>CM068742.1:12114326-12634849 GCA_035084275.1 Hydrolagus colliei | reverse complement strand
GAGCTACTTTTGCAACAATCTGGTGATAGAAAAGGCATCATCAACCAACACATGTAAGTGGAAAACTTTTGAAATGCAAGTGATGCCTTTTATACAGAGCACTTGCATCTTCCATAATAATTGTACCAGATGATACAGATGATCCACTGAACAGCTACATCCACTTCAGCTATGAGCAATTAACCCTGATTCCCATCGTCCCTGTGCTGATTGTCAGGAATGGGTTGAAATAAATACATTTAGACTGAAGCATCCTCCTGTTTGGTAGCAAGCCAATCACACAGTTTGTACATTGGACAAAGTTTATAAGGAGGGATGTAATGCACAATAAATTGTTAATGAAGAACTGCCCGAGAAGTTTATCCTGTAATGGAAGTATGGCGTGGTAATCCCGCTATGAAAGCAGATTATGTTGGACGGAGTTGCTGTGAGTTGCAGGAGTGCTCTGGGATGCAATCCCATATGAAGGGCTCTATATAAAAATGCTAGCTGTTCTTGAATGTGCTTCTCCTTATTAAGAAATCTCATTAGACATCATCATGTGTTCGACACCAAAATATTAACTTGCAAGTTATGGTAAATGTTTAGTTATGATTCAAAAATTAATTGATCTGAGCAACTGAAGTTTCAACAGGTAGACAGATATTCTAACTGCTTGGCAATTTATTACGTCACATTTGGCAAAACCAACAGGAATGACCATCATCTCCATCACATCTACACCAGCTAAACCTTCATTTCTAAATCAGAGGGGAAGTGAACCTATAAAAACCTTATGAACCTATAAAAAACAGGTTCAACAACAACAAACAAAATTACACTTGTATCAGGAGGACGTCCCAAGGCGCTGGACAGATAGGCCTACTACTTCAGAACCGAGCTGAGGATGGTGAGGGTGGGGGGGAGGTTGGGGTGGGAGGAGTTGCCGATGGATCCATCGAAGAGGAGAGTCTTGAGGCAAGAATTGAAGGAGGCCAGGGAGGGGACAAGGCAGAGAGATTTCAGGATAGAGTTCCAGATGTTGGGGGCAGAGTGACTGAAGACTCGACCGCCAATGGTTGGGCGGGTGGGTCGGGGGACGTGGAGCAGGCCAAAGCCTACTGAACGGAGGGGACGGGCAGCTTGGTAAGGGGTCACGGAATAGGGTGGGGTGAGGTTATGGAGGGCTTTAAATGTGAGGACCAGGATCTTGAATTGGATCCTCTGAATGATGGGGAGCCAATGGAGTCGGGCAATGATGGGGGAGATGGGGTCATGGAGTTTGGAATGGTAGAGAACACGGGCCACAGAGTTCTGGATTATCTGCAGCCTGTGGAGGGAGGAATTGGGAAAGCCGACCAGCAAGGCATTTGCATAGTCGAGCCGGGATGTAAGAGGCGTGGATGAGGGTTTCAGCAGCTTTAGGGGTGAGGTAATGGCGGAGTAGGGAAATGTTGCGGAGATGGGGAAAGACAGAGGGAGTCATGGCTTGAATATGAGGGAGGAAAGACAGTTGAGGGCCAAACAAGACATCTAGGTTCCTGACTGGCTTGGTGAGATTGATTATGCAACCATGCAGGTTGATGCAGATACAAGAAGGTGCTGGCGCGAGCCAATCGGTGGGGCCTTGGTCTTGTTGACATTCAACTGTAGAAAGTTAGCTCTCATCCAGGACTTGATGTCTGACAGACAGTCTGTCAGGACGGTGGTAGTCCTGGAATCAAGGGTAGAGGCAGAGATAGAGTTGGGTGTCATCCGCATACATGTGGAAGTTAACCCCATGTCTGTGGATGATGTGACCAACTGGGAGCATATAGATGTGGAAAAGTAGTGGGCCAAGGACAGAGCCCTGGGGGACGCCACAGGTGACAGTGCGGGGGCCAGAAGAGAAACCGTTGGTGGCGATAAAGTGTAGGTGTAGATAGGAATCGAACCAGGCAAGGGCAGGTCTGCAGAGATTGAGGGTAGGAGGAAAGAATGGTCGACAGTGTCGAAGGCGGCGGAGAAGTCGAGAAGGACAAGGAGGCAGAGAGAGCCCTGGTCACAGATGTTAAGAATGTTGTTAGGTTCATTCTCAATTGCTGAGAGATCCTAGCCAGGGCAGCAGTTGGGGCATGATTTCTGGCTTTAGACATTGTAACAGATGCAGGAGAGGAGTTACAAGCAAAGGCAATTTCTCAAACCTTTGGAAGGCCAAGGTTTATTTTAGCAAGTTGAATGACTGACATGTACAAACAGAAGTCACATTTGATAGAACCTGAAACGGCAATTTGCACATGTATACCAGCTTTCATATAAAGAGAACACCTCTCTCTCTTTCTACTTTCAACTCTATCACCATTGCTATACTGTTCTGAGCTATCAAACAAATCCTGGTTGAGCTATAACTTCCTTCAGTTTAATGTCAACATGGCCAAGGTTCTCCTGTTAGTTCTTTTCAACACCTTCACACCTTGCATCAATCTGCTCACTCCACCTCATTGAGCGAGTTTGAAATCTTGGTCTAATGTGTCTTTTTGTCTCCCAACCAAGTTTCACATTCGAACTCTTACTGGCGCAGGCTTTCCTCATTTCTGTAACACTTAGGTGTTACACTGTAGTCTGCGCTCCTTCTTCATTTACACTTTGACGTCGAGTTAACTATTCCAAAGCCTTGCACGTTGGACTCCCCAGCTCTTCTCTACACAAACTGCAGATTATCCAGTACTCCGACTGAAATGACTCCAGCATTTCAAAGAATGCAAGGATACATCCATTGTCTCTCCTGCAATAAGATTTTACGATGCTTCCTAGCATCTTATTTATTGCCACCCTCTTCAACCTAATCCTTGGCTCACGCCCAGCAGTATCAAACGTTTTATCAGACTTCCTGATTTAACAGGTGATTATATTAATGTAAAAAGTACTGTTCTTGTAAAGCGCTTTACAAGCAAGTAATACTCACCATGTTCTGCTAATGGAGCCAATACTTCAAAAATCATTTCTTTCTTCTCATGTTCAGTTTGTTTTTTGAATAGTTTTACAAGCTCATCTGCAACATTAGTTGATGCAAACTGCTCTTTGCTGGACTCTATATTAAAAATTCATAGAAAAGATAATGAGAAAATGAAGTGTAACATTTACAAAGGGAAAGAGTTCCAAATATTAAACTGAACCATTTCTGTATAGCAAATATGATAATATTAGCATGATGCATTTCCAATTGTATAGATTACTTACTGACACAATATTTATTTTGTAATCTTAGGCTTTACTTACGTAAATTTTTTTAAAACTTTGCCTTTGTTGAGTATTCAATTTAAATGCGACTATTTTTGAAAAACTACAAAATTCGTGGATTAAATTCACAACTGAATGCTAAGTTCCCCCAGCCTTAAAATACACTTTTCAACTCACTAATAAAAACAATCTGCCTCATAATCACACTGCAAACTCTTCTGCAAAAATAGCATAAAAGCATAACTGGCTAACTTGAGTAAACCAATATCGATGTACATTTACAAGCCAAACAAAAACTAAGGGGAAAACCTTCTATCTAATGCTTCACCTTCTCATTTTGAAATTCTTCAATTTGGGCATGTTGCAAAAGATTGATTTTGGTAGGATAAAGCCATCAACAGAGGCCAAACAGTGGCAGTGTTCTGCAAAGAGCTATTAGCAGGAACAAACTTACTATGTCTTCAAAAGATATCCCCATCTTACCTATCTCTGCTAGGTTACCAAAGGCAACCAAACACATTTCTGTCAGTGCTGTGTGCTGGGAATGTACACCCAATAGTTGCACCAAAGTGGGAATAACCCCCATATTTATCAGCTGAGTCTGCAGGCCATCTGTAAAGTATCAGGAAAATGACCAAATTAGAATATCTTAAAGGTCTAATACATTCCTTAGAACAAGCTGCTTCCATTAAATGATACACAATTAGACAGTAAGAAAAGAAACAAGACTGCAAACAGTATTGCCTGAAAGCAATGCATTGAAAGAAGAAATCACTGTTGAAGAAATGGTTAAAGATATGATGAATCCGAACAGTAAAACCATGGTGAATCTGATAAGTTGAAAGGTACTGTTACAAGAGAAACCAGGGGTTACGTGCAGAAGTAAACATATATATAGCTGAAAGAAAGGACAGTCTGCATAGTGGTACTGCTGGGACATTTATTCAGCCAATTGGGATATCCACCAAACATCAAATGTAATTTTCCCTCATGTCTTCCAAGTTATCTGTTGGGATGACTACCACCATTTCAAAGTATGCCATTTTTAAATACGCAGGCTACACAGGATCCAATGATTTCTCCCCAAAAGAGAGTACAACGTATCAGTGTTTTCAAAAGCTCTTTGACCATTACAAGCTCTGCAACAATCGGTGTTTGGCAACTTCTGTGGTTTTCACCGATTGTTTTTTGGACTAAATAATCACTTATCTACAATAATAATAATCCTTATCATGTCTTAAAGGCGTCTTAAAGCGCTTCAAGTATATGGACTATATTCTGTGGGCAAAACACAGCAGAATTTGCACACAGTAGTGTTCCACAAACGGTTGTGAATTGAGTGACCAATTTTAATATATTTTTTAAAGGAATTATTATTCCCAGAAAAGCCATCCACCAATCAACAAACAACCGAGTTCCTACTTATTGCTAGGTAAACAAAGGCATGTGGAGTAAGGAAACTTGCCCAACATTACGCCCTCCCAGGAATTGAACCCAGGTTAGATCACTCGCTGCATCAGTTTATGCTGATAGAAAATATATAGCCTGTCCCAAGGGTCTCACAGCTAATCCTCCATTACAGTTAGAGTCCAATGCTAAAACATAGTCCATCAATGCTCCCAAATTTTACTTTTTTTTTTACCAATTTCTGCAAGCAGAATTTCTGCAAGCACCCACATCCCTTTACGTGGGCTAAATATTACTGTAAGGAATTCACAGCACTTACATTGTGGTAGTTTCATTGAAATGTGCACACTTTATAAGAAAATCAGAAACTAATTTTGATGGGAAATAAAATGACAAATAAATTGCAGATTTTATACATTTTTATGACCTGTAAACCTATAACTATAATAAATATTCTGTCTGATATTTTTCTAACTATGCCTGGTTTAGGCAATGCAGGTGCAATCAATTTTAAAAGGCCGCATTTTATTAAATCTATTACACATCCTCCCGATGTGAAAGGCACTCCAAATGTAATTATATGTATACCATGGGCATACCACTAAAAATGTTTCATTCCCATGCATATATATACAATCTGGTATGTCTCATTTCAATCTTAAAGCATATGCTAGCTAGTAGCATATACCATAGCATCAATAAGGAATGCAATGGATCTTGAGAGTAAAGTCAAATCTCATTCCACTGACCCTTTATGCTTGCATGAATCCAATATGAATTTGTTCTTTGTCAATAAAAACACAAGGTGCAATATTTTTATTCATTGGATCCAGTCAATAAGCAATGGATGAGTTAGTTTCTCTACATTTTCAGGTCACAAATTCATTGAGCAAAAAAAAAGTAAGTTCCTTTGAAAGCATCATGCTTCTTTTTTGGTCAGTTACTTTGGCTTGAACACTAAAAATTGAGTGCATCACCAGGGAACATCACCCAAAGAAATTGTAAAGCTCAACAAGGTAAAGCGTGGAAACCTGACAATTCAACAATGCTCATGAAAGATATCTTCCATTTGGCTCGCCTCATTTTCTTCACCTGTACCCAATTAAATTGTGCACATCTAGAATAGACCTGTGTATCAAGACTTTACAAAAGTAGCACCTCGGGGGGTGGGGGGGGTGGAGTCCAAAACATAATGGTCACAGACTAGAAAGATACCACCTGATTTCCTGAAGCTTTATGATTCTCAGACTATTCCTTTTAATTTTTAATTACTGAACAACTTAACTTAAAATCTAAATTTCTTAAACAGGAACCTCAACCCCAATTTGCTAACAGCCAGACTAAGTGGAAATTCAAGATGGTGGCTTGTAGCATGTACAGTCAGCTACGGTTACAGCCATTCTTTAGAAATTGGAAAGGGAGTTCACGATGGTGCTGGATTAAAGAATGTAAACGCATTTAGCAGCACTATAAATATCCAAATACTTGTACTGTTTTTGACAAGGTGTTGCTGAATAAGTTTCAAAGCTTCACATGTATTACTTCAATTATGCAAGTAAATGTTGTAGCAAATTTAGATGAGCAAATAATGAGCAAAACTCTTTGCCCTTCTTTAAATTTGGATGATTAAATCTATTAACATTTACCTCAACAGGCAAAAGGAACCTTGCTATAATGTTTGATGTAAAGGACAGCGCTTACTGGTTGCCTCAACCAATAATGGTGCATTAAAAAAATTATAACCTTGGTGGGACTAATTTTCTGACAGAAGAGCAAATGTTTCAATGTTGCATTTCTCTTTGTACTAAGTAGAACACATGCTTTCAGCGCCTTGGGACATCCTCCCAACGTGAAAGGCAATATATAAATGTAATTTTGTTGTTGTGGTTACTTCTGATACAAACAGGATATTGAATTTGACCAGTAACATATCCTGAACCTAGATTTACCAATAAATTGGAACATCGACTTTTCTGCTGTCCTAATATTTATATATCCTGTGGTGGATTATCAATGGATTAATTCCTACAGAAACAATCCACAAAGGCATAATAATGAATTTGCATTGGAAGCCTTCTTCGCATGCGAAACTGGCATGCTGCATCACTGATGTTTACTACCTAAGTTTTAATTACATTAGTCCTAAATTAATTTGAGCCAATATAACATAATGGCATATGATAATCTCTCAAAGCACCTCACAGAATATATGATAAAGTGGATTGATTAAGTGTTGTGGACAAATATAGTAATAATCCTTGCATTTCACGTCTTCTAGATGTTCCAAAGCGCTTTGCTACTGTAAAGTGAATTGGCTGTATACTATATATGTGGGGCAAAATGTGGCAGGCATTTGTGCATAGCGGTGTTCCATGGATTGAAATGACCAATTTTTTTTGGACGGATTACTATTAAGCGTGTGGAATAAGAAACCTTGCCCAAGGTTTTGCCTGGCCTGAAATCCAACCCAGGCAATTGCGCACAACAGTGTCCCAAAAAGTGACCTTTTTTTTTGGGGGGGGGGGGTGGGGGCGATTATTACCTCCAGAAAACGATCCACCAATTGACTAATAACCAGGTTCCTACTTACACAGGTGCATGGAGTGATGTAACCAGCCATCCCGCCAGGGAATCAAACCTAGTTGCTCTCACATGCGAGGCGAGCACACCAACGAATACACTACATGAATCCACATGATGGCCAGAAAAATCAAATGAAGGTACTCCTATTCTTAAATGGAAAAGCTGTGTTCCTTTTAGATAACTAAAGTTTAGCATGCATTTAACTGTGGCTATTAATTTCTGAGCAATTGGGAAAAAAAGTCAAGATTTCTTCTTGGTCATCCAGGTATCTGATGAGGAAATCCATCATCATACTTAAAGAGTTTCCAAACCAGATTTCCACATATATATGCAACCCGCACATGGAAACTCCCCGTATCCGGAATACACATCCATCAGGCACACATTAACTAATTCCAAAAAGTATTAAGCACAGGTTAGCAATATGATTGGGGAACTCCAATGACTGGTCTGCCCTCTTCCAAGTCTTAACAAAGCCAATCTGGCTGGTCTGTCACCAGCAGTGGCCTGGAGTGCAGTAGACCTAACCGACTCAGCAACTACACAACCAAAATCATCAAAAAATCATGACATTCATTTGCGAAGCAAGTCACTGTGGCTCCAGTTCTCCTCTAAGGAAACTCCACTCATTTCCCCCTCAAGTGTAGCTGCTAAAACCCATTCTACCTACCAACTCTAGTCATTGCAGCCTAAATAATAAGCTATGCATCTAGGACTGCTTAAAAGATTCATCGTTAATTTCATAAGCTAACAAACAATTTTTTTTAATTATAGTTTGACTGAACAGCTTCTGTATGAACACAACGGCATTTAGGACAAAGTTAATGAAATGCACTCTGGAGGGAAACATAAATATTTTTGTATTATTCGAGATGATGCTGCCTTCCTTGTATTGTAGGTATACCGTGGACCAACACTAATGCAAAGCAGTGGCTGCTTTCCAACGCTAAAAATTGTATATTTCCAAGTACATCGGAACTGACATCACCTCCTGTGTGCTACACAAGTGAACTTTGTACGGGAAGTGCCACTAAGATCACTTTGTGACAGCAGTGACATCAGTGGCATTCCTGTACATAGCGAAAATGGCCAGCAACATCAACATCAGTGTGATGACCTGGAAGTTAACCAATTCTTTTGATTCTCACTTATAATATGACTGCAAGGACGCTGAACCCAACCAATAATGAGATTTCCCTAAACCAATGAATGTATTACAACAGTATCCACTGACCATATCAAAATGAAATAAAGCATGGTTAACCAGAAAAGGATGAACTGTCTTGGACAATGTGCAGAAAACATTTAATAAATCGTTGTAATTTTAGTTAGATCTACCTAATCTAATTTTTGTCCCATGTCCAAATCAAAAGATTATGATTGGTGTTTCACTCAAATTCTTCAAATTACTTAAATACATATTTCTATTAGAGACTAGGTGCCAATATTCTGAAGAGTGTTGATGACATCTAGTGAAGGATCTTATTTGATAAAAAGCAAGAAGTTACAAAAAAGCAGAAGGAAGGGAAAGAGGTCAAGAAACAAAATATTATATATCATGCTAATGGCTTTATACCGGAAAAAAAATTAATTTAAAAACTGATTTTATTAAACTAACTATAGATAAGTTTTGTTTAAGAGATTATTTACATATGCAAGCTATGAACATATTTTTCTTTTGAGTTTACCATTATCATTGCTATAGTTCAACAGGAAGCCACAAAAGACAGTCAAGAGCTTCTGATTGGCCGCGTCAATATTACTGCACACTGTTTGTAAGTGGTCAACTACTATCTGTGCACCACCAGATTGATCAACTGCAATCCTGCCCTCATCTGGAAAACAAAGAATTAAATTAAAAAAAACCTACAACATCAAAGTAACTTCAAACAAGGCATACATTGAATGAAAATGAAAATACATCTAAATAAACACTATTTAGAGAAAAAAAACTGTAACAATAAAACTCATACAACCATTGCCTTTTCTAGACAAGTACATGAATACATTTAATTGAAACACTAAACTTTGGAAACAATACTTGCCTTGAGGGTTTAGATTAAAAAATATATTTTGGCACAAATGGTATCTTTAAACATAAAGCAATTGGTGTTCCATTTATGTTGTCAAAGAACAATAAATCTCTGAGAATTATAGCATTGAAATGGTTTACTGATTATCATCAAGAAATATGTTTTGGTACAATTATGCTGTTGATTATGCACTCTTTACCTTGATACCTTTGGATTTAAGGTTAAAATTAAGCTTCTTCCCATAATTACAGTAATGTACAGTCAAAGCCCGTTTATCCAAGACCCAATCAACTGGATTGAGCGACCCCCTCCTGGGGCAATTCTCCAATCCAGCAATCGCGAATATGCGCGCAATGCATGCGCACTTATTAAACTTACGAACTCTGGGTTTTTACCAATTGCTTTTTTACCAATCATTTTACCGAGTGTGCTGGAATCTTTATTGGTAAGTATACATACAATATTCTGTTGCTATATAGTATATTATTAATATGGTAAGTTTCAAATAAGTAAATTTTTTGTATTGGGTTTTCGGCAACTTGCCGCCTGATTATCCGACACAGTCAATCAGTCGACCACCCCCCCCCCTCCACCCCCCCCCCACTGACCTGGAGGATGTCGGATAAAGGGGCTTTTACTGTAATTTGATAATTTTTCTAGAAGAAGTATTTCTAGGTCTCAGTTTGATAGTGCCCAAAACCAACTTGTATGGTTGGATACCATCACAGATCAATGGAAAATCCTAATGTCAACCAGCAGTGATATTTGCTTTGTGCTAACATTATACAGTAATATACAAGAGGAAACATCTCCATTCTCAAGAGTTTTGTGTCTTAAACTTAGTTTCATTCCAGTTTATCATGAACAATTCAACAGCATGATAATATTTAGTGAGACACTCATCAGTCATTTAGAACAATATTTGCATTACTGATTTATTGATTTTTAGACAGTCTCTGAATAACAAATTCAGGTAGAAGCTCCAGAAGCTCTATGAGATGCTGCAATTACCATTGCTGATTGAAACTTCAGCAATCTCAGCTTGGGTGACAATGGAAACAACACAATTGGTCTCCGTGCTCTGGTTAAGGGAGGGAAATTCGTGCTAGTTTTTTGCTCCAATTACCATCCAGCAGCCCCCAAAGCACGAGCATCAACGTTGGATTGGGTCTGATCATCTGGTTCATCTGTGATCCCTCCCCCACCAGTGCAGACACCTGAACAGGGAAATATCATTGCTGGTTGATGAATGGCTTTCATTAAAAATCAATGGAGTTGCTCTGGAAACACCTGTAGCATTCATTACTGGAGGAGCTGGGGAGGGAAAGCAGAGTTTTCCATTTTCTGTACAAAACAGTAGATAGTTATTTTTAGGGAGAAATGTGTTGTTCTGAAATAGTTCAATAACCATTGTTTCTTTTTAACATGTAAAATTATTAACATGAAGGTAAAGTATATATCCTTAATTATATTAGTAACTGTGCAATGCTGAAACTCAAACACTTTTTCAGTTCCAGGATGTTCATATCACCCTGGCGCAGTAGTCTTTTATATGAAGCTGATTGGGAGGAAGAAATTCTATGTTAAAAGCAGTATCCATCTCCAAACCAAACATTGGACACAAATTAATTAAGTACACAACAAAATTCATCTCATTGTGGAAGCAATTAAAACATAATTTTAAAAAAACTCACTCTTAATCCAGGTCATATGTTGTCAATACTTGCCCATTCCTGATTTAAGTTTTGACCTATAGATTTTTGTGCATCATTGAGCCTCGATAGGAGACATTTGAAACTTGTTTTTATATTAATTAATGCTATTCTTGGTTCAGTAATCATAGAATCATACAATTATACAGCACAGAAGGAGACCATTTGGCCCATCGTGTCTGTGCTGGCTCTTGGAAAAGAGCGGTCCAAATCAACCCCCCTCCCCCTCTCTCTTCCCATAGCCCTACAAACCTGTCCTCCACAAATAACTTTTTACTTCTCTCTTAAACATTGTTATCAAATCGGCTTTCAGGCAATGCATTCCAGATCCAAACAACTCGTTGCATGAAAAAATTTATCCTCACATCCCCTCTGTTTCTTTTAACAACTATTTCAAAAATCAGTGTCCTTGGGTTACTGACCCACTCACCAGTGGAAATCGTGTTTCATTGTTCATCCTATTGAATCCCCTAATAATTTAAAAAACTTCTCTTTAGTCTCCTCTTAACCTTCTCTGTTACAAGTTGAATAATCCTAGCCTCTCTAGCCTTTCCTGATAACTGAAGTCCCTCATTCCTGGTACCATCCTAGTAAATCTCTTTTGCACCGTCTCCAATGCCTTTACATCCTTCCTAAATTATGGTGGACAGAACTGAACAAAGTACTCCAGTTGAGGCCTAACCCATGTTTTGCAAAGGTTTATCAGAAATGTTTGTATTCCATGCCCTTATTTATAAAGTCCAGTATGCTTTGTTAACAATATTATCTGCCAGTCCTGCCACCTTTAAAGATTTATTTATATGAACCACCAGGTCTCTCTGTTCCTTTCTCCACCATCTACCTTATACCTCCCCTTCCTGTCAAACGTGCTTGAAAGACTTGTTGCCTCCCAACTTCATTCCTTTCTCTCATCCCACTCCCACCATGAGCCCCTCCAATCACGTTTCCGCGTTGCCCACAGCATGGAAACTGCCCTGGTCAAGGTCACCAATGATATCTTGACCACCTGTGACCAGGGCTCCCTCTGCCTCCTCATCCATCCTCTATGACCTATCCACCGCCTTTGACACCATGGACCACATAATCCTCCTCCACCGCCTCTCCTCCCATCTCAACTGGTTCTGGTCCCATCTTTCATACCGCCTACACTTTGTGTCCGCCAACAGCTTTTCCTCCCAATGTGAAAGGAGCTCT
This sequence comes from Hydrolagus colliei, assembly GCA_035084275.1. Lineage (NCBI taxonomy): Eukaryota > Metazoa > Chordata > Chondrichthyes > Chimaeriformes > Chimaeridae > Hydrolagus > Hydrolagus colliei. The sequence continues at coordinate 12,622,722 of CM068742.1, read as the reverse complement.
ATAAATGTAATTTTGTTGTTGCTCCTCCAGTCTCTGCACTGTTTCGTGCAGCATTCCTCATGGCTCTGTCCTTGGTCACCTCCTCTTCACACTCTACATGCTCCTCCTCGGTGATATCATCTGCAGACATGGGTTAACTTTTCACATGTATGCGGATGACACCCAACTCTACTTTTCCGCTTGCACCCTCAATTCCAGGATTACCAGCATCTTGACTGCCTGCCTGTCTGACACTGAGTCCTGGACGAAAAACAACTTTCTCCAGCTGAATGTCCCCAAGACTGAGACCCTCCTGATTGGCTCGCGTCAGCGCCTCCGCTCCTCAGGCGCTGACACCATCAGTATCCAAGGCTGCACTCTCCACCTCTCCAAGCCAGTCAGGAACCTGGGCGTCTTATTCGACCTTCAACTGCCCTTCCTCCCCCACATCCGCACCATGACCAGCATTGCCTTCCACCACCTTCGAACATCGCTAGACTCTGCCACTGCCTCACCCCTCAGGCCGCCGAAACCCTTGTCCACGCGTTCGTCATATCAAGGCTCAACTATGGAAACTCCCTCCTCGTCGGCCTTCCTGGTTCTTCCCTTCACAAGCTGCAAATTATCCAGAATCTGCAGCTCATATCCTCACCCGCACTAAGCTCCGTGACCACATCACCACCCTTACCCGGCTCCATGGGCCCCCCATCCCCAAGAGGATCGAATTTAAGATCCTCGATGTCACCTTCAAGGCCATTCATGGCCTTGCCCCCCCCCCCCCCCCCCCCCCCCCCCCACCCCACAAAGCCGTGAATATGCCCCTATGAACCTCCCCGCTACCTCTGTTCAGCGGCCTGCTCCATGTCCCCCGCCCGACCCAGCCTACCATTGGCGGACGGACTATCAGCCTCTCTGCCCCCACACTCTGGAACTCCATCCCATAGTCCCTTCGTTTCAGTTCCTCCCTCGCCTGCTTCAAGGCTGGTCTCAAGAACCTCCTCTTTGACCGTGCCTTCTGCTGACTTCCCAACTTTCTTCCTCCCCTCCTAACTTTCTCCAGCCCCTAACCCCTACCCTTCCCCTCTCCCTTGCTTGGGTTCAGACCTCACTGTCCAACGCCTTAGGATGTCCTCCCAATGTGAAAGGTGCTCTATAAATGTAGTTTTGTTGTTGTTGTACTATCTCTCCACTCTTCATTCCAAAATGCATCCCTTCACATTTATCCACATTAAACTTCATCTGTCACATGTCTGCCCATTTTACCAGTCTGCTTATGTCCTCTTGCAGTCAGCTACTATCCTCCTCACTGTTTGCTACTTTTCCCCACTTTGTATAGTTTGCAAACTTGGAAACTGTAATCCCTATAACCAAGTCCAAGGCATTTATATGGACCAAAAACAACAGTGGTACCAGGACTGACCCCTGGGGCACAGGACTGCACACTTCCCTCCAGTCAGAAAAACAACCGTTGAAACCTGTTTGGTCTGAAGACTCAGCTACTAACTGAAAAATATTGCAGAGGCATTAAACGTTATATTCATCCGTTTTATATCCATGTAAATATTTTGGGTATATTCTGTCCTCTGCTAATGTTTCATGACAACTCTACAATAAATTCCAGGTTTCCTTCAGAAAACAAATGTACTTCACCAAGCTTGGGAAAATATATTACTACTGTTGATTAAATGGATGAGAGGAAGTTTGGTTCAGCAAATATATTCCAAGTTCCTGGTTAGCCTTTAAATGGGAATAAGCTAAATATCTGAAAAGTAAAAGTAATATAAAAAAGTATCTAAAGTTAGCCCTTCATTAAAACATGTTTGCTACATTCAACTTTAAAAAAACGTTACTCCCATATTTATGCCATCTTATTTTCTGACATGACTGAGTTACATATGACACAAGTATTACATATCTAATAGTGCTCAATACACAAGAGTGTAGTGTTAAACAAATGTGTATGAGTACTTCCCAACATATTTACAGCAGTGAGTGTGCATCTCCATTATCTTGCACCTGTAGACTAGAAAACACAATATGACCTTCGAACATGGAAAGAAAGCTTTCCATTACTCTGCAAAGAATGTTAGACCAGGGTATTTCACAAATATAAATACATAATTAATCAAGCAAAATCATATCTAAAAAAAAGAAAGGAGTACAACATTTTAAACATTTCAGTCTTCACAGTGATATTCATAGGCATCTTGTGATGGTATATGTACAGTAAAAGCCTGTTTATCCATGACCCAATCAACCATAACTTCCGTATGACTGGCACCTCAAACAAAAGGTCCCCATTCGATTAACCAGGTCTTATCCGGCACAATGCATCAGTATCAGTATTTTGGAATGCTGCTACTACTGCCTGAAGGTGGCGCTACCTTATTTTTCCCTATCAGTATGTTGGAATGCTGCTACTAGTGCCTGAAGGTTTTTTTCCCTCACAGAGTACACTACGATTACCTCTTGAATGCTGCCGTAGTGCACTTCCTGGTTTGAGAGAGAGAGGCCGGGAGAGAGAGAGGGTGTGGGGGGGGGGGGGGGGGGGGGGGGGGGGGGGGAAGAGAAGGAAAGAGGGTTGGGGGAGAAAGAGAGGGAAAGGGGGGGGGGGGGAGAAAGAGGAGGGGAGAGAGAGTTGATTAATTAAGATGGAAAATGAGAGGAGTGGAGTTGGGTTGGGAGCCATTGAGATGCCAGACTGACTGTGTGTGTGTGAGAGAGAGGGAGAGTACTCCTTTGATTGTGTGCTGTGTTTATAGACTGTAATCAATATTTATTGTTTTATTGGTAAGTATCCATACAATATTCTGATATTATTTAGTCTATTAATATGCTACGCTTTTTTAAATTTCATTATTTTTGTGGTGGGTTTTCGGCAGCTGACTGCCCAAATATCCAGCATGCGGTTTAACCGGCTCTGGCCAGGTCCTGAGGGTGCCAGATAAACGGGCTCTTACTGTAGTCTGGCAGTCAGTCTGGCATCTGTTACTTTCCAATTACTTAATTGTATCCTGTTTTTAATTTATAAATTATTATGGTTTGTCCACTGCTTAATCAAAGCAAGATAGATTCTTCATAATAGTGTAAATATTATTGTGTATAACATGTGATTTTACAGTTTGCTTTAAAATACTATACATGAATGGATTTTTCACAAGGTATAGAGAAGGGAAATCAGGAAAAGGGTGGCACTATTAGTGGCACTTATTGGCCTTCACTGCAGGATAAAAGCACAAGGATATTGCAGAAAGCAAGGTTAAAACATAGTTCCCGGGGCAGAACTAAGGAGCAAAATTAGATCAGTTGTTGTAGTAGGATTGCATTATACACCACCCAGTCATGAAAAAGAGATAGAAGATAACATGAATAGGCATCTTAGAAAAGTGTGCTGTGGCAACAAGAGATAAATAATCATGGGGAACTACATCCCATGACTGAATAAGGAAGATTAAAATAGCAAAATGGAGTTGTATGTTTAGGGTGCAGCAGCCAAGACTGCTTTCTAAACAGGAACACATATTCTAGATAAACTGCCAAATATAGCCATGAATTCCCATGGTCTCCAGTTTCGTTGTGGTTTTGGGGTATAATTAATTTGCACAATTTTACTTACTGAAAACTAACCTAGTATTTTGCTGTCAAGCTTAAGCAGTTTTAGCATTAAGCACTTTTGAGACATTCTTTATATAAATAGTATTATATAATTGTAAGTTTCATTATTCTTCAATTATTAGCTACCTGATGGTAAACTGGAACCAAAAACGCAAAATACTGCAGATGCTGGAAACCTGAAACAAAAACAGAAGTCACTGGGAACACTCAAGCAGGTCAGACAGCAACTATGGAGAAAGGAAAAGTGAGTCAACACTTTGGGTCTTTAATCCACCATGTCATCTACCCCATTTTCTCCTTTGGCTTCCTTGCCCTGGCTCCCCCCTCTCTGTTAATCCTGAAAAAGCCTGTCCCCACCAACACACCCCAGTTCTGATGAAGGGTCATGGACCCGAAACGTTGACTAATTTTTCCTTTCTCCATCGATGTTCCCAAGTATTCCCAGCGACATCTGTTTTTGATAGTAAACTGGATTTGCTTAGAACCCAGAACATGGATCATGGCACAGCATTGTTCTAGTACCATGCATAGTTTAAGACTTACGGCTATCATAACAAATGTTCCCCAAGGCACGGCCAGTCTGTAGAAGAACTTCTTGATCTCCACTCTTCAACAGCAGAACCAAAGGTGGAATCAACGCTGCATCCACACAAGGACTTCGCATGAATTCTGTAAATATGATGGACAACACATCAAGCCAACTCTTCCACAGTAGTGTAGCAATCAGTATGCATCTCCTTGCATGCCTTATAGATCTTTTTGAAACAGAGATCAAATGCATTTTATGACAATTCTTCTTCTTTGATAATTGCATTTTAAAACAGTGTAATAAATACAATTTCTATAGTTACATTCTCAACTTGCTCCAAATGTGCTCTCCAAAACAGTTTTTTCATGATTTTTTTTTATTGTGCAGCATAGTGAAAACTAAATTGGTTTCAACAATACGATCTTAATCTTACACATTAATTAACAACAGGTAATATTAATTTCAGATATTATTTTTTCCCCTATATGCTACAAAAGCCTATGACTAGAGATTATATCTTGTGTTGAATTAGATACAATAATCTAATTCAACAAGAATTCAATTCACTTGGAAACCATTATGGGGAAAACTCAAAGTAGCAAACATGCTGAGTACATCACCCACAAAAAAGCTATCTAGAACTGTAGCAAAAAGTTATGTCTGCCCACATAGTCTGGAAGTCCATCCCACAGTCCCTTCATCCGGTTTCCTCCCTTGCTTCCTTCAAGACTTGTCTCAGGACCCTCCTCTTCGATCGTGCCTTCTGCTGCCCTCCGAACTCTCTCCCTCCCCCTCCCCCTTGCTCAGGTCCCGACCTAACTGTTCATGAAACGTTTTCCTGGCTTTCATGAATTTCAAAAATTTTATTCTCAAGACGTTTCATAATAATAATCCTTGCATTTAATAGTGCTCTTCATGTAGTTTAGATGGACTTTCAAAAGGCATTTGACAAAGTGCCACATAAGAGACTTGTAAGGAAAACAGAAGCCCATGGTATTAAAGGGTTTTTGGCAGCATGGATCCAGAACTGGTTGGGAGACAGAAGCAGAGTTGTGGTGAACGCTTTTTTTCTGACTAGAGGGAAGTGAACAGTGGTGTCCCCCAGGTCTGACCTGATCTGTTCTTTTCAAAGAGCTGGCACAGACATAAAGGGGTGAATGGCCTTCTTTTCTCTTCTAGATGTCTCAAAGCGCTTCACAGAATACAGTAAAGTAAATTGACTGCATATTTGTAGGAAAAACAGGACAGCCAATCATGCACAGCTGTCGTATGGATTGAAATGACCAATTTATTATCACTTTTTTTGAGGAATTATTATCAGGCATGTGGAGTAAGGAAACCTGCCCACAGTTTCGCCCTGCCAGGAATTGAAACCAGTTCTCTCACTTGCAAGGCTAGTGCTCTAACCACTGAGCTACAGGACTCCACAAATTCATAGGAATAAATTTAATTTTATTTGACAATCCTAAACTTGGTATTCAAATGTTATAATCCTGGATTTAATATTTATTTCATGAGGATAAATAGTTTGAGTATTAAGTGGTCCTATGCCATAGATTGATAGTTTGCAAGTTCACACATGCCTAGCAATTCCTGTGCTGTTCATATTTTTTTTAAAGTCAATCTTATCTCTGCAGAAAGGAACAGAAGATTGAAAATTCGTTTCTGACAGCTCTGAAAGATGCAGAAGGAAACTATGAAGGAAGACTAGAAGCAAAACCGTCATCACTTTATTATGTGGCTTTGGAATGGTATTCAGAATAAGGTGATGCAATAATAAAGCACCAAAATACATCCATGATTGATGTGACCTCATTTTTAAATGCCTGCACACATCACTCAAACATCGAGTACTGCAGTGGTTAAAATGTACCGATCACTCTAATAGTATTAACACGATGGTAATATGTTTGGTTTGACAATCCAATACTGAGGTTATCAGATAGTGAGAGGGACCAATCTTCATGCAAACTGAAACCGCAACACACTAAAATCCTAAGATGCAATGTATCAGAGAGCTTCTTTAAGTTCCAGATCACAAACTGAAGCTGGTTTTGATCAAATCAATGACTTCACATTACTTCACTTCACATAAATCAAATCAAAAATCATCAGTAATATTGAGACTATAGAGATATGTTGCTTTTGGGTTCCTTCAAACTGCAAATGTATATTAAAAAAATTAAACACAAGTGAACATGAATTCAAAATAGAAATCCAGTAATTTGTGACCAATTTAAATTGTACATAGATTAATTCTTATTACATGTGCTCAGGTACGATAATTTGCATTATAAACCAAAATTACAAGTGAAAATAGTGAAATCACAAACAGATGGATATATCCTTAACAACTGTCTATATGTCACAATATATTTTTTAAATCAAAGCTGGCTTGACGATGGTGTGATACAATACAGCTTTAATGTTTTTGCTATACGAGATACTCAAGTCAGGCAACAAAGTATATAACTACACAAAAATCCAAAGTAATAATTAAATGCCTGCTATACTAGAAATTAAAGCGTAATGAAGTAAAAACATACTGACAGATGAGGTGCAAAACTGAAGATGTTCCAGTAGAGAAAGTTCCTGTGGAAAACCTCACCATTTTTGGCTATTTCTGCTATGATGTTTGCTACTTTCGCTGCACATAAAGACTGTGGAGACAGGAGACCTGGGAAAACTTGAAGGCATCCATTCTCTTGGATCTTTGCACTCGTTTCTGCGTCTGCAATATGCACAGCAACAAAAAATTAAAACAGGTGCAATTAAACAAAGCCATAGGAAAACAGTCTTTACCATAGCAATAACGATTAATAATTTGAGTCATAAATTACTGGTAGTCCTCGTTTAACATCGTAGTTTGGTTCTTGAAAAATGCAACTTAAGAGCAAAACGACGTTAAGCAAGCACATTTTTCCCATAAAAATTAATGTATAAATTGGAGTTAGGTTCTTTTGGATATTTTTCGTCAAAATTTTCAAAAAAAAAGGTTACACTCGCTCCCTGGGAGACTGCCTGCCCTGCTCATTCTTTCCTATCTCACTCGCTGCCAGCTGGCTGGACTCACTCACTCGCTGCTGGTGTCACTCGCTGCCGGTCTCACTCACTGCCAACCTGCCTCGTTCTCTCACTGCTGACCTTGACTCACTCCCGGCCTGACTCACTCCCAGAGACAGGAAGGCCCTAGCGCCGTCGTGCCCTCTTTCCACCCGCTGGCAAATGACGTAACAGCGAATCTTGGAACGTTAAATTAATATATGTTCCCTATGTATCAGCAACGTAATAACGAAAGAACGTTAACCGAGGCAACGTTAAGCGGGGTTTATCTGTATAGTAAAACATTGTACAATAAAAGCCCGTTTATCTATGATTGGATCAACCGTAACTTCCAACAACAACAACTTTGATTTATATAGCGCCCTCCACGCTGGACGGCATCTCAGAGTGCTTCAAACTTCCGTATAACAGAGAAAGAAAGAAAGAAAGAAAGAAAGAAAGAAAGAAAGAAAGAAAGAAAGAAAGAAAGAAAGAGAGAAAGAGAGAGAGAGAGAGAGAGAGAGAGAGGAAGGATGGACGGACTGAGGGACGGAAGGAAGGACGGAAGGAAGGACGGAAGGAAGGAAGGAAGGAAGGAAGGAAGGAAGGAAGGAAGGAAAAACGCTTTAAGAGGAAAAAATTCTTCTGTCCGCCATTGTAGAAGTTTGCCTTGTGATTGTGTGCTGTGTTTATAGACTGTAATCGGTATTTATTGCTTTATTGGTGAGTATCAACTGCTTGTAGCTGCTGAACTGCGTTCCCCACGTCACATCCCCACACAGTTGATCCCTAGCACATAGTTGTGCACGTGGTTTGCGCACATTTTTTGTAAACTTTACAATAGTTGTCGTAAAGTTACCGCATTTTGTGATATTTCATCAACACCGTATAATCCAAATAACGGATAACGGGACGACGAATACTGAGGAGTTCCAGTAGATGATTATATTTTGACGTGTTAGTACTGTATGCCGGATCTTGGGAATGAAAAGTTGCTGTCTTCAAAAATCTAAATTGAATTGCAACAATGTTGTCACATAGACCAAGCATCAGTTTAAAAAGGTCTATAATCAAGTAGTTTACTGAAATTGTAATCCAGAAACAGCTGCAATTTTTAAAATTCTAAATTGTAGCAGTATATAAGAGTAATTTTGTTGTTATCATTGTGTGCATGTGGCAAATAAACACAATTACAAGAGAAAATTAAAGACACTAAAATTTACTTTGTGAGTCATTCTTTTAATGGAAGTATCAACTGCAACAATAACAAAATTACATTTGTTTAGCGTCTTTCTCGTCGGGAGGATACCCCCAAGTCACTGGGGTATCCTTGCATGTATTCAACTAAGAATGGAGAATCGGAGATAAAAATTCCTTTGCCCCCAAATTCTCAGTTTCCTTACTTCATACCCCTGATAATCCCTCAAGAAAAAAAACAATAATAAATTGGTCACTTCAATCCATGACTGTATGTGGGACACATGCTGCCAATTGGCTGCCACGTTTTGCCCACAAATATAGTCAATTCGCTTTGAGTAGTCTAAAACACTTGATAATGCAATAATTATTATTATATTATTTAAAAATATTTTCTTTCAGCTTATTCCTTATGATACAATTTTTTGGGGGGGAAAACATCAGTTCCTCCACGTAAATAAATGAACCTGATAAAAGGAAGGCTATTTTAAGATGCTAAACAATCTTTTGACATAACTCCATTGACTGAGGCAGGCCCTAGCCTTTCCACCCACTGGCAAATGACGTAATAGCGAACGTCGCAACGTTAAATGAATATATGTTCCCTGTGTATCAGCAATGTAATAACGAAAGAATTTTAACTGAGGCAACGTTAAGCGGGGTTTACCTGTGTATCATACAGCAAGCCACATGCTTGACATATTAAGAAATGAATAATAAATGCTATTTTAACCAACAGTTGCCTCAGCTACAAAGTTGGCATACAAAGTACACTCAAATCCACTCACTGTTTTGAGCCAGGGCTTGGAGCAAGCAGTCCAGGCATCCATCTATGCTATCTGATGCACAATCAGCAGCTGTCAGCTTCAGTTTTTGTAGGGCATCACTTAGATTATCTGATTGAGAAAATAGCAGTCAATCAATTCAAACAGTTTTAAAAAGACTGAATTATTATACAAACACAAAAAATGAAATGCAAATTCAAAATATCAATAGAGTTAATATACAGATTATTATTATATTTGCTTTGGTCTTTCAATTGAAACATCTTAAAACTCAAGATTAGTCTTTTAAAGAAAAATACATTAAGAACAAAACATAAATTTTTCTTTTACAAAGCATATTGTTGTACAATTTCCCCTCTCCAATTAGTGACTCCCCTCTCCTCATTTTGCTCAGTTATATTTCTGCAGACATCCAACAAGACTTGTATGAATTTTGATAGGGATCAGCAGGCTATTTGATTACAAAAGGCCAATCGTATGCTGACTATATTCGCATGAACTTCCACTTTTTAGCGTTAAAAATCATGATTTCAAAGGTTAAGTACAGATGGAATTTGGGTCCCTGGCTAATAGCAGAGGTTTATAGATCACAATTAGCAGCAGAAATCCTGACTATATATTCCTCTACTTGCAGAGGGAAATTGCAACACTCCAACCAACTCAAAGGATTTGTGGTTGAGATTTTCTGGAGCTTTTGAAATGTCTCAATCACAACATAACGAAACCTGATGCACAGCTACACAAATATTGATTTTCTGTTTCATTATTTCTCAACACTATCATATTTTATCACACCAGTCTTTGCCAGGCTCTCAATCATCTTCACAATCAACTTCACGGTCAACTTCACAATCCTCTCATTCGTTTTCAAATACGAAACGAATAGGGCATTGGAATAGTCCAGCCGAGAGATGACAAAGGCATGGACCAGCGTTTCAGTAGCTTTTGGGGTGAGATATTGGCAGAGATGAGCGATGTGTCGGAGTTGGAAGAAAGCGGTGTTGGTGAGAGACCGGATGTGAGGGAGGAAGGATAATTAGGTGTCAAATCTAATGCCTACGTTGCATATGGGTTTGGAGAGTTTTAGAGGCAGGTTGGGTAGGTGGAGGAGGTGAGAGCTGTGGGATTGAAGATGTCAACAAGAGACAAAGAGAATGGCTTCCGTCTTGTCTACATTGAGCTGAAGGAAATTTGTGCTCATCCAGCGCTTGATGTCTGACACAGGCTAACAGAACATCGGGGACGGGGTGGGGGGGTTGCAAATTAAGGTGGAAAAGTAGAGTTGGGTGTCATCCGTGAATGTGTACTGCAGATGACATCACCAAGCATGTAGATAAGGAAGAGAATCATAGAATCTTACGGCACAAAAGGAGGCCATTCAGCCCATCGAGTCTGTGCCGGCTCTTTGAAAAGAGCAATTCAATCCCACTCCCCAGCTCTCCCCATAACCGCACAAACCCGTCCTCCCCAAATATATGTCTGCTTCTCTTTTAAAAGTTGTTATCGAATCGGCCTCCACCACCTTTTCAGGCAACGCATTCCAGATTCAAACAACTTGCTGAGTGAAAATATTTCTCCTCACCTCCCCTCTGCTTCTTTTTGAAACTATTTTAAATCTGTGACCACGAGTCACTGATACACCCATCAGTGGAAACAGTTTTTCCTTGTTTACTCTGTCGAATCCCCTCATGATCTTGAAAACCTCTATTAGCTATCCTTGTAACCTTCTCTGCTCCAATGAAAATAAACCTAGCATCTCTAGCCGTTCCTTTTAGCTGAAGTCCCTCATTACCGGTACCATCCTGGTAAATCTCCTCTGCACCCTTTCCAACGCCTTAACATCCTTCTTAAAGTGTGGTAACCAGAATTGAACACAGTACTCTAGCTGAGGCCTGAGCCGGCACAGACTCGATGGGCCGAATGGCCTCCTTTTGCGCCGTAAGATTCTATAATTCTATGTATTATTGGTGGTTTGAGAGGTTGGACTCCAACTGTCGAGTGCAGTCCCACTGAGGTGAATGATGAGAGCAACAAAATATGGAAATTTCCCTGAGTCTAGACTCTTAGAGGGTAACACCAGTTTACCTATTTCTGGAGAGTTTTAGGTACAGGTTGGCAAGTGTATGGTCGTAGAGCATGCTCATTACAACTAGCCAAGGTGATTGGTTTGTTATGGAAATGCCTCGGGAGAACTGTGGACCCACCTAGCTCAGGATTCAGACTATTAAACCTGCCATGGAAGGTTAGACCAAGCCTGCCGCAGAGGTCGTTTATTTGAAAAGCACATATGACAGTTCAACCCCAAGGGACCCCTCGTCTCCCAGGATAGTTACTAGGTTATCAAATGAAATCAAACAGTTGCGGGTTTGAGTTCTAAATTGGCAGATTACAGATACCAGGAACTACCTGCAAGCTTCTGAGACGCCGTTCGACGTGGAGGGCGCTATATAAATCGAAGTTGTTGTTGTTCTTGGTGAGCAGCAAAACTCACAACAAATAGCACAAGAGCATACTCTTGCACCAATATCCAGCGAAAATAAGTTTCACATGATTTTGAAAGATCCAGAAGTTCGCAATCACAACCTCATGGACTAATGGGTTGAATGCTGGTAAGTAGATACAGAATAGATTTTCTTTTCTTAGGGAAGCAGTTATAAAATCAGAACACAGAAGAGATGATTTGGTCTATTGAATCTATGCTGATGCAAGAACTCCAATGGAGCTATACATTCAAATCTCAATTAATTTCCTCATGTTTCTCCTATTCAAATATTACCCATAAAAACTATGGGTTTATAAAAACTAATAGGGCCTAAGATGGAGTACCGTGTTCACCACACTTTAGGAAGGATGTCAAGGCATTAGAGAGGGTGCAAAAGACAGTACCAGGAATAAGGGACTACAGTTATCAGAAGAGAATAGAGAAGCTAGGATTATTCTTATTGGAGTGGAGAAGGTTAAGAGAAGACTTAATAGCAGTTTTCTAAATTATCAAGGGATTCGATAGGATAAACAAGGAGAAATGGTTTCCACTAGGGAGTGGGTCGGTAACCTGAGAACACCAATTTAAAACAGTTGATAAAGGAAACATAGGCGAGGTCAGGAGAATTTTTTTCACGCAGATTTTTTTCACGCAGCTAGTTGTTCGGATCTGGAATGCATTGCCTGAAAGTGCGCTGGAAGCCGATTTGATTACACATTTTGAAGAGAGAAGTAGATAGTTATTTAGGGAGAACAGGTATGCAGAGCTATGGGGAGAGAGCAGGGGAGTGTTGGACAGCTCTTTTCAAAGAAACAGCAGACCTGAATGCTTCCTTCAGTGCTATATAATTCTATGATTCAGGTCCCTTTTCAACATTATGCTGTCCAAAAGCAACCACCCTGACTGCCTCATCCCCCAATCTCACCACAAAATCCATTGGTCACCTTCCCTGGGGGCAAACCTCTCCTCCCTCATCCATATGTCACCCTCCTTGTCAATCCTTCCCCTCATCTTACACAATCATCCACCACCACATCTGCAATATGTCCGCTCCCTCACGAACAAGACACTCACCATCCATGGCCTCACCGTCAACGAAAACATCAACATCCTTGCCTTGACCAAAACCTGGGTTACACCAGGTGACACCTTCCCCTGATCGAGGCCACACCTCCCGGATACACCTTTCACCAAAGCCTAACCGCCGTGGTGTGGCTCTCTTCTCCCGGTCCACCCTTGGCCTTTCTCCTTACTCCTGCCGAAAATTCACGCCATGACCAGTACTGCCTTCCATCACCTCTGCAACATTGCCAGACTCTGCCACTGCCTCACCCCCCAAGGCTGCCGAAATACTTGTCCACGCATTCATCACATCAAGGCTCGACTACAGGAACTCTCTCCTCATTGGCCTTCCCAGCTCCTCCCTTCACAAACTGCAGATTATTCAGAACTCTGCAGCTTGTGTACTCTCCCGCACTAGGCTCCGCGACCACATCACTCCCACCCTCGCCCGTCTCCACTGGCTCCCCATCCCCCAGAGGATCGAATTCAATATCCTCGTCCTCACTTTCAAGGCCATTCACGGCCTTGCCCTGCCTTTCTTTCCGACCTGCTGTTTCCCTATCAGCCTGCCTGTCACCTCCGTTCAGCGGGCTCTGGCCTGGTCCAAGTCCCCCGCCGGAACCGCCCTCACATCAGTGGCTGGGCTTTCAGCCTCTCTGCTCCCACACTGTGGAACTCCATCCCGCAAAATCTTGCCTCGCTTCTTCCCTTTCCTCCTCCAAGGCCGGTCTCAAGACCTTCCTCTTCGACCGTGCCTTCTGCTACCCTTCTAACTCTCCCCACTTTCCTACTCTCCTTCCTCTTGCCCCAATCCTTCCCCCCTACTTGGGTCCCGACCTAATTCTTCAGCTCCTTTCACGACCTGAGCGTGAAAGGTTCAGCACCTTTCACGTCAGGATGTCTCCTGATGTGAAAGGTGCTCCATAAATGTAATTTTGTTGTTGCTGTTATTCCTCTGCAACCTTCCCTTCCTTTGAACACCTTACTCTCTACCACCCCTCAAGTCTCTCCCTCAAAATACTCCTTGTCTATCGTCCCCCCCAGGCCCTCCCCCACTTTCCTCTCGGACATCTCTACCCTCCAGTCTTCTCTCTCCCTTTGCTCTGAACGCCACCTCATCTTTGGCGATTTCAGCCTCAATTCACCTCCTCCTGCTCTAATCCCAGTGACTTTTTCTGCCCACTCTCACCCAGTTACTTGTGGAGTACCCCAAGGATCCATCCTTGGCCCCCTCCTCTTCCTAATCTATATGCTTCCTCTTGGGGATGTCATTCGAAAACATGGAGCATGGAAACTGCTCTGGTCAAGGTCACTAATGATATCTTGACCATCTGTGACCAGGCTCCCTCTGCCTCCTCGACCTATCCACCGCCTCCTCCACCACCTCTCCTCAATCTTCAGGATTCTGTCCTCGACTGGTTCCGGTCCTACCTTTCACACCACCTCCACCTTGTGTATGGCTTTTCCTCGAGCCCCCACACCTTCTCGTGCAGCGTTTCTCAGGGCTCTTGGTCCCCTCCTCTTCACCCTCACCCATATGCTCCCCTCGGTGACATCATCCGCAGAATGGGGTAAATTTCCACATGTATGTGGATGATACCCAACACTACCTTTCCGCTTCCACCCTCATCTCCAGGACTACTGGCGTACTGACTGCCTGCCTCTCTGACATCGAGTCCTGGATGAGAGACAACATTCTCCAGCTGAATGTCTGCAAGACTGAGGCCCTCCTGATTGGCTCGCGTCAGTGCCTCCACAACTCAAGACACTGAAAGCACCCAGGGCTGCATTCTCCACCTCTCTAAGCCAGTCAGGAATCTGGGCATCTTGTTCGACCCTGAACTGTCCTTCCTCCCCTACATCCGTGCCATGACCAATACCACCTTTGTAACATAGCCAGACTCCGCCACTGCCTCACCCCTCAGGCTGCCAAAACTACAGTCCACGTATTCGTCACATCAAGGCTCTACTGTGAAAACGCCCTCCTTGTCGGCCTTCCTGATTCTTCCTTTCACAAGCTGCAGATCATCCAGAACTCTACAATTTGTGTCCTCACCCGCACCAAGCTCCCTGACCACCCCCGCCAGACTCCATTGGCTCCCCATCCACCAGAGGATCGAATTCAAGATCCTCGTTCTTACTTTCAAGGCCATTCACGGCCTTGCACCTTCACTACTCCTCTGACCTGCTGTCCTCTATGAACCTCCCTGCCCCCTCCCTTCAGCGGGCTCCGGCCTGCTCTAATGTCCCCAGCCTGACCAACCCTACCATCGGTGGACGGGCCTTCAGCCTCTCTGCCCCCACACTCTGGAACTCATCCCACAGACCCTTCGCCTCGCTCCCTCCTTTTCCTCCTTCAAGGCCGGTCTCAAAACCCTCATCTTCGACCGTGCCTTCTGCTGCCCTCCCAACTCTCCCTCCTGTCCTAACTCTCTCCCGCCCCTTGCCCCTAACCTGCCCTCTCCCTTGCTCGGGTCCCGACCTGACCATTCAGCGCCTTGGGACATCCTCCCGATGTGAAAGGCGCTCTATAAATGTAATTTTGTTGTTGTTGTTCCCTGCAATTTCTGCTTTTGTTTCAGATTTCCAGCACTTGCAGTATTTTGCATTTCTAAAAACTTATCTTCTAGTTTCAAAATAAGAATCTGATCCCAAAAAGATTTCTAAGTTTTCTAACATTTTCCCTGAAGAGAAATATTATGCATTTATAAATTTTTCTCAACATTTATTTCAGGAGAGATTTGCTCAGCATTGTTAATTCATACCATCTTACACTAATGCACCACATTGCAATACTGTACTTTTAAGTGCCAGGAAGTATTTAAAGGCACTAGCACGGACAAAAGGACTAGAATACTAAATTTAAAAAGACATAGAATACAAGGAATTGAGGGGAGGAAGAGGAGAGGAACAGAGTAGGTGGGTTTCCACAGAAATCAATATACATTTGTGTTAAAAGATTATAATAATCATTGCATTTTGATATAGCACTTTTCACATCTTCTAGACCAGTAGTTCTCAACCTTTTTCAGTAATGTACCAATTGTTAATTTTCAACATTATTATGTACCCCCACACAACCACACACCACCCACCTCATTCCACTTGCATTTTATGATCAAGCTTTTCTTATATAACAAAATAACTGCATTTACAAAACGAAGGGAATAACAATTAAATATACAATTTGGAAGGCTATAAAATGATAGAGAGCTAAATAAATCAATGTACTATCACCTGTACCCGCTGGAAGTAATTTTGTACCTTTTGGGGTACATGTATCCCTGGTTGAAAACCGCTGTTTTAGACATCTCAAAGTGCTTCCCAGAATATACTGTGTAAATGCAGTTTGGGAGCAGAAATATACATCAACCATTCAAGACTAACCAACATGGCAAATTTTGAGTAAGCTGAAGCAAAGCATAAAACCATTTACAAGTCCACTATTCAGCGATTTGGGTTCCTCTAGAATGGAGAAGCATCTGGTCTCCATCCAATTCATGACCTTGTCCCACCACACCTCTTCCAACACTTGTGACCCAAATGTAGCCTGCTCCATACCCTCACCCACACTGCCCTCAGCAGGCAACTTTTCAGAATTCTCTCTGAAATTCTCCTGAAACTCCTGCATCACTCATCTCTCTGCTTTCAAAGCCAGTGTAACAATCGCCACCTACCCCTCCTATTTCTGGCTTCCTCTCAGCCTTCACTAAGCAATTTCAGACAATCTTCCTGCATGAAAGATGCTCTACATGTGTATCTATTGTTGGAAAGTTTCTGAAATTTAATTTTACATTGGTATTTCAAATAGAGTACCCAGCAAATCCTTGCAGTTGATAAAACAATTTATCAGAGTACATCTCAAATCACTTTGCAATTTTCTGTAAGGTATAGTGATTGTATTTGTAAGTGAACATGACAGCCAATTTTGTGCACAGAAAGGCACCACAATTAACCGTGAAATGAATGCTCAATTTTATCTGGTCACCTTAGGAGAAACTTCCTTCTCTTTGAGCAATGCAATGAGATTTTTAACACCCACGTCCATCATCACGGTACCATGGTTTAACATCTCATCTAAAAGATAGCACCTCTAACAGTTGTAAACTGCCGAAGCTGCAAAATGGAGACTCATCAAGATGAAAACCAATGAGTTAAATGAAAAAGATAATTTAATTTGATATAGTACTTTTCACAGGTCTCAAAGCGCTTTACAGAATATACAGCAAAGTGAATTGACTGTATTTTTTGTGGGTGAAACATGGTAGCCAAATGCTCACAGCAGTGACCCACAACAGTCGTGGATTGACATGATGAATTTTTTTTGGAGGAATTATTATCAGGTGTGTAGAATAAGGAAATTTGCCCAAGGTTTCGCCCCCCTGCCTGGAATCGAATTCAGGTCTCCAGCTTGAAATAATAATATATAATAATAATCCTTGCATTTGATATAGCGCTTTCCACATCTTATTGACGTCCCAAAGCGCTTCACAGAATATACTGTAAAGTGAATTGACTGTATATTTGTGGGCGAATCGCGGCAGCCAATTGCGCACAGCAGTGTCCCACAAACAGTCGTGGATTGAAATGACCAATTCTTTTATTGTGATTTTTTTTTGGACGGATTATTATTAGGCGTGTGGAGTAAGGAAACTTGCCCAAGGTTTCGCCCTGACCTGCCTGGATTCGAACACAGGTCTCCCCAGCTTGCAAACATCCAACATATGAAAGATAAGACTGCTGGTGTACATTAAATTACAATATACCACTTTTTAAAAAAAAACGCAAAGTCGTCTGGCGTGAGGGGCGATCTGATGGTTCACGGGAGATTCCGATCTCTCCTCTCTCCTCCAACTGAAATACAAGATTTCAAAATAACAACCAGAAACCAAAGTCATCTCTCACTTAGGTTTCCAGAAGCTACAGGCAGCCATAGTGTTGGTTGCCTCGGTGGTGAGATTGACTGGCACGCACGAAAAAAAAATCTTGCGCAAGGTGTGGACCTGGAAGAAGTGAGGGAGAGGGGGAGGAGCAGAAAAGGCAATGAGGCACAAGAGCAACTACATTCTCATGCATTAAGGAATCCACAGCCAATGCAAGGCTCCTACCCACAACAGAGCTGTGCCTAACCACCATAGTAATGAAGGCACTATGCAATAATTAAATAATAAATCAAAGGCTGATACACGAGCATTACATAACCCTTATGCACACGGTGTGCAATCACCTCCCTTCTTCCAGAGGTGTTGAATGCGCTGACTGATGAGCGATAGAATACACGCCTCTCCTCTCTTCACACTCACCCTCTCCCTGGACCAGCAGAGTTGCGCTCCAGTGTTGAAAGCTCAGAGCCCAACCCCCCCCCTCCCCCACCACACCCCCCCCCCTCCCCCACCACCCCCAACGACCGAGGGCCCGGCGGTGGCAGCAGCAGGACTTACCCATGATGACTCGGCTACACCGACCTCACGGTGGCGACAAGTCAGTCAGTCAGAGTCGGTCACTCAGTTCTCCCTCCTCTTGGCCTGTCGGCGAGGGTTTGACACCTCCAGGTGACTGGCCGGAGGGGGAGGGGGGCGAGACGGGATTTGCCGTACTGCACAGCGGTGTCC
This sequence comes from Hydrolagus colliei, assembly GCA_035084275.1. NCBI lineage: Eukaryota > Metazoa > Chordata > Chondrichthyes > Chimaeriformes > Chimaeridae > Hydrolagus > Hydrolagus colliei. The sequence continues at coordinate 12,604,419 of CM068742.1, read as the reverse complement.
AGGGCCTAGAGAGGAGAGGGGGAGAGGAGTCTGGCGGGGACTGCCACTGCTCACACTGTGTTGCCTGACAGTGGGCTGGGGTGGGGCGGACGAGAGGCTGCGAAACAAACAAGCGCACAACGTAAGGCAACTCAGGCTCGAGCGCCGGCCGTGACCAACCACACGCAGCACGGCTCGCCCCTCCCCCCCCACCTTTCCCATTGGCCTACCTGACGTCACCTCTTGCCCCCCGCAAGTTGCAATTGGCTGCTTGAGGTGCCACTCAACTCCATTTCCGGTCGTTCGCTTCGCTCGCCAACCCTTCCCCCCCCCCCCCCCCACCCCCCCCCCGACACCACCCAGCGCGCGCCCGAGCCGTTGACAACCGCCTTCCATTTTCTCCCATTCGAAAAGTACTGGAGGCGGGGCCGCCCCGCCCCCACTGTGTCTGGACCAGCGTGACCAGGCGTTTGAAAATTGAGATACGGGACGCTTCAATTCGTCTTCCCCACGCGCAATTTCTCCTTCCCGCTGAGAAACTTCTAGAATTTGAACTTGAAGAGAATGGGTTGCCATGGGTTTTTTACAGGCAGGAGAAGTAAACTTGACGTGACTGCCGGGGAGATAACCAGGTTTGGAAATGTGAAATATGCCTTCAAGTTGGACGTCTGGCACTCTTCCGACTCATTTGCACAGTAATTCCAGACTGACCGCACGTCGGCAAGATCAGGCTGCGTGTCCGCGAAAACAAACGTGTCGGCTTTGGCTTCCACTTCAAAATGAAAGACAAGTAAGGTACCGAAGAACACTCTAGCCCTTGGCTGGTTGTACGTGTCGCTACAAATGTTACTCGTGATTGCGTTCTGACAGTTCAAAAGAGCAGATTTTTCACTTGAAGGACAGTCGGATGTTCACAACTGTACTTGCAGTTTAAATCGTCACATTTTTTCGTTCGGCGACGCAGCTCCCAGCAAACGTGGTGTAGTTTGAGCGTAAAGAGATGAACTCAGGACGCGGTCGTTGGGTAATTCATTTGCAGCTCTGACCTGATGAGCAAGACACTGCAACCTGTTTCTTGCACCCATCCCATCTTCGGCCCGTCAAACGAGAAGACTCGCTCCACTTGAGCGTTTGAAGGAGGAATGCTGAGTGCAAACGACACCAAGGTGAAGAAGTTCTTTAAAGCCCTTGCATTCTGTGAAGACGCGATTCCACTTCTCCACAACTGACTTCTTCTTCTGATCCAATTTTGGCAACAACGCTGTAAGAATGTTAATAATGTTAATAATCATTAATATAGTTAATATAACGTTAATATGGTTAGTAATATTCATGTTAATATAGAGACTGTTAATTCATCATAGAGACCATCAACTGATAGCACATCTTGCAGACTGAGTCTTTCCACACATTCAACCAGTTAATTAAACTCTTAATTCACCATTCAAGGTCAGGCATTTCAGAGCATAGAGTGGATTTCTAGCTGACAGGTCAACCCACTTCTCCAGATAGACAGTAGCTGCTTTGAGGCAAGGGGGGAAGTTATAGAATCATAGAATCATAGATTCATAGAATGTTACGGCACAAAAGGAGGCCATTCGGCCCATCTAGTCCGTGCCGGCTCTTTGAAAAGAGCGATTCAATCCCACTGCCCTGCCCGCTCCCCATAGCCTAATAGACCCGTTCTCCCTAAATAAAGATCTAATTCCCTTTCAAAAGTTGTTATCGAATCAGCCTCCACCACCTTTTCAGGCAATGCATTCCAGATTCGAACAACTCGCTGAGTGAAAAAATTTCTCCTCAACTCCCCTCTACTGCGCCTTGAAACTATTTTAAATCTATGACCACGAGTCACAGATTCACCCACGAGTGGAAATAGTTTTTCTCTATTTGCCCTGTCGAAACCCCTCATGATCTTATAAACCTCTATTAGGTCTCCCCTCAATCTTCTCTGCTCCAGAGAGAATAACCCTAGCCTATCTAGCCTCTCCTCATAGCTGAAGTCCCTCAATCCTGGCACCATCCTAGTAAATCTTCTTTGTACCCTTTCCAATGCCTTCACATCCTTTCTGTAGTGTGGTGACCAGAATTGAACACAGTATTCCAGCTGAGGCCTCACCAAAGTCTTATAGAGGTTAGTCAGCACTTCCTGACTTTTGTACTCTATACCCCTATTTATAAAGCCTAGTATCCCATATGCCTTCTTAACAGCCTTGTCTACCTGTCCTGCCACCTTCAACGAGTCACTAACACAAATCCCCAGGTCTCTCTGTTCCTTCACACCATTTAAAATTGTACTATCTAGCCTATATTGCCTCCCTTCATTTTTCTCCCAAAATGCATCACCTCACACTTCTCTGCATTAAACTTCATCTGCCATGTGTCTGCCCACTTTACCAATTTGTCTATATCCTCTTGCAGATGGCTACTATCCTCCTCACTATTTACTATTCTCCCTAACTTAGTGTCATCTGCAAACTTGGAAACTGTACTCCGTACACCCAAGTCCAGATCATTGATGTAGATTACAAACAGCAATGGTCCCAAAACCGATCCCTTGTTGTTGGTAATTTCCTTCCTTTCACTGTCACAGAGTTTAGCAAGTGCACACTGGGTTTGATATCCAAAGAAGCAATCTGTGGATCTCCTGCAGAGCTTGTCATGAAGGCGCTGAATTATATCAAACAGCTCAGGGGAAGATGTTGACACTGACTGTAGCTTCAGGCTGGTTTCTTCGAAAACAGGAAACAAGTTTGCACAAAACATGAAATATATGGCAACAACATTTGTATTGGCACATTGCCCATTGCCATCAGCTTGCTCTCCATCTATCCTCAGAAGCTTGCTGACATGCTTGCAACTCTCTGTACTACTGAAGTAGGAGTATAATGCTGGCCACACCTTCAGTATACGATCTACTGCTTTTCCTAGTGAGAGCCAGCCTGTAGCCACATGCCTGATGAGTTCAACCCACTCCAGGTCTACAAAGTCAACAAATTCCTTGACGCTTTCACGTCTGACTGCTGAAGATGAGAAATGTCCATATATCTTCAACACCACCGCATCAACATCGATGTCTAGTTCACGTAATCCTGCCTTGAAGGTGTTGTTGACAACATGAGCTAGGCAGCTTGCTTTAAACAGCTTTGGATTTTTTTCTGCAAGTATTGTGAATGCGGAGTGATGACATCCGAAGTTTGAGTTTGTGTTGTTTGCAGAAAAAGCTGACACGTACTTGAAGTCCAGTCCTTCCTTTTCAAGAACAGTCCTTCCTTTTCAAGAACAGTTAGAACATGTTTAGCGATGGCTTCTGCTGACTCAAAGGCGTGTTCCGAGAAGTTAAGAAGCTTTGACACACATCCATTCTTAGGATGTGTTTGTGTGATTGCTCACAGATTGGGTACATTTTCCTGTTTCCTTTGTTAGAGGTATCTGTTGCAATAGAGAAGAACAGTAGAGCATCATTGTACGACTGAAATCCTTTTAATTTCCTTGACCAGATCTGTCACGCTCAATTTGCTGAGAACATTCTTCACTATGCCTTGTGCTTTTGTTCTGCCACAAGACACTTCCTTGGCAAGGACAGAATCGGTACACAGCTGGGGCGCAATTTTCATGGCGCAGTCCATTGCCCGGTAGGACTCCTCATGCTTTACAGTATGGTACACGTTGGCCACCTCAATAAGAGAGATCTGTGAATGAAAGGAGATGTGATATTATCATAACCATTATAACAGAACAAGTGGGATTACGGGAAGGGTATCTTAACTAAAAGAAAAACAGGGCTCCTGTCTTACTTACCAAGTACTAGTAGCTATCAAAAACTGTTATAGCCGGGAGTCAACATACAATGACTTAACATTCTGTTTTTGTTTATAGTAAAACCAGTGTTTTATAATAACATCATAACTTCATCATAACTTCCTGAGTTTTGTATTCTATGCCCCTATTTATAAAGCTTAGTATCCTGTAGGTATTATTAACAGCTTTTATCTATCGACAGATACCGACTTTCAACACTTTATTTATATGAACCCTTTCTGTTCCTTCACCACCTTTAAGATTCTACCATCTAGCTTATATTGCCTGTCTTCATTCTTCCTTCCAAAATGTACCCCTTCGCATTTACTCAAATTAAACTTCATATGCCACGTGTCTGCCAATTTTACTAGTTTGTCTATGTCCTTTTGCAGTTGACTACTATTCTCCTTACTGTTTACTACTTTTCCTAGCTTTGTGTCACATCAGTTTGGTGCAGGTCGCCAAGCAGGCCCCAGAATTCTGAATGAGCTGGATCTTTTGAATAGTGGAGCTGGGCAGACCAGCAAGGAGTGCATTTGAGTAAAAGTGGGAGGTGACAAACATGTTACACTGGTATACAATACAAAATTACATTTGTAAAGTACCTTTCACTTTGGGAGGCGTGAAACAGTCAGGGATCAGGACCCAAGCGGCGGTGGGAGGGGAGGGGGTTGGGATCTGGGAGAGTAGAGGACACTCTTAGAAGGAAGGCTGAAATTACAGTCGAAGAGGAGATTCTTGAGGTGTGCCTTGAAGGAGGTAAGGGAGGGAGCAAGGCACAAGGAATGTGGGAAGGAGGAATGTGTGATGAGTGAGAACAATTCTTCAGAGGGTGGGGGCAGAGAGGCTGAAGGTCTGACCACCTGGACAACCCCAGATGCCATGCATCGGGGCCCAGACTGGCCCACGCAAACCTCCCACACCTGCGCAGACAGACCTATGCATGTCACCCATAGCAAGGTGTATACCCCTGGGTGCCAGGCAACAGGTGCCAGACAGGCCTGCAATCACCACCCACAGAGCAGACACCTCAGATTCCATGCAGACGGGCCCAGCAGGCCCTGACACACTACACATAGCAGGGCAGACAGCCCCAGGATTCGAGGAGCGCCACTGGACAGGTGCACAAACACCAACTACAAGTACTACAACTACAGCAGGCAACAACAACAACAAATTAGACTTATAGAGCGCCTTTCACATCGGGAGGACGTCCCAAGGCGCTGCACAGGAGGCGTGTGACCCGAGCTGGGAGGGGAGTGTTCAGGAGGGGGTAAAAAACGTGGGGGAGGGAGGTCGAAAAATTAGGGGGGAAACAAAAGGCACGGTCGAAAAGAAAAGTCTTCAAACCGGCCTTGAAAGAGGAAAGGGAGTAAACAAGGTGGAGGGATTGGGGGATGGAATTCCATAAGGTGGGAGCGGAGAAACTGAAGGCCCGGCCTCCGATGGTGGGGCAGTTCGGGCGGGGGGCTTGGAGCAAGCCAAGTCCTGCTGAACGGAGGGTTTGGGTGGGCTTATAGGGGGAGAGTAGATTGGATAGATAGGGCGGGGTAAGGCCGTGTAAGGCCTTGAAAACGAGGATGGTCTGGGGGTTGCGGGATGAGGCGGAGAGGTACAGTTGGGTGTCGTCCGCATACATGTGGAAATTTACCCCATGTTTGTGGATGACATTGCCCAGAGGGAGCGTGTAAATGGTGAAAAGGAGGGGGCCAAGGACAGAGCCCTGGGGGACGCCATGAGAAACTGCGGGGTTTGAGGAGAAACCGTTAGAAGATACAAAATGTAGGCGGTGGGTTAGGTGGGACTCTATGTCTTGTGGAAGTTGCTGGACAACAACAACAACTTCGATTTATATAGCGCCCTCCATGCCGGACGGCATCTCAGAGCGCTGGACAAGCCTGTGCACAGCACCCACAGCAGGGCAGACAAGCCAACTGCCATGCAGCGAAGGCCAGACAGGCACTTGAACACCAGCCACAGCAGGGCGGGCAGCGCCGGATGCCGTGCATTGGTACACTTACAAATCCGCGCATACCACCCACAGCAAGTACGAAAGCCCAGGGTGCCATACAGCAAGGTCTGGACAAGTCTGTACCCACCACCCACAGGAGGTAAGATTTGTACCTTTAAGCTGTTGCTACTTTATTTTACTCAACGTTTTTAGGGAAATTCCATGAAATGTTTTTTGTGTGCATGTTGGTAGAAAAATCGTATCAGGTATAATTTTAGTTCACATTGGTACAGTAAACCACTTGAACTTTTATTTCCCTCCACTTTGTTACGGAAATTGGATGAAACGCTATTCCCGCCACACTCAACTATTCCCACTCTGTCCTTCTCTCCCAACTACCATTACCTCCCTCTGCTCCAGACCCATCGTGGTTCCTGATGTTGGTGGTCCCAGAGTAGCCACGCTAACGGTCCCCTCGTTCACTCTAGCTGCACCAACCGCCTTCAAAAGGCAAACACCCCCTTCCTCATCTATCTATAGAGAGAGAGGCTCCGGCTGCCTCGGGCTGTGAGTGAGAGTGAACAAAGCAGCTCCTTACCCTGATTCTGCAGTGTCTGGCTGTGTGTGTGTGACTGACTGTCTGTCAACTGTGTTAGTGGCAAGTGTCTGAGTGTTAGTGTCGTGTTTGTTAGTGTTGTCTGTGTGTTAGTGTTGTGTGTGCATTAGTGTTGTCTGTGTGTGTTAGTAGTTGATGGTGAGTATGGTCCTGGTGTATGTTAGTGTTACACTCGACCGAGCCGTATTGTATTACATTTTCCAATGAAAGCTGGGGCTGTCTGCCTCCTTTGTATCTGTCACTAATTTCAACAACTTGCAACAACTTGCATTTCTTTAGTGCCTTCCTTTGGCTTGTATCTCAGAGCAATTTAGCTCTCTGCTAGTTCAGATTCTGCAACATTACAAAGTTTATGTTATCTTTTATTTGGGTTGCTGGGCGCAATTGGCTGCCGCATTTCATCCACAAATTTACAATATAAATATACACTTTACAGTATATTCTGTGAAGCGCTTTGAGACGTCTAGAAGATGTGAAACATACTATATCAAATGCGATGATTATTATTTCCGTGAATCTCACCCACACATGGAAATCCCAGAGATAGATTGTAAGAATGGAATGTGCATTCTCTCCCTGGAGGGTCGTATCCTGCTTACCTAATTCCGGAGAGTATTAGGCGCCGTTTGGCAAGAGCCGAGGCTTGGGGACCCCAGAGTGGGTGTTGGGATATTGCTGGAGTCTAACCAGCTAAAATCACACAGCTTGCCATTCATATTAGAACATAGGAAATAGGTGCAGGAGTAGGCCATTCGGCCCATCGAGCCTGCCCCGCCATTCAATCATGGCTGATATGCTACTCAAAGGTGAGTAGAATATTGCTGTCTGGCAAGCTTTCCTGCCACCCCTGCCAGTTAGGGCTTTTGTTTGCAGGTTTAACAGGAGCTGAGGGGATGACTCCCTGCTCTCAGTGACTGGCCTACCCTTCAAATGCTGTATCTCTTGCTGATGAGCCAGGCTGGCTGTGCTGTCAGCAGTGCCCTGCAATACTGCTGACCTACCCGTCTTAGGAGCCTGACTACCGAGACTGCCACAGAGGGTTGGTTCGATTACAACATTATGTTGCCAAGCTGAGGGTATCTTGTTCAATTAGCATTTTATTGAAAACTACTTGGGTGAATTAAATAAATATTTTAAAAGATAACTCCCTGAAGTGTTATGAGCCTCACATTTGTTTGTTTTTCTTAATTCTCATAATTTCTCACGTATAATATAGTCAATGTTATGTAACCTCTTTTCTCCCGAGTGAGTGAATTAAGGATTTTTTTTATTGTGCTGCAGGATCCACTGAGTGGTTCGTACATCCCTACAGAAGATGAAAAGAGGGTCTTCAGAGAATGCAATGAAGAGAGTTTCTATTATAGATGTATGAATTTATCACTAATTTAATTTCTTTTTAAAAACTAGTCCTGCCACTATATAAATAATTGGTGAGACTACACTTAAAAGTACTGTCTACTCCTTAAGTTCTGGTCACTGCAATACTAAAACAACAACAACTTTGATTTATAAAGCGCCCTCCACGCCGGACGGCGTCTCAGAGCGCTTCACAACAACGGATCCCGGGACCAAGGCAGGGGCAGGGGTAGAAAGGTGACCAAAGGCATGGTCGAAGAGAAATGTCTCTTTAGCTGGGATCTAAACTGGGAAGAGAGGGGGCGAGGCGAAGGGAGTGAGTCAGGAAGCTTCAGAGCGTTATGGCTAAATGTCATTGCTTTGCGATCTGGAATTGTTCACATGACCATGGGAGCGAGAAAATTGGGAGTAGAAAATACTGTATGTCAAAAATGTTTAAAAAATCAAAAAAAATCAAGAGAAAATACGTAAAATACCAAATAAATGTTAGCACACAAAAATGCCATAAAACAAGTTTAAATATGCTAGCATTTCTATTAAAAAATATGTCTGGAAAAGGAAATAAAATTAAGTGGTTTTAGATAAAAATATATCACATGATATTTTGATAAGATATTTCCACAAACATGCAGAAAAAGAACGTTTAATGGAATGCCAGTAAAAATGTAAAATAAAATAAATATGCACTGGTTTAATGTAAAATTTTAATAAAGTCAGATTTCATACAATATGGTTGCAAAAATGCACCCACATTATATTTAATAATAATCCTTCCATTTGATTTAGCACTTTTCACATCTCATATATTCTGTAAAGTGCTATATATTCACATCTCATATATTCTGCATATTTGTTGGCGAAACACACCGCAATGTCCCACAATCGTGGATTGAAATGACCAAATTATCTTTTTTTCTATATTTATTTTCTGTATATATTTTTATATTTCCTATATAGTGTAACTACGGAGTGAAATAAAATTTCAAATGTTTCAATGTAGTGAAGTAAATTTAATGAATTTGATATTTTTCCAACAAAATGCAAGGAAATAATGTTGCATGCAAAGTCAATGAAAATGTTGAGTGAAATAAAATATCAACTGTGTTGAGGTACAAATATAGAGTAAAAGTCATATTTCATACAATTTGGTCTCAAGCATGCACCAAAACAACGTTTCATGGATTTTCTGTATAAATGTCAAGCTGGGCTCAGTCACTTGACTTTGGGTGTGCTTCAAAGACTATACGTGCAAAAAAAATAGGAGGGAAAATAAGTTAAATACAGTAAAACCTTGCTTATCCGGTACCCAACCAATGTGCACGGCAGTTGTCCATGAATTATGTCTCATTTGCGTTACATTCTACCGTCAAAATGCCGTTTTGCACGGCAGTGAACTGCTCTAATCGACTGCGGAAGGGATGTGGGAAGACGTTTCACAAGTAATTTGATAAAATGAGCAAATCTGAGTACTGTAATATGAATCAGTTTATTGAGGTGATTGTGTAGCTTTTTACGTTAAAGGGTATCGCTTGTATAGTGGTGCCACACACTGAAACTGGTGCAGGTTTTGTTATTTCATCATTAAAAAAAGTGAAATATTTCTCGCTGAATGCTTACCTGACAGCCCTTCACTGACTATTGATATATATCATTCTTATCAGATACTGTTTACCTCCTTGTACGACCACGTTCTCATTCTCGGCCAGCGTTCGTGATCAGGATATTAAATTCAATGAATTTTACATCCTGCGATTATGGAAACATGATCACTTTTAGAAAGTTAAACAGGAGAACCTCTCCATCTGTATAACGCTGATTGATGTTGATAATCACTAGTTTGTGTTGGGTTAAGGATATCTTAGTTTTCCCAATGTAAGGATGGATTCCAATTCAGTGCATGTGATGGACAATCTGCGCTGCCCTGGGGCCTGTTGCAGTCATAAATTCATGGACAACTTAGAGATGTCACGCTTGTCAAATTCTGGGCCTAGAATTTGACAAGCGTGACATCTCCAAGTTGACACATGTCAAGAATATCTTTTAGAATTCAAAGTATTGCTTAGGAACTTCTGCTTTGTAATTCTTTACGGTTTGACATCTATCTTTTGTCTTTAATTTTGTTTTGCTTTTGTTTTTTTCCAAATTGCAGGTTTCCCAGAAGCAGCCCTGCCCTTCTGAAGGAATGGCTGGTTAAAATGAGAAGCTGCTGGACACCAAGTCAACACTCTACCATCTGCTCCGATCATTTAGAGGAGAGGTGCTTTGTTCATACCGGCCAAACTACACGTCTCTGCCCTGATGCTGTCCTGACTCTCTTCAACTTTCCTGAACATCTCATGAAGGTACATTTATCTAGGTTTACATTCACTGTTTTTGTGTAATGATCCTGAAACATAAGGTGAATTTAGGTAAAGCTCGGCATGTCATTCGATTCATCCATTTTTACCGCTAGTTTTTCTTTGAATTTCAGATTAATCTTCAGTATTTTGTAGTCTGAATCATACTTGTTTTGATCAAAATTTCAGGAACGCTTTGTCACCAATGATCAATTTGACATTCAGTTTTACATGATTGAATTTAACCCCTGCAAATTCCTCCAGCCATCCTTAAATGAATTTGCAGTGAATTATATTTTTATTACATATTTATTATTTTTTGAATTGTTCATCTGTTTTTCATTTAGGGAGGAGCACACCCATTTATTTCTTGGGTATGCAAACCTTCATCTTTTGTCTCCTCCATAATGACCTTGGTATTGTTATTTTGTCATTATTGTATTTCATATCATTCAAATATTTTATTTTCTATTGAACTTTGCAGACTGTTCACCATCGGAAGCTTCCGTTTCCCAGAGTATCCACCCAGCCTGAACCTCAAGCTGAACCTGAGGAGGATGTCAACCTCATCGCCAATGAATTGACTACGGGGAAACTGCCAGGCGAACAGCATCTAAAGGCACAGCACAATTCAACTCCACTGGGAGACATCAGCAGTTCGTCAATTCCGAGAACTACGACCAAGACCCATCCAGCAAAACACAACCAAACTTCCAGCTGGTGGTGCTGATGGTGGAATGAAGCAAAAAATCCCGGAGGGAACGATCCCATCGGAAAGTGGAGAGAGGAGGGGAGGGAAATATATGTTTGGTGGATGGGTCACGCTGGAGGTGTTGGAAATGTCGGATAATGATGTGCTGAATACTGAGGCTAGTGGGTGAGGACTAAGTAAGGTTCAGTGATGGGGAGTAAGGGGTGCGGGAAATCGGGCAGACACCATCAAGGGCCTTCGCTATCACTGTTGGTGGGAATCCTCGGTTGAGGAAAAATGAGGAAATCTCGGTCGTTCTGGCATGGAAAGTTGCATTGTCAGAGCAGATGCGGCGGAGGCGAAGGAACTGGGAAAATGGGATGGCATCTTTGCAAGAGGCCGGATGGGATGAGGTGTATTCGAAGTAGCTGTGGGAGTTGGTGGGATTGTAGAAAATGGTTGTCGACAGGCAATTGCCTGATGTGGAGATGGTGAAATCAGGGAAGAGTCAGAGATGGTCCATGTGAATTTTATGGAGGGATGGAAGGTGGAGGCAAAGTTTAGAAATGCTTCTAGCTCACTGCAAGAGCAGAAAGCGACCCCGACAGTCATGGAAAGAGATTTCAAAGTCATTTCTGTGTTTTTTTTCTCTGTTCTTTTTCTTGGTAGTTCGCCCACAAATATACAGTCAATTCACTTTACAGTATATTCTGTGAAGCGCTTTGAGACATTGATAAGATGTGAAAAGCGCTATATCATACACAAGGATTATTATTATAGTTTATATTCTATTGGTAAAAATATTGTCAAAAGTAAAAGTTCAGAGGTTTGGTGTTGTAAAATGATCACTGAAGTAAATTTTGTATAAAAATGCTGCAAAGAGCGTTTCTTATGTTTTCAGCGTAGTTTCCAATAATTGATGGTATTTCTGCCGAAACATGTATGAAAAGAGATTTCCATGTCATTGATTAATACATTCCCAGGGTTTTCTTGATTGAATTTTCTTAAAGAAATAATCAATCAAGAATATATATATATATTTTGTTTGTGGACCATAAAGGTTGGCCACCGCTGCTTTATAGCAGTACTTAACCAATACATCCCACTGAATGCCACCCTTCTACCACTTTTCCAATTGAATGGGTTTCAGGATTTTCAGGAGTCTCATGCCAAAAATGCCTAAATAAATCTGGTACACCATCATATTGCTTGCAAATCTATTTCAAAATTCAGTATACAGGTAGACCCTGCTTAACGTTGTAGTTTGGTTCTTGAAAAGTGTTTCTTTAAGCGAAACGACGTTGAACGAATACATTATTCCCATAAGAATGAATGTAAAAAACTGAAGCTAAGTTCTTTTGGACATTTTTCATCCCAAATTTTCTAAAAAAATTTATACTCTCTCCCTGACTTCCTGCCCGGCTCACTCACTCGCTGCCGGTCTCTCTCACTGCTGGCCTGGCTCACTCCCAGGTCCTAGCGCCGTTGTTCCACCCTCTGGCGAACAATGTAATAGCGAACGTCGCAACGTTAAATGAATATATGTTCCCAATGTATCAATAACGTAATAACGAAAAACATTAAGGTGACATTAAGCGGGGTCTACCTTTAGTTTCACCTTTTCACTTTTTAAATTTGAGAAACTGGTATTTTTACACAATTTAAAAACAATACAAATCTCACTTCAATTCTTGATAAAGCACACTGGCAAAAAAAAATCATGAGAACAAATATCTTTAATTGGTTTACAGTTAATTTGATACTCGATCTAAGAACAATAGCTTCATTGATATAAATATTGTATTCACATGATACTGTTACAGTGATCATGCAGTCCATCACTTTTAGTTGTATTTGTTTAATTTAAAAAGGCAAATCTGATCAGTGGGTACAGCAGTGAGACATCTCACGATTGGAAATGACTCAATTATTCGCCCTGAGGATATCCCTTTAACATTTGAAGTTAAAAGTAATATTTTGTTCTGAATGCCTTCAAGGTTGAAAATTAGCACATTTAAAGTGTTTGTAGAAACATTACATGTTTTTGAAACTTTTCAAATGTTTCAATTCTGAAGGGATGGATGAGATAAACCTTTTGAATAAAACAATAATACTTTGGCATGACCCAGTAAGCTTTACTATTTGGGGGGGATTTTTAAGGCCTTTGCAAATACTTCAAAAGGATTCCATCATTCGGGTCATTGAAATATTTTTGTGTCCAATTGGAATTGTACAAACTTTCTAAAAACAGGCAATTTCAGGTATTCATGTTTCCAAAAGGATTATTCCCACAATCTGAAGAGTTTATCCACGAACATCTTGCACAGCATTTCATTAGTCTTCCAAGGCATCACCGTATTTATTGGTTTTCACTAGAAAAAGAAACAGTAGCACCATACGATTACCGTTACAAGAATACAAAAACTTAACCGGCACTATATACTTTTGCCACAATGAGTTTATATTTAAATACATTTTCTGTACATGCTGTAGCTTTTACATGAAACCAACAGGAGCGGTTCTCAAATGGAGAAAAAGCTTTTGAATCAAAATCAGACAAATCTGTTGTTACAAATCCTGGTTCTATGTAATCACTGACCAAGCCAGCAATGCCTGACTCAATTTGTTGAGTTTGGATAAGAAATCCTGGATACAAGATTGACACACATTTAAAAATGACAAGGTTACCAACAAATTTCATTATTTCCATGAATAAGAAGGCTGATTTAGTGAAGCAGGCAGTTCCTAATTTTAACATGGCGATGTTTGTGAAAGGAAAATAAGTGGACACGATCGATTTGGTAAGAAATACCTATTAACCACTTGTTTTCTTATCCCTAAAATGAGGATTAAAGAGTCTTCAGAAGATAAACATATTTAAATAAACTATATTTAAAGTTATGCCACCAATTCAGTTTACTATATCATCTGAGAATTGTTTGAACAATACATTTTAGATTAGACCCTGAACTTCGACAAGTTGATACTTTTCAGATGCAAAAAGTGTACTTTGTAGAGACACTAATGATGCAACTTTTCAAGGAGCTATAAAGAATGGGTTACAAGGTTTTTCTCCCACAAGTGCAGATTTATTTTACAACAACATCAAAATTATGTTTATACCTTTCCTGTCCGGAGGACATCCCTTGGCGCTGATCCGTCAGGGGTCCAGACCCGAGCATGGGGAAGGGGCAGGATAGGGTGGAGTGGAGGGAGAGAGGTGGGAGAGCGGCAGAAGGCATGATCGAAAAGGATGGTCTTTATACCGGCCTTAAAGGAGGCAAAGGAGGAAGCAGACCGTGGGATGGAGTTCCAGAGCGTGGGGGCAGAGCGGCTGAAAGCTGGGCGGGAGTCATGGAGCAGCTCGTTGAATGGAGGGGGTGGGCAGGTTGGTAGTGAGTCAGCAGGTCGGAAAGGGCAAGGCCTTCAATGGCCTTGAAAGTGAAGATGAGGATCTTGAATTCGATCCTCTGGGGAATGGGGAGCGAATGGAGCCGGGCAAGGGTGGGAGTGATGGGGTCGCCAGTAATTTAGGACACATTTCAGAATACAGGTAGAATACAGAATACATTAGTCATAGTTTGGTTCTTGAAATTTGTGACTTTAAACAAAACGACGTTAAGTGAATACATTTCTCCCATAAGAATGAATTGAAAAACTGGAGGTAGGTTCTTTTGGACATTTTTCATCAAAATGTTCTTTAAAAAAAATTATACAGTAAAAGCTCGTTTATCCGGCACACTCGGGATCTGACTGGTGCCGGTTAATTAAATATGCTGATATTCGAGCGGCAAGTTGTCGAAAATCCTACACAAAAAATTAACTTATTTAAAAACATACCATATTAATAATAGTCTAAATAATAACAGAATGTTGTATGGATACTTACCAATAAAGCATTCCAGCACACACGGTAAAATGATCAGTAAAATAAAAATTCCAGCGTTCCTTACGTTTAATAAGTGCGCAAAGTGAGCATACCCGCGATGTCCCGAATGGCTCCGGTATGAGATCCATTTGCTGGAATGGTGAATTGTATTGAGAGATACCGGTTGGTTGAGCGTTCCGGTTGGTTGGGTGCCAGACAACCAAGCTTTAACTACCTGCCTGGCTCACTCACTCTCTGCCGGTCTCGCTCGCTGCCAGCTGGGCTGGTCTCACTCACTCCGAGGTCAACAACAACAACTTCAATTTATATAGTGCTCTCCATGCCGGATGGCGCCTCAGAACACTTAAACTGTCCTAGTGCTGTCGTGCCCCCTATCCACCCACTGGCGAATGACGTAATAGCGAACATCTCAACATTAAATGAATATCCAGGCATCCCTCCCCAACCGCGGGGATACGTTCCTGAAAACCCCCGTGGTTAGTAAAACCGCAGTTGGCAAATACAAGGCCTCATGGGAAAAATGGGGTTAGGTGGAGTAAGTTGCTTGTTCTTTTACTAAACACGAAAACCCCCCCACAATAACCTAACAAAATGTTCGAATAACAAAATAAAAAAGAATATAGAAAACAATAAATTCATGTTATTTACCTTAATCCTAAGAGAGAAGCGACATCGTGGCTGGTTGATGCAACTGGGTCCTAGTGCCAAACGTTAGTGTTAAAACCCGTGGATACGCAAAATTCACTGCCACGGTTGGCAAAGTTGTCGCAGAGAGGAAACCGTGTATACTTGAAATCTGCGGTTGCCAAGACCACGATTGGGGCAGGATGCCTGTACCCAATGTATCAGCAACGTAATAATGAAAAAACCTTAACCGAGGTTGCGTTAAGCTGTACTGTATTTTCATAATTTACCTTCTCTTTTGGGTGGTCTGGCTGAAGGTTTGTTGAACGACTCTGCTTTCTGTGTCTGTGTAACCTCATACATTTCTCTATTTTTGTTCCTTAATTCTTCATATGTCATGTGTTTCTTTTCAGGCTGTAGTTCTTCAAACACTTGATTGGGT
The DNA here is from genome assembly GCA_035084275.1 of Hydrolagus colliei. Taxonomy (NCBI): domain Eukaryota; kingdom Metazoa; phylum Chordata; class Chondrichthyes; order Chimaeriformes; family Chimaeridae; genus Hydrolagus; species Hydrolagus colliei. Next base: position 12,588,734 of record CM068742.1, on the reverse strand, counting down.
TCTGCCATCAGAGAAAATGTTCTTTTAAGAACAGTTTGTGTGGCTTTACGAAAGGAAAATCATGCTTGACCAACCTTATTTACTTTTTTGTAATAGATAGATAAGGGAAATGTACTGGATGCAATGGATGTGGACTCCCAGCAGTCTCCGATAGATGCCACAAGAGGTACTGAATACCTGAATACAGTAAAAGCCCGTTTATCCGTGATCCGATTAACCGGATTGCTCGACCCCCTCCTGGGACAATTCCCCATTCCAGCAATCGTGAGTATGCTTAATTTGCACATGCGCACTTATTAAACTTGGAGGTTTTTACCGATCGGCAAAAAATGCTTTTTTAACGATCTTTTTATAATGTGCTGGAATCTTTATTGGTAAGTAGCTATACAATATTCTGTTGCCATTTAATATATTATTAATATAGTATGTTTAAAATAAGTAAATTTTTTGTATTGGGTTTTCGGTAACTTGCTGCCCGATTATCTGGCACAGTCAATTAGTCGACCCCCCCCGAACGTGCCGGATAAATAGGCTTTTACTGTATTTCTGTGGATTCCATTCAGTAGACTCATGTAGATTTTTACATAAATACATTTTACATAAATACATTTTGCAATTTTGTTCTGTGTAGAATTGCCCCATAATTGCTAAAACACAACACATACCTTCAAAAGTGTTGTGAACATCTGTAGGAGCCGACTCACTGAGTGAAGAATTGAATTGTACTTCATTGTCGCTAGACAGAGAATGATCAGTATAACTGTAATCATCAGAGTAGGAGGATGGCCTGTCAAACTGTGAAGAGGAGATTTCTGGTTGTTGTACAGGGTCATCAGTAAATCCGGATTTCACATTTGAAAAACTGTAATGTAAAATAAACATTCATTGCCTGCAGATAAATAATACTATTACTATTAACAATAATCCTTGCATTTGATGTAGCGCTTTTCATGTTAGCCCCGCTCATTTCTGACACCATTAACCTTTCCCTCTCCTCAGGAACCGTCCCTACCTCCCTTAAAACAGCCACCATCACCCCTATCCTGAAGAAACCCTCCCTTGATGCGTCGCAACCATCAAGTTATCGACCCATCTCCAACCTCCCGTTTCTATCCAAGGTCCTTGAAAGAGTGGTTGCCTCCCAGCTCCGCTCTTTCCTTTCAAATCACTCACTTCTTGAACCCCTCTAATCAGGTTTCCGCCCTATCCACAGCACAGAAACTGCCCTGGTTAAGGTCACAAATGACATCCTAACCGCCTGTGACCAGGGCTTCCTCTGCCTCCTCGTCCTCCTTGACCTGTCTGCTGCGTTCGACACAGTCGATCACACCATCCTCCTTCAACGTCTTTCCTCCCACCTCAACCTTCAAGGCACAGTCCTTGACTGGTTCCACTCTTATTTGACCCACCGTTTACATTTTGTTTCTTCCAATGGTTTTTCTTCAAACCCCCGCACAGTTTCCCACGGCGTCCCTCAGGGCTCTGTCCTCGGTCCCCTCCTTTTCACCCTTTACACGCTCCCTCTGGGCGATGTCACCCGCAAACATGGGGTAAATTTCCACATGTATGCGGACGACACCCAGCTGTACCTTTCTGCCTTATCCCTCAACCCCCAGACCATTGATGTTCTGACAGCATGTCTGTCCGACATCGAGTCGTGGACGAGGGACAACTTTTTGCAATTGAACGTGAATAAGACCGAGGCCCTCCTGATTGGCTCAAGCCAGCGCCTCCGCACATTGGGCGCTGCCAGCCTCAATATCCAAGGTTGCACTCTCCACCTCACAAAGCCAATCAGGAACCTTGGCATCATGTTCGATCAAAAACTTTCCTTCCTGCCCCACATCCACGCCTTGACCGGCACCGCCTATTTCCATCTGCGCAACATTGCCAGGCTCCGTAATTATCTTACCCCCCGCGCTGCCGAAACACTCGTGCATGCATACATCACCTCACGGCTGGACTACGGAAATTCTCTCCTAGTCGGCCTCCCCAGTTCCTCCATTCATAGGCTGCAGGCCATCCAAAACTCTGCAGCCCGTGTACTATCACGCACTCGCCTCCGCGACCACATAACCCCCACCCTCGCCCGTCTCCACTGGCTCCCCATCCTCCAGAGGATCGAGTTTAAGATCCTCGTCCTCACCTACAAGGCCTTACACGGCCTTGCCCCATCCTACTTAACCGATCTACTCTCCCCCTACACGCCCTCCGTTCAATAGGACTTGGCCTGCTCCAAGCCCCCCGCCCGAACCGCCCCACCATCGGAGGCCGGGCCTTCAGTTTCTCCGTTCCCACTTTATGGAATGCCATCCCTCAATCCCTCCGTTTCGTCTCTTCCCTTTCCTCTTTCAAGGCTGGCTTGAAGACTTTCCTCTTCGATCGTGCCTTTTGTTCCACCCCGAACTCTTTTACCTCCCCTTTGTGTTTCACCCCTTCCCAAACACTCCCCTCCCAGCTCGGGTCACACGCCTCCTGTGCAGCGCCTTGGGACGTCCTCCCGACGTGAAAGGCGCTCTATAAATGTAAATTGTTGTTGTTGTTGTTCATGTCTTCCAGACATCTCAAAGTGCTTCACAGAATATACTGTAAAGTGTATTTTTTGTGGGTGAAACACGGCAGGCAATTCCGCACAGCAATGTCCCCATAAACAATCATGGATTGAAGTGACAAATTTTTTTTGAGGGATTATTATTAGGCATAGAGAAAGGAAACTTGCCCAGGGATTCGCCCTGACCTGCCTGGATTTGGACACAGGTTATAAGGCGAGTGCTCTAACCACTGAACTACAGGACTCCACAAGTGCTGAAAACAATTAGCGAATATTATAAGTGCTCTGGGACACTACCCTAAGTAAAGGGTGCTTATATAAACGTGATTTCTTGTTGCTGTTGGCAGAATATTAGGGCATGGGGAAGAAAAGCCAATGACAACCTGCAATTGTTAACCGTAGGAAAAATACCATCTAATTTGAGGTTAATATTAATACAATTTTAGAAATCCAACACATACCCTTTAAAAACATATTTTAAACACCTAGTTTATACTTGGGTGTAATTATAATAATGATAACCCTTACAGTTGCTATAGCATTTTATAACATCTTTAAGACATCCTAAAGTTCTTCTACAGAATATACAGGTAAACCTCTATTTAGGACGGGGTTGCATCCTAAAGATCGAAACGTCCTAGATCGAAATGCGGTTTCCCATGCAGGCCCATTATATAACCCGAGATGCGTTCTTTTCACAAAATTTTCGGACCTTAAACCCACTACATAACACACATAGGCAAGAAGGGGTACTTGGGGTAACTGTACAGTATTGTACTTTTAATACTGGTAAACTTTAATACGGTCCTATGTTTTGATAATCTGCTTGCACCTGTAGCTGTAACACACCTTGAACTTGCCAGTATATTGTCCTTATTCTGTTTTATAGTAGCTACTGTTGATCTAGCTAGCCCTAAAGCCCTCCCGACGTCCGTACCTTTTTTGCCAGACTCGATGCGCTTTATCAACTCCAATATAGTATTTAAAGTGATGACTTTGCGGGGTCTCTTGCCTAGCGGTATTACCACTGCTCATTTCACTTACTGATCTCTTTTCCCGACATGGTAGATCGCTCAAAGTTGCTCGGGAAAGTTCGGAAATTACTGTAATACTGATGTGGTGTGGTGTTGCTTCAAAATCAGCTGGCTTTTAAACAACGACGTAGCGATATGTTATTGGCCAGTTCAAACACTTGGGATACACTATATCAGGTGCGAGCGCGATTTGCCCGCGAATACACTATGGACTCGGGGCTTACCTGTACTGTAAAGTGAATTGACTGTATATTTTGTGGGTGAAATGTGGCAGCCAATTGCGTATCGTAGTGTCCCCACACACTTTCGCGGATTGAACAACAACAATAAAATTACATTTATAGAATGCCTTTCATGTCTGGAGGATTGAAGGAATTATTACCCCTGGAAAAGTAATCTGTCAATGACTAACAACTAGCTTCCTACTTACTGCTAGTTAAACAGGCGTGTGGAGTGAGGAAACTTGCCCAACATTTCGCCCTGATGAGAATCAAACCCAGGTCTCTCACTTGCGAGTGCTTTAATCACCGAGCTACAGGACTCTGATCAAGTTTTCCAGTAAAAACATTTTAAGCTTTCCATGAACTGTTAGAGCAGATTTTTTTTTGCTACAACAACAACTTCGATTTATATAGTGCCCTTCACGCCAGACGACGTCTCAAAGTGCTTCATAATAACGGATCCTGCGACCGAGCCAGGGGCAGAAAGGTGACCAAAGGCACGGTCAAAGAGAAAGGTCTTTAGCTAAGACCTGAAACTGAGAAGAGAGGGGGCAAGGGAGTTCCAGAGCCTCGGCATGTAGCGGCTGAAGGCATGGCCGCTGATGGTGGAGCAGAGCATTCGGGGGACAAGGAGGCCAGACCCAGTGGAGTGAAGGAAATGGGTGCTGGTTTGAGGAGAGAGGAGGTCGGATAGGGGGGTGCAGAGGAGTGGAGGGATTTGAAAACAAGGGTGAGAATCTTGAAGTCGATCCTCTCTGGACAGGGAGCCAATGAAGTCTGGCAAGGACTGGGGTAATTAAGTTGGTGTGGGTGTGAATGCGGGCGGCAGAGTTTTGCAGAATAAAAACTAATTACAAAGAAAAGAGTACATGAAACTGTGGCTACTGACTGTGATGGGTGGATTCTTCTTCCCGTCCGTATAGCTTCTGCTAGTGGTGAATTTTCCAGTTTCATGAACTTGGCCTGACATATCTTCATGTAGGAAAGCTTTCCTGCCAGGTAACCACAAGCACCAGCAACTGATAAAGAAATCCATCAAACAATAATAAGTAATGATCCTTTCAAATACTCCATTCCATTTATTATCCAGAACAGATTTAGTTAGCTTTTCTGTTAACAGTACTACCCTCACTTTTGCTCCAGCTATGAAAGTCAAATTGTCTGCAAACTACTTTTGCTCCTCTCTGAAATTTAGAGCCTAAATGTCACTGGCTGTTCTTGTGGCTGTTACTTTTTACTCTTCCCTCATTCCAATTCAATGAAGCAGTGGAAATAAAATATTTGGAAAGTGTGGCAGGAATGTTTCTGTACCAACCTCATCAATTTATTTCTTAAGCTCTCTAAGACGCTGTCCGGCGTGGAGGATGCTATATAAATCTAAATGTTGTTGTTATGTTGTTAATCCACAATCTCCTGTTTTATAGAAAGCTCAACTTCCTTAATGATTCTGTATTACACAATTATCAAGGTATCATCTTGGTTGCTCATCTATCAGGGTCAATAATATCCTTCATAATATTAGGTGATCAAAACCGCACACATTATTCCAGATTCTTAGCAATTCCTTCATAATAATAATCCTTGCATTTGATTTAGCACTTTTCATGTCTTCTAGACATCTCTAAAGTGCTTCACAGAATGTACTGTAAAGTGAGTTGACCATATATTTATGGGTGAAAGCCAATTGCGCAGAGCAGTACCCCACAAACAATCGTGGATCGAAATGACCAATTTTATTGTGCTTTTTTTTTTGAGGAGTGTGGAGTAAGGAAACTTGCCTAAGGTTGCACCCTGATTTGTCTGGATTCGAACATAGGTCTCACATTTGTAAGGCGAGTGCTCTAACCACTGAGCTACTGGACTCCATGAGTTATACAGCAATGATGCAACTAAGTAGTTTATTTACATTTGGAAACATAGAAAGAGTGAATTAAAACAGCACCAGTTTCAACTCCCACCTTGGTTGGAATGCAAATTAAATACATTTAATTTGCAGAAAATATTTACTTTACTATATTCTGGTATTTACTGGATATATGGTATATTTCTCTAACACCATCTTGCTACTTGTATACTGTTGCTATACTCTTCCATCTTTGGCAGACCTCCTGATATTGTTGACTGGATGTGAAGTAACTTCCAGATTAAGAAATACTCTACAATGAACTCCTTCGAAGCAGAGGCACAAAAGCACTTTCCTCAAATAAAATATTAATTTTAGCATATTCAACCACTCCCAAATCTCGGTTTAACCTAAACTGTCACATCATGAAACATTGTAATCATGCAATATCCAGTTATTTGTTTAGCTAATATTTGTAGCAGACAAATCAATTAATTTGCGCCCAGTCTTTTTGTACTGATTCACGACTATGCAGGAGCAGAAAATAAAACCTGATTGCTAGCCTCACTTAAGACAATCTTATGCAGCTCTGAGACGCCGTCCGGGGTGGAGGGCGCTAGATAAATCTAAGTTGTTGTTGTTATTATAACTAATATTATATAGTATTATAATTCTAACTCTCTTTCTCTACCTCCCTCTCTTTCTCTCTCCCCCCCCCCCCCTCCCTCTTTCTCTTCCTCCCCAGATTCTCCGTTCAGTGCCTATCCCTGGAGCTCCCCCCCCCCACCCCTCGGCCTCAGTCCCTCGCTCCTCTCCTCCCCTGGGAGACACCTACCTCCCCACCAAGGAAAACCTCGATCAAGGTAACACCCCCCCACCCCCATCATCCCAATACCTTGGCTCAATTCTAGGCAGCGTGAAACCTTGGGCAAGTTTCCTTACTCCACTTGTCCAATAATAATCCCTTAAAAGAAGACACAATAATAAATTGGTAATTTCAATCTACGACTGTTTGTGGGACACTGCTGTGCGCAATTGGCTGCTGTGTTTCACCCACAAAATATACAGTCAATTCACTTTACAGTATATTCTGTGAAGCGACTTGAGATGTCTAGAAGACGTGAAAAGAACTACATCAGATGTAAGTATTATTCTCCAATGACTTCACGGAATTTGAGGTAAAGTGACCGTGTATTTTGTAGGCAAAGTAGTTCAATTTAAATGTCTATTCTTCAGTTTTGTTTTCACGATCCAAAATTACCTACACTACCTCTGGCTCTCACTATTTTGTACTGGAATCATATGCCCCTCAATTTGTGTCTGTTAAAAACAAATGACACTTTGTGAATTTTACACCCTCCTCATTCAAAGAATAATCAATTTAACAAATCAGAGATTCACTAAAATAATACCAAAGTGCTGCAGTAGAAACTAGAGGAATTTTGCCTATTTCATTAGAACAGAGAAGACATGATAGATGTCAGTAACTAAAAAGCATCAATTTATGCTAGTTAACAAGAGAGCAATAAGAAGTATTTTTGGCATAAAAGTAATAATCCTTCATATAGCTCTTTCATATCTATAGAGTGGAACGTTTTTTCAGGTGCAGTGATCAAAGCAGGAATCCACATTGGCTTTCAAGAAAGAACTAGATGTATCTATGGATGAATAGACTACAGATTATGAGAAAAAGGAAGGTAAATGGGACTGAATGGTCATTCAAAGAGCCACCACATACATAATCGCCCAAATTGCCTTATTCAGTCCACAATTTTTAAAATTTTAAATCTATGCTTTCTTTAAGGTTACATAATTCACCAGCCATATACATACTGTTAAATTGTAATCCTGTACTTTTGCTCTAGAAATTACAGATGATACACATTATTTTGTAACCAAAGAACATAAAAAGTGGAAGATTCTTGTACATATGCATCTGTGGAATTAACAACCCTAAATTGTAGTATAGATGCATGCTGTACAAATAAATTTTTGTGTTGCTTAAGTAAAGAAATATTAATCACACTTACACATAACTTTAGGTAAAGACCCAAATCTAGGTGAAGCAGCAAATATTCCTAAATGGGAAGGACAAAGGACATATTATATAGAGTAATCCTTGCATTTCAAACAATCAAATCAGTCAATTAAAACTTATATTTATATAGCGCCTTTCATGTTGAGAGGACGTCCCAAGGCGCTGTACAGATAGGTAGGGACAAGAGCAGGGCAGGGTGAAGAAGAGTAGGAAAATTGTCTGTGTATTTGTGGGTGAAATGCGGCAGCCAAATTGCGCACATCAGTGTCCCACAAACAGTCATGGAAGTGGGATTAGGGGAATAGGGGGGGGGGGGGAAATGGCAAGGGGAGGGGTCGGGGTAGGAGGAAAGAGAGCAGGAAAGTCAATTGTATATTTGTGGGTGAAATGCGGCAGTCAAATTGCGCACAGCAGTGTCACAAAAAAAGAGGCGCAGAAATGGGGCCAGGGAAGAAAGAGGTTAAGGGGGGCGAGGGAGAGAAAGGTGGGGTGGGGTAAAGTCAGGGAGAAATGGGGAGAAAGAGGGGTAAGAAAGAGGGAGGGAAGAGGGAAAGGGGGGAGGGAAAGTGGGGAAAGGGAGTGAGGGAAAAAGACGAAGAGGGGGGAAAGGCCAGGGGGCAAAGGGAGGGGGAATTAAACAATAACAATAAACAACAAAATCACAACAAAAGCACTAATATTAACAACAAAACAATAACAATCAGATCTTATCACATCGTCGAGATGACTCAAATCACTTTACAGTAATTACTGTCAAGTATAATGATTATAGCTAATATCAATTCATTCGTCATGAGATAAATATCAAAGATTTTTTTTAAATTACCTCTAGAGATCAATACTTGAGTTAGAAGCATACTCATCCCAGAAAACGGAAGTGCTGTAAAAAAAAATTATAATTCAAAGAGGGAAATTTTCTCCCCTGATGGGACTAGCAAATAACAATTACACCTTTCAAAATATTCCAGCATACACTATGTACATCTAAATCATCGCAGTATTACTAAAATGACTAAGGGGTCAATTTGTTAAAATATTCTGCTTTACTCCTACAAGGGAGTCAAATCCAAATACAGGAAGGGAGAAAATTCCCTTTTCTAATATGGCCGTTGAGTCTCAGACTGAACACTTACAATCATGTTAATAGACCCCAATAGGAGTGATGGTAATTAACACTAAAAGAAAACATATCTGGAATAGTTTAGTGGACGGCCAGGTGTATATTTTACAAGATGACCATCTGACCTTTTCATTTGCAAATGCATCACTGAACAGTGTGAAATTGTATAAAATGTTATTAATTTCTAAGCATGCAGGAATCAGAAGAGTCAGCCAAGATGGGCACAATCAGAAAAAGGTTTTAGAGCTTTTAAAAGCAGAGAGTGAGGTAAGATACAGAGGCACTTAGGGAAGAGAGTTCCAGAGAGGTTGCGGAAAAATAGCTGAGAACAGGCCTGAGTTAGGAGGAGTTGGGGAAGAGGGTGGGACAAGGGCATCGAGGTACAGCATATGAAGTTTAGAATAAGAGTCTTCAAGTTCTGGGAAATAAGGGAAGTAGTGGAAAAGGAAAATAATTAAACCCTTTCCAATTCACTGATGCACTGACTAGTTAATGCTGTATTGTATTCCCGTTAATGCATATATTAATTTAATTCCTTACAACTGAAAACTGCTATTAGAGTAAATAACTTTCAGAAATAAATTTAACCATTTAACAGTACATAAGAAATACAGTGAAAGCCCGTTTATCCGGCACCCCCGGGACCTGGCCAATGCTGGTTAAAGCGTGTGCCGGATATTCGGCCGAAAACGCAAAAACCCCCCCAAAAAATTTCAATGCATTTTTCTGGATAAATCAAGTTAATCGAAATTAATTGAATGCAGACCTTTTTTTTTTGCGATGCCAGTTAAACCAAAGTTACGGTTGATTGGGTCCCAGATAAATGGGCTTTTATTGTACCAGACAAAGAAAGGCCAAGTTCCATCTAGTTCACCCTTCACCTTCCTGGCAGTCGAATGCACATATGTCCCGAACTACCTATATATTGTACTACATCCCATAATGTTATTTCTTAAAAGAAAACAATCTAATCTGTGCTTGAAAGAATCAACATTTCCTGCTTCAATGGTCTCCCTAAGAAACTTGTTCTATAGGTTCAATATTCGCTCATCGAAATAAGTGTTTGCATAGATTTTTTCCCGAATTTCTCCCCCTTCAATTGCAGGCTGTGTCCTATTCTGGACAAGTTGTCATGATCTATCGTAATCTCTATTGTCCTGCCCCATTACAATCTGAAAGACAGCAATCATGTCAACTCTCAAGCTTCTCTTTTCCAGGATGAACACGTTCAATTACGTTGTCGCTCCTCAAAATCCCTCCATCCCTCAAACATTTTGGTTGTCCTTTCCTGCATCTTCTCGATTTCTACAATAACCTTTCATCGATTTTATCCAATAACGATTTCAAGATCCTCACCCTTGTCTTCAAATCCCTCCACTCCTCTACATCCCCTATCTCTCCGACCTCTCTCCTCAAACCAGCACCTGTTGCCTTTGGTCTACCGGGTCTGGCCTCCTCCAGCTCCCACAAATCCTCCGTTCCACCCTCGGCACCTGTGCTTTCAGCCACTATGCCCCGAAGTTCTGGAACTCCCTTACTCACTCCCTTTGCCTCACCCCCTCTATTCCCAGTTTCAGGTCACAGCTCAAGACCTTTCTCTTCGACCGCAGCTTTGGTCACCTTTCTGCCCCTGGCCTGGTCCCGGGATCCGTTGTTGTGAAGCGCACTGAGACGCCGTCCGGCGTGGAGGGCGCTATATAAATCAAAGTTGTTGTTGTTTTAGTATTGCAGTGACCAGAACTTAAGGAGTAGACAGTACTCTTAAGTGTAGTCTCACCAATGATTTATATAGTGGCAGGACTAGTTTTTAAAAAGAAATTAAATTAGTAATAAATTCATACATCGATAATAGAAACTCTCTTCATTGCATTCTCTGAAGACCCTCTTTTCATCTTCTGTAGGAATGTACGAACCACTCAGTGGATCCTGCAGCACAATAAAAAAAATCCTTAATTCACTCACTCGGGAGAAAAGAGGTTACATAACATTGACTATATTATACGTGAGAAATTATGAGAATTAAGAAAAACAAACATAAATGTGAGGCTCATAACACTTCAGGGTGTTATCTTTTAAAATATTTATTTAATTCACCCAAGTAGTTTTCAATAAAATGCTAATTGAACAAGATACCCTCAGCTTGGCAACATAATGTTGTAATCGAACCAACCCTCTGTGGCAGTCTCGGTAGTCAGGCTCCTAAGACGGGTAGGTCAGCAGTATTGCAGGGCACTGCTGACAGCACAGCCAGCCTGGCTCATCAGCAAGAGATACAGCATTTGAAGGGTAGGCCAGTCACTGAGAGCAGGGAGTCATCCCCTCAGCTCCTGTTAAACCTGCAAACAAAAGCCCTAACTGGCAGGGGTGGCAGGAAAGCTTGCCAGACAGCAATATTCTACTCACCTTTGAGTAGCATATCAGCCATGATTGAATGGCGGGGCAGGCTCGATGGGCCGAATGGCCTACTCCTGCACCTATTTCCTATGTTCTAATATGAATGGCAAGCTGTGTGATTTTAGCTGGTTAGACTCCAGCAATATCCCAACACCCACTCTGGGGTCCCCAAGCCTCGGCTCTTGCCAAACGGCGCCTAATACTCTCCGGAATTAGGTAAGCAGGATACGACCCTCCAGGGAGAGAATGCACATTCCATTCTTACAATCTATCTCTGGGATTTCCATGTGTGGGTGGGATGCACTGGTCTGGATTCTCTTAAACTCCGCGGTGCGTCTCTGCGCGTGTCATCCCTTTCAAAAAATATAATAATAATTCGGTCTCTTCAATGCACGACTGTTTGCGGGACGCTGCTGTGCGCAATCGGCCGCCGCGTTCCGCCTGCAAAATACACAGTCACTCCACCTCATGGTGTTTTACGTGAAGCGCTTTCAGACATGATCAGGCGCTGTATCAAATGAAAGGATGATGATTATTATTATCATTAAAGGTTTCTATCCAATGTAGTAACCCGGTGGAAAGCTTCACCTGTTGACCAAAGGATGAACCTTACACTTTACAATGTCAACACAGAAGTCGCCGGGCAGGTCAGGCAACATCAACCGCAGTTACATTACAGCATCCGCAGAGAGAGGAGAAAACGAGTTCACGTTTCAGGTCAACGGCCCCCCGTCACTGTACAGTGTAATCCGCGAGGTCGCCATAACAAAATACACAGGTTTATTGTGATTAGTTACTATCATGGCGATCGCCATTGCTCCTCCCAGCCCCGCCTCTCGGTGCCTGTGGTGCAGTCAGTACCTGTGGTGAGGGGAAGGGTGAGCCGGACTCGGCGCCGCTCAGGCCTCCGGATTCTGACTGCATCTCTGACCGTCAACTGGTGCCTCGACCTCGAGCGTCTCCTCCAACCGACTCCGGCTCGCGACCCGGAAACTGTGGCGTCAGCACCGGGCTCCTGACCTCGGAAGTGAAACTGCTGCCGCCTCTCCCACTGAACTAAAAGTTCAGTGAACTCTCTCCCCGTCGTCCCGCCACCACCGCGAGCGTGAGCCGGAACAGAGTCACGTGACAAGCGCAGGAAACGGTTGACGCCATGTGACAGGCCGCGGTTCCCGCCTCCTCGCGCGCGGTCAGGAAGCGCTGCGCCCCTCACCCTCCCGCGTGACGTCGCCGACTGATGCCCAGCTTCACCAATCGCGTACTCGGACTGTAGGGCGACGAGCCCTGGCGCGGTGACGTCAGCAGGCCAATGAGGCGAGGGCGAGGGCGGGACTCAGAGCCGTAGCGATTAACGATCGGAGAGAAAGAGAAAGAGAGAAGAAGAGGAGCGCGATACAGAGACCAGCGAGAGTCAGGAGGCCAGAGAGCGGGGTCAGCACCGGGGACTACTGAGAGCTGTAAAAGGCGCCACTGACAACAGCACAAAGGCGGGGAACGGACCACAGCCCCCGGGGCCGCAGGTACCGACCAGCCGCTCTGCTCTGTGTCACACGCGCGGGGCGGGTGGGGGGAACCGGAGAGCAGGAGGCGACTGACCGCGGCCCGGACCTCGCGTTTCAGGCGCTCACTCGGCGGCGTGAAGAGCAGGAGGAGGAGGTGGGGGGGGGGGGGGAGGCTACTGGTTTAGGGAGAGAGGGAGAGAGAGACTCCGGCTGCCTCGGGCTGTGAGTGAGAGTGAACAAAGCAGCTCCTTACCCTGACTGCACTGGCCAGTGTCTGGCTGTGTGTGTGTGTGTGACTGACTGTCTGTCAACTGTGTTAGTGGCAAGTGTGTGAGTGTTAGTGTCGTGTGTGTGTCTGTGTTAGTGTGTGTGTGTCTGTGTTAGTGTGTGTGTGTGTCTGTGTTAGTGTGTGTTAGTGTTATGTGTGTGTTACTGTATGTGTGTGCGTGTTACTGTATGTGTGTGTGTTGTGTTAGTGTTGCTCTCGTCTATCAATCAATGTTACATTTATATAGCGCCTTTCACGTCGGGAGGCCCCATTGTGTATTTCATTTTGTTTTATTGTATTTAGTTAAGGCTAACTTTGCGCGCGCTCTCTCTCTCTCTCTCTCTGCCCTGGTCACTGATTCCGGGCCATTGTCGCAGCTTAAGCTTATATATTACCTACAGGATTGTCAGTGTCCTGGTTCCTGCAGGTTCACTGGTTCACTATTTTGTTCTAGCCTGGTGTGTGCCTCTGTCCGTGTTTGAACTGCCCTGGGTCTGGTTTTGAAACGCGTATGTCAATGTTTACACTGTCCTGGCTCTTGTGTGTTCACTGGTCCCGCATGTGATGTGTGCTTGAGAATGTTTGCAACGTAACTGGCTTTGATGTGTTCTATGCAATGTATGTTCACACTGCCTATTGCCTAGCCTTGAATGTATGTGAGTGTGTGTGTGTGTGTGTCAACTCACTGATGTGTGGCATGTAAGTGTTGATAGTTTCCTCTGTGTGACTCTTGTTTGTGCGTTTTTTCTGCCTAGTCCTGGAGTTTATATATATATATATATTATATACCTGCTTGTCTGGTTTGGGTATGATGTTTGCCTATTTATGCTGTGGTTGTCAAGACTTTTGTGTTCTTGTACATGTTGAGGTTGTTTTGCTGTTCTTGGGTATAATTGTGTGCACATTTGATAGTGAGTATGGTCCTGGTATGTGTTGGTGTTATACTGGACCGAGCCGTATGTTGTATTACATTTCCCAATGTACTTAATTAAAGCTGGGGCTGTCTGCCTCCTTTGTATCTGTCACTAATTTCAACAACTTGCAACAACTTGCATTTCTTTAGTGCCTTCCTTTGGCTTGTATCTCGGAGCAATTTAGCTCTCTGCGAGTTCAGATTCTGCAACATTACAAAAGTTTATTTGGGTTGTTGGGCACAATTGGCTGCCGCAGTTCATCCACAAAGTATAGTCACTTCACAATATATTCTGTGAAGTGTTTTGCGACATCTAGAAGATGTGAAAAGCACTATATCAAATATGAGGATTATTATATATAGAAAGTACAGAGTTTAAAAATTCATTGATCATTTTGTGTGTTAATTGCTTATCTTTTTTCTTCTATTCGTATAATAAATATCCTTTATTCGGTACAGCCCAATTAAGATGCGTTTTTGTTGCACTGAAAGTTTGATTTTAAAGTGCAAACATTATCGCTCATTATTAAAACAAGATGTGTTGTAAATTTAAAAAAATATATTGAACAGCATCTCCATTTTTCAATTGGATGAATTAGTGATATATGTGCAGCAAGCACCTGTGAACAAAGCTTTTCATTTTTTCACATCTTGTGGTTTCTGTTTGTAGCAGACAAGTTAAGTCAAGTTTCAAACTGCAAAATGTCCTTGAAAAAGAACTGTCTCTAAAATACTTGTACAAAGTTGGAGAGTTGCATTTTCTGTCCGTAGGTTATCCATCTAAGTAATTTGGGTTTTTGTGCTTTATTTTTTGTTTTAAAAATTGTACCATATTATAAATTTAAGGTGTGGGTTTACCAATCCAAAATTTAACTTTCTGCAAACTTCGTCAATATTGAAACATTAACAAACAATATAAAACATTATTAACTCCAATCGATATTATAGTGTATATACATTTGGGCAGGCAAGCTGTGTGTACCAGACAACAACACAATTACATTTGTAGAGCCCCTTTCACGTTGGGAGGATGTCCTAAGGTATATGATGGTCAGGGGTCAGGACGTGAGCTTGGGGAGGGGGGCAAAGTTCGGAATGAGGGAGGGCAGAGAGCTAAGCGGGTGGCTGAAGGCACGGTCGAAAAGGCTTGAATCGGGCCTTGATGGAGGCAAGGAAGGGAGCAAGGCAAGCGGATTGTGGGATGGAGTTCCAAAGGTTGGGGGCAGAGAGGCTGAAACGGGTTCAGTGGAATCCTGTAGCTCAGTGGTTAGAGCACTCGCCTTACAAGTGACAGACCTGTGTTCAATTCCAGGCAGGATGAAACCTTGGGCAAGTATCCTTACTCCACACACCTAATAATAATCGCTCCGAAAAAAAATTGGTTATTTCAATCCACAACTGTTTGTGGGACAGTGCTGTGTGCAATTGGCTACCATGTTTCGCCCACAAATAGCCAATTCACTTTACCGTATATTCTGTGAAGTGCTTTGAGATGTCTAGAAGACGTAAAAAGCATTATATCAAATGGAAAGATTATTATTTCATCTTTTCAACAAAATCTTGCATTTGATATGACACTTTTCACATCTTATCGACATCTCAAAGTGCTTCACAGAATACACTGTAAAGTGAATTGACTGTATATTTGTGGGCGAAGCACGGCAGCCAATTGCGCACAGCAGTGTCCAATAAACGGTCCTGGATTTAAAATGACCAATTTTTCTTAGTTTGTTTTTTTGGAGAGATTATTATTAGGCGTGTGGCATAAGGAAACTTGCCAAAGGGTTCGCCCTGATCTGCCTGGATTTGAACACAGCTATCACGCTTGTAAGGTGAGTGCTCTAATCACTGAGCTACAGGAGCTTCACTGTAGCAGTACTGTAATGAATTTTGAATGGGTGATGTATTAACTAGGACAGTGAGAGACTCTGCTCTTCATTAGCATAGTGTGTGGGATCTTATTACCTTCTGAAACTGAAATAATTCAGCATCTTGGGACCTCCTCCCGACATGAAAGGCGCTCTATAAATGTAATTTTGTTGTTGTTGATTCCCCAGAAGAAGCAGACAACCTTGGTTAACATTTAGTCTGAAATACAGCACTTCAAACCTACTGATTGACTAAATATCAGAGGGCTGGCTGCCCGACACAAATGTTAGTGCTTACATCTCTTTGTCCAAACATTGCTGTGCGGAGCTTCCTTTATGACTGACTCTATTAATAGAAATATATTTTCACCCCCTGCTTTATTTGGCTAGACGGTTAATCTTTGACTAAATAGATTTCCCGATGAGCTGAGGTTTGCTGTTACCGCATCCTGTCGGTTGTGATCAGCACCTTGCAAACTAATGAATTTGTGTAATAATAATGCCAATAATTTAGCTAGTTGCTTGCTAGAGAAATTTTACAATATAAAGTTAGTAGATCTGTGCTTTTGTTGAGTTAGTCTTTCGGTTTAAAAAAATTGTCCTCTAATTTTGAGAGTGCTTTCTCATCTGTTTTTCTTGAACCTACAGTGCTGCTTGCCATATTCTGTTTGAGTAACTTGCTCCTACTGCCACTTTTGATTTGGCTGATAAATACATGAGGAGGCTGGGATGATTAGCTTACTGCTTCCTCTTCATTCGCTGTCAGCCTGGCCAAGGCCAACATCTTACTGTGTGGGAAAACACCACAAAGCTGCACGCTATCGTTTAGTGACACCGCATGCAGCAGTATCAAGTGTGTTACATCAACTCCATTTGCAGAGGTCAGGTTATGGCAAGTTGATATTCACCCATGGTGTAAACTGTCTTAAAACCTACAAACCTTGTATGCCACTGCTGAACATTGAATTCTGTTAGCACTTATTATGGGGACTTTCCAAGCTGTGCTTTACAATTTCCCTTTTAACTGAAGCAAGTTTTTAAACAAAAACATCAATTGCCGTGGACGACTGGATGTAACAAATTGTTTTCATTTCACCATTAAAAGCCAGATAATTTGAAGGTTTGCGTCTTCATGCAAACATACATAAATCTGGAAGTCTTTTTGCCATCATATTTATCTTTGTTCGTATTAGAATTCTGGAATGAATTTGCTATAGAACAAAATCCACTTCAACACTATTCTGTAGACTAGCGTAGATCGTGCAGTGATTTATTGAAAAGCAAGAATCTTAGAGAGTCATTGAGGGGTGGGGAGAGAAATAGCACCTCATATTTTGCTTTTAGTGTAGACAGCAATGAATGAATGGTGCTCTGACTTTCGCTTACAGGCAACAGGCTGAATCTTACTCAAACACATTTCTAGCCACAGCTGTTACCCCCACAGCTCTGGTGAATGATCTTATTCATACCAGACCAGAACTCCCCACACACCAGCTCTGTATGTTACAGTAGACCATGTAGGTTCAAAATAATGGTTAAGCTGCCATTTCATTCGAAGATTCTGGACTTGGTTTAAAAAAAATCTTCAGTTAACGAGGGACAGACATACTATTGTGAATGGTTGTTATGAAGGACCATTGTGTTCTCAACCCATGCACCTAGTGTACAGTTGTACTTGGCAGTCATTATTACCTGAGTGTTCTGTTAATAAGCCTGTTCAATTCATACTGAGTGTCATGGTATGAACTTTTGGTTTGTAGTGTTGGATAGGTCTTGAACTATTGGTTCTGGACATTGTAGCACAAGTTAGTGTGATAAAATGGTTGTTACAGATGAGTTGCCAGTATTCTGTATTTCCTTAGTTGTATCATTCATAACAAATTGTTTTTGCTTTTGAAAGAGTGAGGTAGTCGATAGGATTGAATATTCAATGTATTAATTAAAAACGTAATCTCAGAATCCCAATACAGCCCACACCTCTATCAAATGGAAATGTTACTCATGAATTGGGTTCCATGTTTGGTACAAAATTACATTTGTGTAGCGCCTTTCATGTTGGGTAGAATTTCCAAGGGGCAAGATAGTCAGGGATTTTGACCTATGCGGGTGGTGGGGGGATGGGGGTGGGGAGTTGTCAGGGAGATAAGCAAAACTGCCGGCATCTAGAATTTGCTTTTAGGCACAGTTGTGAGCTGCAGTGTTTTCCCAATAGACGACTAGTTAATCCTATGTATGTGCTGTGTCTGGATCTACTGGGTTGTGCCTGCACCGAAGATTGAAGTAGAAAAAATTAGATAAAATCCAAATTTACTTGGAACGATAATTTGTATTCAATAATTACAGAACATTTGACTGTTAACTGGTCATATTATTATATATACAACCTATAGGCTCAGAATTTTTCAAATTTAAAATGTAACATAGAAGAAGCACCGTGGCACAACATATAATAGTAATCCTTGCATTGATATAGCGCTTTTTTCAACTTATCTACGTCCCAAGGCGCTTCACAGAATATACTGTAAAGTGAATTGACTGTATATTTGTGGGTGAATCATGGCAGCCAATTGCGCACAGCAGTGTGTCACAACCAGACGTGGATTGAAATGACCAATTTTATTACTGTGTTTTTTTTTGGACAGATTATTATTGGCTCATATGGTGCGCTAAAGAGCGGCAGACCATTGGTTGACACCCGTCAGATACCTTTCGTGCCAGAATTGCTCACAGGAGATTCAATAGTGTTACATTCACCCAAATCCCCCTCAGTTTCCAATCAAAATCATGTTACACAGACAAAAAGGGATTTCTCTACACTATTCGTGTTACTCCCCTCCTAACTCGTAATGCCCCTACCCTCCATTACTCCCACACTTCCCCCTCCACTCAGCAGGCTCTGGCCTGCTCAACGTACCCTGACGCACCCGCCCACCATTGGCGGGCGAGCCTTTAGCCACTCTGCCCCCAACCTCTACCCCCTCCGTCTCGTCCCCTCCCTGGCCTCCTTCAACTCCTGCCTCAAGACCCTCCTCTTCGACGGTCCCATCGGTCACTCCAAATCCCCCCCCCCCTCCCTTCCACCCTCTAGCTTGGGTCTGATACAATGACTTATCCTCCGGACGTGAAAGGCTATACAAGTGTAATTTTGTTGTTGTAATCGATGTCCTTACCTGTTGAAGGATGCGTTTTTTCAGGTTGGTTGCATTGAATCATGGGAAACATTATTTGATCGCGATTGATAAATGTGTACTATCATCCCCACCCCCCTCCTCCGCAACCAGCTCCATTTGTTAGCCCCGCTCATTTCTGACACCATTAACCTTTCCCTCTCCTCAGGCACCGTCCCTACCTCCCTTAAAACAGCCACCATCACCCCTATCCTGAAGAAACCCTCCCTTGATGCGTCGCAACCATCAAGTTATCGACCCATCTCCAACCTCCCGTTTTTATCCAAGGTCCTTGAAAGAGTGGTTGCCTCCCAGCTCCGCTCTTTCCTTTCAACTCACTCACTTTTTGAACCCCTCCAATCAGGTTTCCGCCCAATTCATAGCACAGAAACTGCCTTGGTTAAGGTTACAAATGACATCCTAACCGCCTGTGACTAGGGCTCCCTCTGCCTCCTCGTCCTCCTTGACCTGTCTGCTGCGTTCGACACGGTCGATCACACCATCCTCCTTCAACGTCTTTCCTCCCACCTCAACCTTCAAGGCACAGTCCTTGACTGGTTCCACTCTTATTTGACCCACTGTTTACATTTTGTTTCTTCCAATGGTTTTTCTTCAAACCCCCGCACAGTTTCCCACGGCATCCCTCAGGGCTCTGTCCTCGGTCCCCTTCTTTTCACCCTTTACACGCTCCCTCTGGGCGATGTCATCCGCAAACATGGGGTAAATTTCCACATGTATGCGGACGACACCCAGCTGTACCTTTCTGCCTCATCCCTCAACCCCCAGACCATCGATGTTCTGACAGCATGTCTGTCCGACATCGAGTCGTGGACGAGGGACAACTTTTTGCAATTGAACGTGAATAAGACCGAGGCCCTCCTGATTGGCTCAAGCCAGCGCCTCTGCACATCGGGCGCTGCCAGCCTCAATATCCAAGGTTGCACTCTCCACCTCATGAAGCCAATCAGGAACCTCGGCATCATGTTCGATCAAAAACTTTCCTTCCTCCCCCACATCCGCGCCTTGACCGGCACCGCCTATTTCCACCTGCGCAATATTGCCAGGCTCCGCAATTATCTTATCCCCCGTGCTGCCGAAACACTCGTGCACGCATACATCACCTCACGGCTGGACTACGGAAACTCTCTCCTCGTCGGCCTCCCCAGTTCCTCCATTCACAGGCTGCAGGTCATCCAAAACTCTGCAGCCCGTGTACTATCCCGCACCCGCCTCCACATAACCCCCACCCTCGCTCGTCTCCATTGGCTCCCCATTCTCCAGAGGATCGAGTTCAAGATCCTCGTCCTCACCTACAAGGCCTTACACGGCCTTGCCCCACCCTATTTAACCGATTTACTTTCCCCCTACAAGCCTACCCGGACCCTCCGTTCAACAGGACTTGGCCTGCTCCAAGCCCCCCGCCCGAACCGCCCCACAATCGGAGGCCGGGCCTTCAGTTTCTTCGCTCCCACCCTATGGAATGCCATCCCTCAATCCCTCCGTTTCGTTTCTTCCCTTTCCTCTTTCAAGGCCGGTTTGAAGACTTTCCTCTTCGACTGTGCCTTTTGTTCCACCCCGAACTTTTCGACCTCCCCTTCGTGTTTCACCCCTTCCCAAACACTCCCCTCTCAGCTCGGGTCACACGCCTCCTGTGCAGCGCCTTGGGATGTCCTCCCGACGTGAAAGGCGATCTATAAATGTAATTTGTTGTTGTTTTTTATTAAAAAAATGTTGTGTTGGGTTTTTGGCTGAATATCCAGCATGCACTGTAACCGGCATTGGTCAGGTCCTGAGGGTGCCGGATAAACGGGCTTTTACTTACATGATTTTGATTTAACTAACATAATTTTTTAACACCTTTTATCGATGTACAATACTTTGTTTCATTTTAAACCAAAAAAAATGTACTTTTTTGCGCATGCAATATAGTATTTTGCGGTAAATACGCAGCACGTATACTGTATCCAAGCTGTTGAACTGGCCAATAGCATATTGCTACGTCATTGTTTAAAAGCCACCTTCTTTTGAAGCGACAGTACAATGGTCAGTATTAATGTATTTCCAAAAATTCCCAAGCAATTTAGAGCCTCTACCCCGTTTCTACAATGTAAGAAAAGAGACTAGTAAGTGAAATGAGCAGCAGTCATACTGCTAGCGGTAAGAGACCTCGCAAAGTCATCACTTTAGATACTAAATTGGTGGTGATAAAGCTCATTGAGTCTGGCGAAAAAGTTACAGACAGGAGGGCTTTAGGGCTAGCTAGATCAACGGTGGCTACTATACAGAAGAATAGGACAAAATATTGGCAAGTTCAAAGTGTGTTACAGATGCAACCAGATTATCAAAACATAGGAGTGATGTGATGGAAAACATGGAACGAATGCTGAGTGCCTGGATTGAGGATCAGAACCAGCATAATATACCGTTCAACACCAGGGTTATCCAAGAGAAGGCAAAATCATTGTATGGGAAGTTAACTTCCCATACAGGGAGGCAATATAGGCGAGATAGTAAAATTTTAAATGGTGTGAAGGAACAGAGAGACCTGGGGATTTGTGTTAGTGACTTGTTGAAGGTGGCAGGACAGGTAGACAAGGCTGTTAAGAAGGCATATGGGATACTAGGCTTTATAAATAGGGGTACAGAGTACAAAAGTCAGGAAGTGCTGACTAACCTCTATAAGACTTTGGTGAGGCCTCAGCTGGAATACTGTGTTCAATTCTGGTCACCACATTACAGAAAGGATGTGAAGACATTGGAAAGGGTACAAAGAAGATTTACTAGGATGGTGCCAGGATTGAGGGACTTCAGCTATGAGGAGAGGCTAGATAGGCTAGGGTTATTCTCTCTGGAGCAGAGAAAATTGAGGGGAGACCTAATAGAGGTTTATAAGATCATGAGGGGTTTCGACAGGGCAAATAGAGAAAAACTATTTCCACTCGTGGGCGAATCTGTGACTCGTGGTCACAGATTTAAAATAGTTTCAAGGCGAAGTAGAGGGGAGCTGAGGAGAAATTTTTTCACTCAGCGAGTTGTTCGAATCTGGAATGCGTTGCCTGAAAAGGTGGTGGAGGCTGATTCGATAACAACTTTTGAAAGGGAATTAGATCTTTATTTAGGGAGAACGGGTCTATTAGGCTTTGGGGAGCGGGCAGGGCAGTGGGATTGAATCGCTCTTTTCAAAGAGCCGGCACAGACTAGATGGGCCGAATGGCCTCCTTTTGTGCCGTAAAATTCTATGAATCTAAAAAATCTATGAAACTGATCAGGAAGGAGAAGCTCAATGGCACAATCTTTCAGTGCTAGTAGAGGGTGCTAGTAGAGGGTGGTTGAAAGATGACATGGGCTGCACAACATCAAGATGAGTGGGAAAGCTACAAGTGCTGACACTGTTGCTGCACAAGAATATCCTGCTGAGTTGAAAAAGATGATTGATGAAGGCGGGTACACACCTCAGCAGGTCTTTAATGTTGAGACTGGCTTCTTCTGGAAGCATGCCTGCAATAACTTATTACCAAGGAAGAGAAGTGTGTGCCAGGCTTCAAAGCAGATTGTCTGATGCTTCTACTGGGTGGGAATGCTGCAGGCGATTTCAAGTTAAAGCCCTTATTAGTGTATCATTCCCAGAATCCTAGGGCTATGAAGGGGTTGCCAAAGCTAGTCTACCAGTACATTGGTGTTGGAACAAGAAGGCCTGGACAACATTAAGACTGTTTAATGAATGGTTCTTGACTTACTTTTGCCCTGGCGTCAAGGAATATTGTCGGAAGAACAACCTCGACAACAAAGCATTGTTAATTCTAGATAATGCTCCAAGTCACCCAGTGAATTTAAGTAATCTGTGCCCGCATGTGAGGGTGGAGTACATGACCAAGAACACAACTTCCTTGCTCTAGCCAATGGATCATAGGCAATCGCCACCTTCAAGGCCTACTACCTTAGGAGAACATTTCAACAACTTGTACAATTCACTGAGTGGGAGGGCAAACCATCAATTCGGGAATTCTTGCGCTCACTTAATATCATGGATGCTGTCAATAACATTGGTAGTTCTTGGGCAGAACTGAAAGAGTCGAATGGTGTATGGAAGAAGATCTGGCCAGAGTGTGTGCACGGCTTCAAAAGTTTGCCTGCAAGTGACGGTCTGCACACCGTTCAGCGAGACATTGTGACCCTGGCGAATGAGGTTGGTTTTGAGGAAGTCGAAGAAGCTGACGTTGTTGAGTTGCTAGACTCACATGGAGAAGACCTTAGTAATGCAGATTTAATAATGCTGTCACAAGAGCTTGCTGCGGGAGAGGATGAGGAGGGTGTAGAAGCTCCACCCACCCCACGTCAGCTGACTACTGAGCAATTGTCTGAAGTCTGCAGTGGTGTTGAGCATGTGCTTGAAATCCTCACAAAAAAATGACCGTGACCAGTTATAACAGTGTTATTTTGTGTGTTATTTTAGTGGCTTTAAGGTCCAAAAGTTTTGTCAACATAACGTATCTCGGGTTATATAATGGGACCACATGGGAAAACGCGTACCGATTTACAAAATTCCGATTTACAAAATTTCGATTTGCGTGAGGTTTTTCAGGAACGCAACCCGGTCGTACCTGTATTTGTGGGTGAAACGGGGCATTTAATTGCGTAGTGTCCCACAAACATTCGTGGATTCAGTGACCAAATTATTCTTTTTTAAGCATTATTATCCTCAGAAAAGGTGATCTGCCAATTGACTAACAACCAGGTTCCTACTTCCTGCTAGGTAAACAGAGGTGTGTAGATGGAAATTTGGCTAACATTTCACCCTGCTGGGAGTAGAACCAGGTCTCTTGCTTATGAGGCGAGCGCTCTAAGCACTGAGCTACATGACTAAATACAGTAGAAGCTAGGGAACGGCGATATGGGAATTTTCCGGATATGGATATATCGGTTTGCTCATACCCACTTAAACCGATCTATCGAGTTTTTTATACTGCGCATGCGCGTGCATTCGAAGTGCGCGCGCGCATTTATGGTGCGCGCTCAGTCGCGGTGCGCACTGATGATGCGCGCGCAGTCGCGGTGCACGCACATTTCGAAATGCGTGCTCTAGGCTCAGAAAGTTTGTAATGTTGGTGTCAAGGTCTGTTGAATTATACGATGTTGTTTGCTAGGTTAAGATATACCAGTCATTTTCCCTTCCCTTCTCATTCCCTCTCTCCTTCCTTCTCTCCTCTCTCTCCCTACCTCCCCCCCTCTCCCCTTTTGTCTCTCCCTCCGCTCTCTCCTTCTCTCACAACTTTCCCCCTCTCCTTCTCTCCCTCCTCTCCTCTCTCCTTCTCTCCCTCCTTTCCCCTCTCCTTCTCTCCCTCCCCCTCCACTCTCCCTCTCTCCTCTCCCTCCTCCCTGTCTCCTCTCCCTCCTTTCCCCCTCTCCTTCTCTCCCTCCCTCCCCTCTCTCCTTCTCTCCCTCCTTTCCCCTCGCTCCTTCTCTCCCTCCTTTCCCCCTCTTCCTCCTCTCCCTCCTTTCCCCCTCTCCTTCTCTCCCTCTCTCTCCTCTCTTCCTCTCTCCTTCTCTCCCTCCTTTCCCCTCGCTCCTTCTCTCCCTCCTTTCCCCTCTTCCTCTCTCCTTCTCTCCCTCCTTTCCCCTCGCTCCTTCTCTCCCTCCTTTCCCCCTCTCCTTCTCTCCCTCCCTCTTCTCTCTTCCTCTCTCCTTCTCTCCCAATTTTCCCCCTCTCCTTCTCTCCCTCCCTCCCTCCCTCCCCTCTCCTTCTCTCCCTCCTTTCCCCTCGCTCCTTCTCTCCCTCCTTTCCCCCTCTCATTCTCTCCCTCCCTCTCCTCTCTTCCTCTCTCCTTCTCTCCCAACTTTCCCCCTCTCCTTCTCTCCCTCCATCTCTAAACACAAAATAGAACACACACACACACCAAAAACAAAATCTAGAGATTTATTCTCCTCCATTTCTTGCTTGAAACTAGCATGTAATGTCCATGTGTAAATGAGATCTATTACAATAGAAAAGAGAGAGGCAGACAGTCAGACACACACACAGAAGCAGTGATAATCTGGCTTCTAACTCTCTCACACACAAAAATAACACTTACAGCCACAAAATGCCACTTATTTTTATGTAGTCTGAAGTCTGAATTAATGTCCTTCGCTATGCAAAAAGTGACAGCGTTCGTGATACTTTGCCACTTTTTGTCCCCTCTCTGGTACAATGTTCTCTTAAATAAAGCAGGAATTGTTTGAGCTGCACTGGCCCCACTACCTGTCGCTTTCTCCGAAGCGCTGGTTCGACTTCCTGCTGTTGTCGACAATGATTTCGCTCTGAGGGCAGCGTGCTGGGCGGGGTGGTGCTGCTTAATGTGTTGTCGCAGGTTGCTCGTGCTCGAATCAGATTTCTTAACCAAGACCTTGCAAACTGTACATCTATACACACCATTACTGACTGCATTGTTTTCAAAGTAGTCCCATACGGGGCTTCTTTTCCCCATGATGAGAAAGGTAAATTTTCAAACTACAAACTACATCGGATGTGCTCGCGCGTTAATTGTGCGCGCGCACCGAATGTACGCGCATTCCATGCTCTAGGTCTAGGAGGTTGCAATGCCGGCGACAAGGTAAGCTGGAAAAGATTGCGTTACACTGATAATACCAACAACATTGATATATTGCCAGGAACGATATTAAAAATATAACGATATATATTTTTTAAATCGAATTTCGCGATATAACGATATTTTTAGAATCACCATATCGGCATACCGATCTGAAAATCATATCGGGTTTTACCGATATATCGCCGTTCCCTAGTAGAAGCCTGTTTATCCGTGACCCGATCAATCGTAACTTCCGTATAACCGGCACCGCAAAAAAAAGTCTGCATTCGATAAACCAGAATTTATCTAGAAAAATTGTTTTTTTGTGTGTTTTGTGTGTGTCAGTATTTTGGAATGCTGCTACTAGGTGCCTGATGGTGGCGCTAGCTCAGATTGCTGTCGGTACTGTAAAGCCATGCTCTCTCCCGAGTGTACTCTTTGAGAGGCAGAGCAGGTGAGTTGATTAATGTAGATTAAATTTAGCCGCAAAACACACACCCTGAGCAAAGCTTGCAGATCAATTCATTGGCTTTTATTTTGATAAAAAAAGATTCATCCCTGCAATGCTCGTTTTACAGTGTGCAGTGTTTCAAGTTAGTGCACACTAGGGTCCGTCGATATGGAAAATTTTCCGATTAGATATATCGATGGGCTCATATCGAGATACACCGAAATATAGATATTTTCAGTTTTTTCATACTGCGCATGCGCGCGCATTCGGAGTGCGCGCGCATCCCGGGTGCGCACGCATTCGGGACCTATCTTCTCAGGAGGTAAATATATTTCTCTCTCTGTGTCTCTCACTCTCTCCATCTCTGTTTTTCTGTCTCTCTCCCTCTCTCCTCTCACATCCCTCCCATCTCTATCTGTATATTATCACATCCACCCCGTCTCTCCCCCCCCCCACCCCGCCGTCCCTCTCTCGCACCCCCCACCCACGTCGTCTCTCTCCTCCACCACCCCCCCAGCCGTCTCTTTCTCCCTCCCCCCCAGCCGTCTCTCCCACACCCCCAGCCGTCTCTCTCCCCCTCCCCCAGCCGTCTCTCTCCCCCTCCCCCCAGCCGTCTCTCTCCCCCTCCCCCCAGCCGTCTCTCTCCCCCTCCCCCCAGCCGTCTCTCTCCCCCTCCCCCCCAGCCGTCTCTCTCCCCCTCCCCCCCAGCCGTCTCTCTCCCCCCCCCAGCCGTCTCTCTCCTCCTCCCCCCAGCTGTCTCTCTCCCCGTCTCCTGCCCCCCCCCAGCCGTCTCTTTCCCCCTCCCCCCAGCCGTCTCTCTCCCCCTCCCCCAGCCGTCTCTCTCCCCCTCCCCCCAGCCGTGTCTCTCCCCCTCCCCCCAGCCGTCTCTCTCCCCCTCACCCCCAGCCGTCTCTCTCCCCCTCACCCCCAGCCGTCTCTCTCCCCCTCACCCCCAGCCGTCTCTCTCCCCCTTCCCCCCAGCCGTCTCTCTCCCCCTTCCCCCCAGCCGTCTCTCTCCCCCTTCCCCCCAGCCGTCTCTCTCCCCCTTCCCCCCAGCCGTCTCTCTCCCCCTTCCCCCCAGCCGTCTCTCTCCCCCTTCCCCCCAGCCGTCTCTCTCCCCCTCTCTCCCCCCCCCCAGCCGTCTCTCTCCCCCCCCCAGCCGTCTCTCTCCCCCCCCAGCCGTCTCTCTCCCCCTCTCCCCCCCCCAGCCGTCTCTCTCCCCCTCTCTCCCCCCCCCCCCAGCCGTCTCTCTCCCCCTCTCCCCCCCCCCCCCCCCCCAGCCGTCTATCTCCCCCTCACCCCCCCCAGCAGTCTCTCACCCCCCTCACCCCCAGCCGTCTCTCTCACCCCCCAGCCCTTGCATACCTGTATATTGTATTCGAGGACTGTGAATACAATATGGCGGCTTTGCACCTCGGTCTGTGCATTGTGTATAGAGATGAGCATTCTGGGTCTTGTAGTTCAGTGTGCTCGCATCCCGATTTTATACCTCGATATCGAAAAAACGATATATCGATATTTTTAAAATGCCTATATCGGCATATCGATATGAAAATTATATCGGGTTTTATCGATATATCGATATATCGCCGGACCCTAGTGCACACACAGACACACACACACAGGCATCGCAAGGCTTTTTGGAAAGAAAGTTAACTGAGCGGCCGCCGCTCACTCTCTGCTTTCTCAATGACACAAGCTTTCCTCTCTTCTGCCCCCAATGAGAACAGTGTAATTCAGATGTGTAACTTTTGCACTAGTTTAAAGATCTCTCTGAACTGCTTGGTCGCTATGTGTAAATATAATTATAATTATGATTTATATATTATATAAATGATTATTTGGTCTATTATTAATATGCTATGTTTTTAAAAAAAATTAACAATTTTTCTTTTTAATTGGGTTTTCTGCCGAATATCTGGCAGGCGCTTTAACCGGCACTGGCCAGGTCCTGAGGGTGCCAGATAAACAGGCTTCTACTGTATCTGGAATGTTAACAAGTCTTTCAGTTGGATAAGAGAGGTTCGGAGGCACTCACTTTTGATTTTATTGCTTTGTACTTTGACAGGTCCATATAATTAAGGATAATTGGAAACATTGATATTAAACAAACTCCGAAAGGCTACCACATCACTTTTGTTTTCAAACCCCTGACACCAAATCCCCATTCTGGCAAATCAGATTTCTGTATAGCCTGCATGGTGCAAAGCAAGAATAAACAGTCAACCTTTAAATCCCCCTATTCAATATCCTCGTGCATTTTTGTAGCACTTTCCATATAATCCATAATTTACAATTTAAAATACTACTCTTCGAAAGACCTTTGCACACATTCACACGTTTCGGGAGGACATCCTAAGGCATGGTGAAAGAGAAGGGCCTTGAAGGAAGCAAGGGATGGGATGAGGTGCAGGAACTGCTGGATGGAGTTCCAGAGGGTGGAGGCAGAATGGCTGAAGGCCTGGGTTCACAGTCCTCCAGGGCAGTGCTGATGACAGCACAGCCAGCCTGGCTTGTCATCATGATTTGGAGAGACAGACCAATAACGGGGGGTGGAGTGGGGGGGCTGGATTCTCTTGTTACCACTGCAACAACAACAACATAATTTCACTTATAAAGCGTCTTTCACATCGGGAGAACATTCCAAAGCGCTGAACAGTCAGGTTGGGACCCAAGCGGTGGGGGGGGGGGGTGGTGGTGGTGGGCGGGGGGTCGGGTTAGTGGGAAGGAGAGAGGGAAGAGTTAGTGGGGGAGCCGAAGGCGCAGTCAAAGAGGAAGGTCTTGAGATCGGCCTTGAAGGAGGAAACAAGGTTGAGGGGCTGCGGGATGGAGTTCCACAGTATGGGAGCAGAGAGGCTGAAAGCCTAGCTGCCGATGGTTGGGCGGTTTGGGTGGTGGACACGGAGCAGGCCTGAGTCTGCTGAACAGAGGGGGCGGGCAGGCAATCAAGTGGTTAGATTTAGAGTTAGGTTAGAGTGGTTAGAGTGGTCCTAGTTTAAATGTATCTGGATTATTTGGCAGGCAATCATGTTTTGTGTAATTTGGCTGCCAAATTTGCCAACCCCAAACAATAAATTATGCATTTTATTTCTTAGTTTCCTGATTGTAAACATAGACCTGATACACTGAAATTGTTGTTAAATGCAGTTAGTACGTCAAGATCTTATACAGGTATCCCTCCCCAACCACGGGGGATACATTCCTGAAAACCTCCGTGGTTAGTAAAACTGCGACTGGAAAATACAGGGCCCTATGGGAAATATGGGGATAGGGGGAGTACGTTTGCTTTGTTGCGGTTGGAAAATGCAGGGCCCTATGGGAAACATGGGGATAGTGGGAGCAAGTTTGGGAGCATTGGCTGCCAGGATCTGCAGCAATCCGTGAAGCTGTCTGACTGACTGACTAATGTACAGAGAGAGAGAGAAATCAATGGAGAAGGTGGTGTGATGGATGACACAGAGTGGGGGGGATGCGAAGAAGCGACAATAAATTCATGTTATTTACCTTAATCGTAAGAGAGAAGTGACATCTCACTTGTTGATTGGAACATCGCAACTGGGTCCTAGCACCGAACGGTAGCGCGAAGCTGGTTGATGCATCTGGGACCGAGTGCCAAACGCTAGTGTTGGTGTTAAAACCCATGGATAAGCAAGGGTTAAGCAATAATCATTGCCGTGGTTAGCAAAGGTTGTCGCAGTGAGCCAACCATGGATAAGTGAAATTAGCAGTACAAAAAACCACGGTTGGGGCGGGGTACCTGTATCTATGTTGTTTTAGGTTTTGATACAGTTTGCAGCTTTGAGGTATAAATACTGGAGTGAATCAATGCTAGATATCTATCTCTTCCATCTCAGTCTTTAATTAATGGAAAACAACTATAAATATAAATGATCAATATTTCAGAATTGGCTTTGTGATCCTTTTGTATTTTAGTAGTCCAAGCATTATTTACAAATAGCCTTTTGTTTAAAAATGACTAAAAATGTATTTTTCTAGTACTTAGTACAATGAAAGCAAAATGTGACAGGTTTATATTGAGTCGTTTTTGGTACTACTGTAAAGAGCAGTAGCAAAAAATAGGAATAGTGGGAAGAAATGTTTTAACAACAACAAAATTACACTTGTATAGAGGGGGGGGAGGGAGGGGGGGATTTGGAGTTGCCGATGGGTCCATAGAAGAGGAGTCTTGAGGTGAGACTTGAACGAGGGGACGTCCTGGACGAGGGTAAATTTCCTACAGCCCTACGTCAACAAGATGGAGGCCCTCCTGATTGGCTCACGTCAGCACCTCTGCACCTCAGGTGCTGACAACATCAGCGTTCAAAGCTGCTCTTTCCACCTCTCGAAGCCAATCAGGAATCTGGGCGTCTTGTTCGACCCCGAACGATCCTTCCTCCCTCACATCCGCTCCATGACCAACACAGCCTTCCATCACCTCCGCAATATTGCCAGACTCCGCCACTACCTCACCCCCCATGCCGCCGATACTCTCATCCACGCCTTTATCACTTCCAGGCTCGACTATGGGAACTCTCTGCTCGTCTGCCTTCCCAGCTCCTCCCTTCACAAGCTGCAGATTATTCAGAATTCTGCAGCTCGTGTAAGCTCCCGCACTAGGCTCCGTGACCACATCATTCCCGTCTCCACTGGCTCCCCATCCCCCAGAGGATCGAATTCAAGACCCTCATCCTCACTTTCATGGCCATTCATGGCCTTGCCCCTGCCTATCTCTCTGACCTACTGTCTCTCTATCAGCCTGCCCGGACCCTCCGTTCAGCAGACTCAGGCCTGCTCCACCGCCCTAACTGCCCAACCAACGGTGGCCGGGCTTTCAGCCACTCTGCTCCCACACTTTGGAACTCCATCCCGCAGCCTCTCTGCCTTGCTTCCTCCCTTTCCTCCTTCAAGGCTGGTCTCAAGGCCTTCCTCTTCGGCTCCCCCACTAACTCCTCCCCCTCTCCTTCCCCCTACCCAGATACTCCCTCCGCTCGGGTCCCGACCTGACTGTTCAGCGCTTTGGGACGTCCTCCCAATGTGAAAGGCGCTATATAAGTGCAATTTTGTTGTTGTTGTTGAAGGAGGCCAGGGAGGGGGTGAGGCAGAGTGACTGTGGGATGGAGTTCCAGAGGTTTGATTTCAAATATAAGGTTTCCCTTTTCTTTTCTGGTCTAATTGACTGAACTACAATTATAGTATCAGTAGTGATGTTTTTCTATCACAAGTTAATGCATTATTCATATGTAATGAAATATTGTTTGGCTTGTACGTTCTCTCAAATGTGTGAGTGATGGTTTCAATAATCAGCTGCTTATGAAAAAGATTTAATTCATCTCTCTGGTTTGTTCAAGCATATTCTGTAGAAAACTTGATCTAAATCCTGAATGTGCCAATTTTGGTTTCAGACTTGAAATCTACAATTGTTTCTGTATCAATTCAAACTTTGTTGTTGTGAAAAATAAACCTCTAAATTAAAGGAGCTGTACTTATAATGAAACTGTAATTGGTACCAAAGAATATACTGCTGTGTTGTTGAATGAATAGTGTGCCTTTGATAAGAAAACGTATACTGATCTGAAGCAAGTCCATAACATTTCGAAATATTGAATAAGTATTCAGTATCGATATATCGCTAAAACCCGATATAATTTTCATATCGATACACCGATGTAGACATTTAAAAAATATCGATATATCTAAAAAACGATATCGAGGTAAAAAATCGGGATGCTAGCACACTGAACTACAAGACCCAGAATGCTCATCTCTATACACAATGCACAGACTGAGGTGCAAAGCCGCCATATTGTATTCACAGTCCTTGAATACAATATACAGGTAGGCAAGGGCTGGGGGGTGAGAGAGATGGCTGGGGAGGGGGGGGGGGGGGGGAGGAGGGGGGGGGGGGGGGGGGGGAGGGGGGGAGAGAGACGGCTGGGGGGTGGGAGAGAGACGGCTGGGGGGGGGGAGGGGGAGAGAGATGGGGGGGGGGAGAGGGGGAGAGAGATGGCTGGGGGGAGGGGGAGAAAGACAGCTGGGGGGGTGAGAGAGACGGCGAGGGGGGGGGGGGGGAGAGAGACGGCGGGGGGGTGGAGGGAGAAAGAGACGGCTGGGGGGATGGTGGGGGAGAGAGACGACGAGGGTGGGGGGTGCGAGAGAGGGACGGCGGGGGGGGGGGAGATATGGGGTGGATGTGATAATATACAGACATAGAGATGGGGGGGATGTGAGAGGAGAGAGGGAGAGAGACACACAGACAGAAAAACACAGAGATGGAGAGAGTGAGACACAGAAAGATATTTACCTCCTGAGAAGATAGGCCCCGAATGCGCGCGCACCCGTAATGCGCGCGCACTCCGAACGCACGCGCAGTCTGAATGTGCACGCGCATGCGCAGTACGAAAAACCCGAAAATATCTATTTCGGTATATCTCGATATGAGCCCATCGATATATTTAATCGGAAAATTTCCATATTGACGGACCCTAGTATTGAATCGTTCTCTCCAATTATATAAATTTTGTTTGAATCAAAACAACAACAAAATAACATTGTATAGTGC
Source organism: Hydrolagus colliei (assembly GCA_035084275.1). Taxonomy (NCBI): domain Eukaryota; kingdom Metazoa; phylum Chordata; class Chondrichthyes; order Chimaeriformes; family Chimaeridae; genus Hydrolagus; species Hydrolagus colliei. Next base: position 12,556,236 of record CM068742.1, on the reverse strand, counting down.
TTTTCACATCGGAAGGTGCTGACAGGTAGTATTTTGGACCAGAGCTGGGGTCAGGAAGTGGGGTGACCGATGTCACGATCGAAGAGGAGGGTCTTAAAGGATGCAAGGAGGCGGAGGATTGTGGTATGGAATTGGTTGGGAGCAGAGTAGCTGAAGGCTCACTTGCCGATGGTGGCGCGGTGGACATGGAGCAGGTCAGACCCTGCTGAGCAGAGAGAACGGAGCGGAGGTTGGTAGGGTGTTAGCAGGTCACAGGGGTTGGGGTGTCAAAGCCATTGACAGCTTTGAGAATGGGGGTGATAGTCGTGGAGCTTGGTGCTGGAGAGGAAACGACTAGAGTTCTGGGTGATCTGCAGCCTATGGAGGGAGGAATTGGGGAGGCCAACGAGCAGGACGTTGGCTTTGTCGATCCAGGAAGACCTGAGGGGTGAGGTAGTGGCAGATTAGGGCAATGTTGCAGAAGGCAGAGCGGGTCATGGCATGTATGCAAGGGAGAAAGGACAGTTGAGGTTTGAATAAGACTCCCAGGTTACTGACTGGCTTGTCGTGGCCCATACCAACTGGAGGGCCTTGTTGACATTCAACTGCAGAAAGATAGCTCTCATCCAGGACTTGCTGTCTAGCGGCAGTCTGTCAGGACAGCAGTGGTCCTGGAATTGAGGGTGGAGGCAGAGAGATAGAGTTGGGTGTCATCTGCATACATATGGAAGTTGATCCCATTCTGCAGATGATGTCACGAAGTGGGAGCATATGGATATTGAAAAGGAGAGGGCAATGGATAGAGCTCTGAGGACACCACAAGTTATTGTGCAGGGGCTGGAGGAGAAGCAATTAGTGGCAACAAAGTAGAAACGGTGGGAGAGATAAGATTTGAATGAGGGCAAATCCGTTAAAATTGATTGAGCTGAGAGTAGATGTGGTGTAGGAGGATAGAGTGGTTGAGTGTATCGAAGGCAGCAACAACAACAAAATTACACTTGGATAGCGCCTTTCACGTTAGGTGGATGTCCCAAGGCTGGACAGCCTACTGGTTCAGACCAGAGCTGAGGACGGGGGGGAGGGGAATTTGGAGTTGCTGATGGGTCCATCGAAGAGGAGAGTCTTGAGGCGAGACTTGAAGGAGGCCACGGAGGGGGTGAGGCGGAGGGACTGTGGGGTGGAGTTCCAGAAGTTGAGGGCAGAGTGACTGAAGACTTGCATGCCAATGGTGGGGTGGGTGGGTCGGGGGACGTGCAGCAGGCCAAAGCCTGCTGAGTGGAGGGTGCGTGCAGGTTGGTAAGGGAATAGGAGGTCACAGATGTAGGGTGGGGCGAGGTTGTGGAGGCCTTTAAAAGTGATGACCAGGATCTTGAATTGGATCCTCTGGATGATGGGGAGGTCGATGAGAGCAGAGATAGCCCTGATCGCAGATGTTCAGAATGTCATTAGAGACTTTGACCAGTGGTGATTCTGTGCTGTGGGCACATAACAACTTGCATTTATATAACGCCACTCAGTACAGGGTAGTGTTTCAGGGCGCTTGACTGGCGGAGCACATCGCCAAGCTGGTTGAACGGGGAGGTGACCATAGGCTCGGTCGAATAACAAGGTCTTCAGGCTTAAACTGACGATGGGGAAGGGGCTAGGCAGAGGTATAGAAGAAGAGTGTTTCAGAGTTTTAGGACATGGCTGTAAGCGCGGCCACTGATGGTGGAATGGAGGACACGATTCATGCAGAAAGCCGGAGCCAATCGAGCAGAGGCAGCGGGTTGAGGGTAAGCAGGTTGGAGGGGTAGCAAGGTTCCAGGGCATGAAGGGGTTTGAAAACAAGGGATCTCTTGAAATTGATCCATCCAATGATAGGAAACCAGGGGTGTTTAGATAGAACTTGTGTGATGGAGGTGGAGAGTGTAGTATGGGTGAGTATGCAGATGACAGAGTTGGGGTGACTAACACATGAACAAGTGTTTTGGCTAGGTCTGGGATAAGGTATGGTTGGAGGCAGGCAATTTGGTGGAGGCTGGCAATGATGAAGGTGGAGGAAGGTGGTCCTGAGCAGGAGATGAACGGCTGCTGTGGGTCGAACCTGATGCCTAAGTTGCGGACCAGTTCGGTGAGTCTGAGGGATAGGCCAGGGAGGTTGAGGAGATTGGAGAAGCAGGATAGAAGACATTGATGAGAACTTAGTTTTATAGCTAAATTTTCACTTCCAAAAATGAATTTCAATTTTAGCCATCAGAATCAGTGGTGGAGCCCTCAGGAGTTGGTTTCACACTAATTTGGATGTGTGTCTATCTTCTGTTGTGGAATTTAAGTGCATATTTTCTCTGCAGACATTTTAATTGTTTATTGCCACTGATTTCCTCTGGGAGACCTACCACCACATCTCCTAGTAATGGCACCATGGTGATCCCCCTAGCACTTGCTATTCTTGTGTTTTTGAAATATAACCTGTGTGTTTTAGAAATGAAATCCTGTCGTGAACAGTGTATGAGAACCTCCACTAAACTCAGGAATTCAGTGTGGATTATGCCTGCCTGGCATGCAGTGTACAATTCAGCACATTTTGGAGCTATGCCACTGCAATAAGTCACTGCCTTTTTGGAGCTCATAGACAAAGCACCAAATTTGGATCTTTGTTTGTAATGTTATTAAATAACCGGTAGGGTGATTGGATTTTTAATGGTATTCTACATGATCTTTTCAAAGATCTTCGGTTGCCTAAAGGATGGTCTACAGGCTTTCAACAAACACTTTATTTAAAAAGTGGTTTAGATTGAATGGGAAATCAACCATTCAATCTAAACCAAACTTGCATTTGCTGCTTGTATACTCTATGCCAGTGGTTCCCAACCTTTTTTTTTTTTTGCTGTGACCCAAATTAAACCACCAAGCAGGTCCTTGTGACCCAAACATTTTTTTGCTGCTACCCAAATTGGTCTCCAACTGGTCCTCCCACCACTAGGGGGGCGATATCACGCTTGAAGCTCAGCCTAAACGTTATCTCCATCTGTTTTGTGGACTCAGTGCAATTCGTAAGTACGTTCTTTATACAAATTGATTGGCGGTGTCGCATTTTTATTTAGTGTAAAAAATGCATTTTCAACATTAAAAAAAGAAAAAAAATTCTGATGACCCTTCGCAACACTACTGAGGACTCCCACTACCCTGATTTGGGTTGGGATCCGTGGTTGGGAACCACTGCTCAATGCTCTTGGGTAACTACAGTAAAACCTTTGTTATCTGGCAACCTCAGGACCTGACTAATTAATTAACCTTATTAATTGATTGGGTCAACAGCAAAGGGTGCGAGCAGCTTTGAGGGCAGGCCATTAAAGTGAATTCAACCTAATGTGTTGGCGGGGTGTGAGCGGCGCCCATCTGCTTGACGTGAGTGGCGACTAACGGGACGCTGGGTTGATTTGACTGGCGGGGACCAGTGTACAGACCGTTCGCCAATCAGAGAGCTAAAGGGGCTCGGGGAGTTCAGGTACTATCCCTCCAACCGTTACAGCTATCAATCAATCAAAATATGTTAATCCAGCGCCCTAGGAAACTGCCTAGTTCGCCTAAAGGTAGCGCCGGCCCTGCATGCGCTAAGCTCTATGGCCTTGCACTACTAAAACTCTTTACTTCCCTGGCTATTCTGTCTTCTCAGTCCACTTCATACCCTTCACACCACCAAAGGAGAGCAAGTCTTCGGCCATTTTATTCTCTTCCTCTGGGATGTTGCCCCCCCCCCCACCTCCCCATAATCTCCAAGCTGCCTCCCAATGGCTACTCACTCTATCATGTGAACGATGCTATTCAAGTGTGACTTGTTGGAGGGAAAGTGTCTGTTGCCTTGTTGCAAGAGAAAGATAAAAGTGTATTTACTGTTGCTGTCAACCAAAACCATCCCTTGTGCTTAGTGTCTGGATTGGCTTCACTTTACAAATTTGAAGTTTTTATGCAAAACATTACACAAATGGCTCCAAATGCATTTTGATAGTTTACCTATTATGGTAGTTGTATAATATCTTGGTAAACTACCACTGGGTTTATGATGTGTGGGAGCTCAGCTTTGTTTGGTTAACTTTTGCATTTGTGTGAACAACATGGAATTTGTGCTTTTAGTTTTGTATAGAAGCAGCAGAAGTTGAGGCCTTGCTGTTTTCAAGGTTGTTTTTTCCATTTACTTTATTTACCTATTGGGAATTTACCTTTGTGTACTTGTGAACTTTCCTGATTGCGCTCAGTGCGGAATATCATCTTTTTTCCATTACTAAACATTACTAATACAAGCATTGTACAGTACTTTCAAAGCTTTCTGCTATTTAAAATCAAAATATTTTAAAAGTTAAGTACCTTTTTTTTAAAAAAACCCCAGTTATTTTGGCAGTGTTTTCTTCAGATTAGAGTAATTGAGCTGAAATAATTATTGCTCAAAATTCAGACCTTTGGACAAATAAATACCGTAGATACCCGCTTATATGGCACACTCGCGTATAAGGCGCACCTCCCACTTTTGACCACCTTATGGCGAAAAAAAATGGAAGCATTTTCGATGATATTGCCAGCGGAATTTTTTTTCCGCCGGCAATATCATCGGAAAAAAAATTTCCACCGAAAAAAACATCCATCGGCAGTGCAGCCCAGCATTACCGTGAAGTAAGAATTACCAGACATTGAAGGTGAGTAGCGCCTGGTCTGCGTTGGCGATCCTGGAGAGCGGGTAGTCTTACTGGCGGCGCAGTTTGATGACGTACCACTGGGGGCTGGTCGTCTTTTCCTTGTATCTGCGTATAGGGCACACCCCCCTCTTTCGAGACTTTACGACATGAAAAAAAGTGCGCCTTATACGTGGAGATTTACGGTAATGCTCAGTACAGTAAAAACTTGTTTATCTGGTACCCAACCAACCGGCATGCTTAACCAACTGGTATCTCCCAATAGCACGAAGCGACATCGAGGCTGGTTGATGCAACTGGGTCCTAGCGCTAAACGTTAGTGTTACAACCCGTGGATAAGCAAGGGTTATAAGCCGTGGTTTGCAAGGGTTGTCGCATTTAGCAAACCATGGATACATGAGTTTCACAGTTGTCGAGCGCGCAGTTGGGACCGGGTACCTATATTTGATTAATCGGCACCAATCAGATCCCGAGGGTGCACTTACCATATTAAGTGCTTTGCAGTATTGCACAAATGTAATATTTTCACCAGTTTGTCAGCAAACTAAAGGACCAGGGGTGTGGTCTTATGCCAAACAAACAAGTTGTATCCTCCTAATAATCATGGCTTGGCCTCAAATTGCAAGTCTGGATGTAGAAACTAAAGTACTGTACAGTTAACCCTCGCCGAACGCGAGGGTTAACTGCAAATTTGCAAATCTCTATTGCAAATTCAACTATACGCGAAGAAAAAAATGTGTCAAAAAATTTGCCTAATGCGCCTAAAACTTGCGTATACGCGCTGACTGGTCCTGTGCAAGCGCACTGGGGGGACGCCGGCCCCGCACGATGCACACTTGGGAGGTCAAGCTTGGAGATGGACCCCATAATGGAAAGGAGTCTGAAATTTAAAACAGGTCTGGGTGGCCTCTTAGGACCTTACAGGGAGCTCATGAAAGACTTTCGGTGGAAGGCAAAACAACGGAAAATCACTTCCTTCTTTCAACCTGCCAGTTTGTCTCAGCAGTCATCCACTGAAAACTTACCTGGTGCTGCATCTTCTCGGCCATCCACTTCAATGGAATTTGAGGCCGATGATTCCTCGGCCTCGGACTGTTATGAGCGCAGGGAGAGTAACAAGAGCAGGGAGAGTGGACCAGCCGGCTGTAGCCCGCCTCAGTGCGTACCTTGCATTGGTTGGGTATGGATGTGCCTCGAGGCTTGAGGTGTGTAGTCTGTGGCTGGATTCCCCTAACCCCCCTTTTCCCATTACTTGTTAAGCTTACCCAACGCGATTTTACCGAGTGCCCAGTTTTCCAGGAAGGTAAACCCTGCGTTCGGCGAGGGTTAACCGTACTCTGTAAAACATTCATTGAAGAAAGCTGCTTGCAGAGTTGTCCAAATATTTACCTAATAAAGTAGTTTAGATTAAGAATCTTTTGAACAAAACACTGACCAGGGATTATCCTAGGGGGTTAGGGTTGCCTCTGGCTCAGTCCATCCATCCTGGCTCATCATCAAGGCTTAGAAGAGCAATTCTGCCATCCTAGACAAGGGGAATTGCAGTGCATGTTTGGATATTTACAAGCATGGCAATGGGTTTCTGCATGTGCCCAAAAGGTACTAACTAAAGAATAATTTCCTGTAAAACGCTATGAAACCTTTAAAATATTTTAAATCCTTTTATTTGATGCACCTCCTTTCACATTGGTGGACACTTCAAGGTGCTTTACAGAATTTACCCTGAAGTGTAGAATACATTGCAATCATGCTTATAAATAAATGATCTTTTCCAGTCACAAATGTTTGGATTTGCAAATCCTTGTTTTTGATATAGTGCCTATAATGATGGAACATCTGAAAGCAATTCCCATGGAATTTCATAAAGTGTAGTGACTGTATTTGTCAATGAACACAACCATCAATTTGTGTGCTGTCATATCACAAACAGACGTGAAGGATTATTGGGAAAAAATCTAGGAAGAAATCCAGGAGAAACTGTCTTCTCTTTTTCAAGTATCAAGATCTTTAAGGTCAACACGAAGAGGCAGATAGGATATCAGTTTAAAATGTAATCTGAAAGATGGCGCCTCTGATAATGTAGCTCTCGTAGAGTTTTGGAGTGTCCGTCTGTGAGATCAAAGAGCAAGAGATGAGGCAGGCTGTCAATTAACAAGAATTGTATCTCATTCCTCTCCTACCACCCCCTTCATGAGCCCACAGCATGGAAACTGCTCTGGTCAAGGTGACAGATTACATTTTGTCCATCTGTGTCCATCTCTTCCAGCGCTCACACAGTCTTGTGTGGTGTTCATCAGGGTTCTGTCCTTGATCCCTCCTTTTCAACCTCTGCATGCTTCCCCTTGGTGACATTAACCACAGACATGGGAGTCAACTTCCACATGTACGCGGATGGCACCCAACTCTATCTCTCTGCCTCCACCCTTGATTCTAGGACCACTGACATCCTGATAGACTTTCTGTCTCGCATCAAGTCCTGGATGAGAGACAACTGTTTACAGCTGATTGTCAAGTAAGACTGAAGCTTTCCTAATTTCCCCACCACCTCAGACACTATCAGCACCCACAGCTGCACACTCCACCTCAACCTGTGTGTAGTGTACAACCCTCAACTGTCCTTTCTTCCCTATATCCATGCCATGACCCGCCCTGCCTTCCTACACCTGTGCAACATCATCTGACTTCGCCACTGCCTCACCTCTCAGGCTGCCGAAATCATGCATTCATCACCTCAAGGCTCGACTATGAAAACTCCCTCCTTGTTGGCCTCACTACGTCTTCCCCACCACAAGCTGCACATCATCCAGAACTCTTGTGTCCTCTTCCCTCCCCAGGCTCTTTGAACCCATCACCCCCACACTCGCCTGGCTCTACTGGCTCCCCATCCCTCAGAGGATATAATTAAAAATCCTAGCCCTCACTTTCAAGGCCCTCCATGGCCTCCTACCTCTCTGTCCGCTATCAACCTATCTGCTTCCTCCGTTCAGCAGGCTCTGGCTTGCTCCATGTCCCATGCCCGACTTGCCTTATCATCGATGGCTGGGCGTTCAGCCCCACTCTTTGGAATTCTATTTCACAATCCCTTCGCCTTGCTCCCTCTCTTGTTTTCAAGGCACAACTTGAGACCCTCCTTTTTCAACATGCCTTCAGCCGCCCTCCTACCCTCTCTGCCCTCCCTCACCTCAACCTTGCCCCCCACGGTCTGGTCCTGTTCCCTGACTGTTCAGCGCCTTGGGACATCCTCCCAGCATGAAGCGCGCTTTATAAATGTAGTTTTGTTGTTGTATATGCTTAACCAGAAAATCGTTTAATGCAGTACAGTTCTGTTATCCACAGTAAGTTTAATTTAACTTTAGCTGGTTAATTTGTTTTTGTACATCTTGATGTTATAAAGTAAACATTTCTTATCTTTTGAATATAATTTATGCTGCTCTAATTATTATTCTTTTTGAGTTTGCAAAGACCAGATGTGAAGCTTTGATTTGCCTCTGAATAAAACCTCTAATGGAAGCTATATAACTCAATACATCTTCAATAATCTAATTTAAAAAAAAATCATTGCTTGAAAATAGACTTAACTTGTGTGGCTCTAAATAGGTCAAGGGAAGATTACTATTGCTGACTACTGTTTTGTTTGCATGCTCCACACGCCATTAGATTGAGCCAGACCAGGGGCAGTGGCTTGAGAAATCACGGGTGGCAGTGCCCTCTATGACCTTTACTGACATTGTGGGGCATGTGATCTCCCAGTATAAAGGGTGGAGGCACATGCGATGGATCAGCAATTCATTGCTCCTTGTACAGTAAAAGCCCGTTTATCCGGCACCCGCAGGACCTGACCATTGCCGGTTAAAGCGCCTGCAGGATATTTGGGCAGCCCGTGGCCGAAAATCCACCACAAAAAAATTTAAGTTCTTTTAACACACACCAGATTGAATAATAACAGAATATTATTTTGGTACTTATTGTTAAAATTACTCTCTTGCGCTTCTCATCTTTATTGATTGAGGTTTACAGTCCAGCGATTCTTTTTTAAATGGAGGACGCCCAGGTGAAAAAAACCGCAGCGCGATTTCGAAGTTGCGCGACTTTACTAGCGACAAGCCAATATTCCGGTTTATCGAATGGGCACTTTTTTTGGGCTTGCCAGTTATACGGAAGTGCGGTTCATCGAGTCACGGATAAACGGGCTTCTACTGTACTTTCTCACTGTGAGTCCAGCCCAGACCACAAATTGTTCCTCTTAATTGTTCCTCAGCCCTTGAAATGCCCTTCCGACATGAGAGCCACATGCAAGTTGTTGTTAATCCCCTAAAGTTAGAGCAGGTATTTTACAAATATAGCACATAGGGTGTAAAATTCTTAAATGTGTCAGCTGTGTGATTAGGCCTGTTGCCTAATTTAATTTTTTTTACGATTATTCTGAATTTGTTTAAAATTACTGCAACTCCTCGGTATTCATCGTCCAATTATCCGTTATTTGGATTAAACGGTGTTGATGAAATAATCACAAAATGCGGTAACTTCACGACAACCGTCTTAAAGTTTACAAAAAATGTGCGCAAACCACGTGCTAGCGATCAGCCTTGTGGGAACACGACGTGTGGAATGCAGCTCAGCAGCCAACAGGCTAATAACTAGTGGCTTCAACTGCTTGTTATTATCCTGTTGGCTGTGCCAGTCTGGTACAACTGCTACAAGTGAGAATAATAATACTGTACAGTAAAACCTTGGTTATTCGGTAACCATCCCAATTTTAAGCTCTTTGAGACTCCTCAACAATTAACTGCATTCTCAACCAACTGGTATCTCCCAATACAATTCACCATTTCAGCAACCGGATCGCCAACACATTAGGTTGAGTTCACTTTTAACGTCCTGCTCTCAAGGCTGCTCGTGCCCTTTGCTATTGACCCAATCAATTAATAAGGTAACTTCTTCTTTTTAAATAAAATAATAATTATCCACAATAATAAAATTAATTATCCACGACTGTTTGTGGGACACTGCTGTGCGCAATTGGCTGCCGCAATTCGCCCACAACTATACAGTCAATTTACTTTACAGTATATTCTGTGAAGCGCTTTGAGACGTTGATAAGATGTGAAAAGCATGATATCAAATGCAATGATTATTATTATAATATACAGTAAAAGTCCTTGGGGCCTGGCCAATGCCGGTTAAACAACATGCCAGGTATTCGGATGGACCTTGGGAAGGTTGTGCGCAAGTCTGATTGTGTTTGGTGGTGGGGGGAAGGGAAGAAGGGGGTGCGCGTGCATTCAGAAATGCGTACTCTATGCCCAGGAGGTTTGCAATGCAGGCGACAAGGTCTGTTGAAAGTTTGTTGAACTTTGTTGTTACTGTTTTTGTTGTTTGTTGTTGTTAATAGAGCCCTTTGATGCTTTAAGAAAATTAAGCTCTTCTGTGTGTTGTGTCGTCAAGTACATTTGAACCTTTGGTTGTGTATTTTCTGTATGCTGTAATGTGGCATTTGTTGATGATATACCGATATTTTGTGGATATACCGATTTTTTTTCATACCAAATTTTTCGATATACTGATATATTCAAATTTCCAATATCGGTATATCGATATGAAAAATTATACAGATATTCTCGATATATCGCCGGACAGTATTATTCACCTAAAAATTCACCTAAAAATCACCTTTGCTGGTAGATGCTTGGTTTGAAGCCATAATGCTGGGGTAGAGGTGTACAGTCTATCTTCTACAATGGCCGATGTGAGGGAAAGGGCTCTACTAACGGCAAGCTGAAATACCGATATGAGGGGAATAAAATGCTACTACGATTGTGCCGGATAAGATCCGCTTATTCGAATGGGGATCTTTTTTTTGAAGAGCCGGTTATACAGAAATTACGATTGATCGGATCACGGATAAACAGGCATTTACTGTACAGGTAAGCCCCGATTTAGGATGCTTCTATTTAGGACGTTTCGATTGAACAAACATAATTTTTTAACACCTTTTTATCGATATAGGACACTTGGTTATGTTTTAAAGAACAAATAATTTTTTTGCGCATGCGCAGTAAATATTGTTTATCGCAGTCGTATTTGGCGCGTCTTTTTTGTCCATACGCACAGTACATAGTGTATTCGCGGATAAATCGCACTCGCACCTGATATAGTGTATCCAATCGTTTGAACTGGCCAATAGCATGTTGCTACGTCATTGTTTAAAAGCCAGTTGATTTTGAAGCGACACCACGCCGTGTCAGTATTACAGTAATTTTCGAACATTCCTGAGCAACTTCGAGCGATTTACAGCCTCTACCGCGGTTCTACCATGTCGGGAAAAGAGATCAGTAAGTGAAATGAGCAGCGGTAATACCGCTAGCGGCAAGAGACCCCGCAAAGTCATCACTTTAAATACTAAATTGGAGGTGATAAAGCGCATCGAGTCTGGTGAAAAAGGTACAGACATCGGGAGGCCTTTAGGGCTAGCTAGATCAACAGTAGCTACTATAAAACAGAATAAGGACTTTATACCGGCAAGTTCTAGATGTGTTATCATGCAAAATGGTGCCTCTAACAATGCAATACACCCCTAGCACTACATTGGAGTTTTAGCATACATTATTCCCTGAAAGTCCTGATGTGAGTCTTATAGCTACACACAATCTTCTGGCTCAAATGTGAGAATGCTGACAGAGGCTGATACCCCATAGATGTTTCTCTATAAGTGGATTTAACTTACTTAATAATCTATATAATCCATATAAGTGAAAGGTGTTCTGGAAATAACCAACAATGTGTTTTCACTCTTTGTAGAGTGTTGGAACTGGGATAGGTAACAATGTGAAAAACTAACAAAAGACATCAATGTACATGTTTTTTCCCCCCAGAATTTGGTCCAAGCCTGGCTCAACCCAGTGGTGTGTTGCGGATGCTACAATCGAGGAACGGAGACCCTACAAGGTGGATAACTTTTTCTGATTATGTGCACGGTGTTTGGGGGGTTAATATACCATGTGTGGGGATAGCCACGTGTGCTCGAGGGGAAGATGTATTTAATTTGGCTTGTTTTTCTCTGCTACATTTTCATCAGCAGCAACCCAATCCTAGAGAGACAAATATAGTTTCTTTCAGAATCCCACTTGCCTTTTCTTATTCTCGAGATTCTAAATGAAGAGTAACACCTCAAAGTATAGTACTATTACAACAACAATATTACATTTGCAGAGCACCTTTCACGTTGGGCTATTCGAAAGCTGAAAAGAATATCAGAGATAGATCAGGAAATTGTTAGAACACTTAAGTTGGATTTTAAAAGTCTATCGTAGAAAGGGAAGATTGGGGGAAATTCTGTGGAAATATAGCGCCTTATGCCTTGAAGATGTGATGAGACACTGTATAAAATGCATGGAACTTTAGCAATATGAAGAAATTACATTCCATGTCCATGGATGAGGTCACCAAGAACAATAATTATAATAATAATCCTTGCATTTGATATAGTGCCTTTTGTCTCCGAGATGTCTCAAAGTGCTTTGCAAAATATACAACAACATGAATTGTCTGTATATTTTGTGGGTGAAACGTGGCAGGCAATTGTGCTCTGAAGTCTTCCACAAACAGTTGTGGATTGTGTGACCAAGTTATTACATCATAATTTATTTGGATTTTAAGATCCCTGAAAAACGATCCACCAATCGACTTAACAACTGGGTTCCCATTACTGCAAGGTGAAACAGAAGCGTGTGGAGTAAGGAAACTTGCCCAACGTTTCACCCTGCCAGGTATTAAACCCTGGTTCTCACACTTGCAAGGCAGCTTTTCTAACCACTAAGCTACAGGACTCCACACTAAATGGTGTTGGTTGTAGTTGTCTTAGGGCACTTGATATCACTTGAGTTCCTGCTTCTTTATAGTTCAGTTAATGAATGTATAAAACTTGCCTGTTTCATAAAAAGCTGGAGTTGCACTCTCTTAAATGCTCTGCCAGGACCTTCCAGTGTTGACCTCAGTGCTGACCATTCAGTACAACTCTGGTTATTTTGGACAGTGTGGCAGCCAAATCTTTGTTGATAATTAATTCATTCATATAAGTGATGGATAATCTAGACAGTGGATCAAACAATTTTGAAGCACTGGCTTTGTTTTGCAATAACAGGCTCAAGGTTTACAGCTGGATAGGGTAATTTGCAGTTCTGTGATCTTAAACTTTTGAGAGTTAAAGGGTTCTTTTAGTTTTGCTTTCAGCCAGATGACTTCAAGCTCAACAGCCCCACCCCATCTGGCATGATTACTGACTACTAGCCTGATCCAACATTTTTGATTAATGTGGTTTCATGGTATTCCTTTGGTTATTTTATCTGTTTCCAAACAAGCTGGAGTTAGAACAAGAGTTTCAGAGCCCCAGTTTTTTCCTAATACGTAGTTGTTCAAGAACTTTTCAATACAGTTCCATCGCATAACTAATAGGTAAATTAGTGCAAACTAGACAAAGTAAATAAAGACGAGATTTAAAAATAGAGCATCCACGATCTTTCTTAGGCTTGGTACGACAATTGACATAAATATTTCCCATTAGTTCTGAAACACAAATTCTATGGAGGTTCTTGGACATCAAGACTTGGGGCCTACACCTACAAATGGGCCCAAAATCTTAGGCTGCTGCTTTGCAGCATTTAGAATGCTCCCCTTGATTACCGAGAGATCTGCAGCCAGGATAGCGAGACATCTCCTTTCTGTCTAATGCTCCTGTGATTGGGAGTGGGTGGAGCCAAACTGAAATCTGCAGTTTACACTGGGAGACCACGTTGTGATACCATTACTGTGTTTGATAGGTCTTAAAGAAAAGATGATTTTTTTCCCACAATAGGGTAGTTATCACCACTTGTTGATCACGCTGTATGTGCAAAACTACTATTTGGGGTAAACCTCTTGATCCAGGATGAAGTAAACACTATAAAATGGCTACAAAATATACGGTCAATTCACTTTACAGTATACAGATAAACCCCGCTTAACGTTGCCTCGATTAACGTTGTTTCATTATTAAAAGTTGCTGATACATTGGGAACATATTTAACATTGCGACATTCGCTATTACCTCATTCACCAGTGAGTGGAAAGTGGGTACGACGGTGCTAGGACCTGGGAGTGAGCCGGGTCGGCAGCAAGAGAGTGAGCCAGCCGGCAGCGAGTGAGACCAGCACCAAGAGTTTTCCTCTCTTGGTTTCAGAAGGTAGGCAGTCAGGGAGTGAGTATAATGTTTTTTAAAGAAAATTTTGATAAAATGTCCAAAAGAACCTAACTCCAATTTTTACATTCATTTTATGGGAAAAATCTGCTTGCTTCACATTGTTTCGCTTCAAGTCGCACTTTTCAAGAACCAAACTAGGATATTAAGCGGGGTTTACCTGTATTCTGTGAAGCTCTTTGAGACATCTCAAAGATGTGCTAAGGCACTATATCAAATGCAAAGATTATTACTATTATAAAATCATGTGGCATAAATAGAATAGAATTTTATTGTTACAAAATGGTTGATTCAAACCTCTAGGCATTTCTCAGTTTTCCTCTCTTGGTTTCAGAAGGTTTGGTTGTGTATAGCTTTGGTATTGTGCGCAATGAACAGAGAGTTCTTAAACGTGTCACCTTCTTTCTGGCATGAAAAAAGCCCAACAATGACTCAGAGGAGGTACAACGTTGCTGTTGAATCGAATCATTGCAAAAATGCACATTTTAATCATAATTCAAATTCTATTGACAGTATAATAGAAAAATGCAATCATCCTTGACGAATGGAAATTTATGCACAGGCTGTCCACTCGTCTTTATTATTTGACTTTATGGTTTTTTTAATTGAACTCAACAGCTAGAAAGTTTATTGGCAGCAATAGAATGTGAAAACTGCATTTGAAGATTCTCAAAATGATTCCCCAAAGATTTCACATTTCAGAATCAAAAAAGTATGCATATTAATTACTAAACTTAAGTTAAAATGAGTGTAAAGACATGAATTTTATCCCATTTAAAAATTGCTAATATCATAATTGCCTTTGGAAATATAAGTCACAACGTTTCCTATTCACAATTGCAAAGGCTGACTTTGTTAAGATTTTTTTAAACTCGTGTCCTTTTCTAGGTTTTGTTAAACTGTTTTTGAGATATTGTACTCAATATTGCTGCAACAACAACAACTTGCATTTATATAGGTGCCCTCTACGTTGGGCTGCTTCTCAGAGCACTTTACAATAGCGGAGGCTGAGCCAAGGGGGAGGGGGAGGAGATTATACGCGCAGTAGAAGTGGAAGGTCTTCAGGCGCGACCTGAAGATGGGGAAAGAGGGGGAATGCAAAGCAATATACTATACTAAGCACGGATTTGCAAAAGATTGGAAAGAGTTAGGTTTTTTTCCAGCCTTGGTGATGTATCATTTGCTATCAGGTACAGCTTTTAAAAAAATATATAAAAATCCCTAATTCTGTATTGTCAACATACAGAGAACATTGGTCATAGTGTTGTCCTTCAGCGGACCATTGGCTTTCAGTATACCAGTTGACCATGCTAACCACAGGCCCAATGTACCCAGCTTTCAATGTTGCATTGTTTGCTCCAGGTTGTGAGTTACTCCTGTTAGTTCCCATTATGCACATGTACCACTGCTTGCCTCAATGTGTGCGTGCTGCACTTGCTCTGATCTGCTACCTGAGTGATGAGCACTATATAAATGCAAGTTTATAAATGCTAATTCGTGGAGCTCCTGTAGCTCAGTGGTTCGAGCACTCACCTTACAAGTGTGAGACCTGTGTTCGAATCCAAGGTTAAGTTTCTTTACTCCACATGCCTAATAATAATCCCTCCTCAAAAAAAACAATCCATGACTGTTTGTGGGACACTGCTGTGTGCAATTGGCTGCCATGTTTCGCCCACAGATATACAGTCAAGTCACTTTACAGTATATTCTGTGAAGTGCTTTGAGATGTCGATAATATGTGAAAAGCGCTACAGTGGGCCCTCGTCGAATGCGGGGGTTACGTTCCTGGAAAACTGCGCAATCGGTAAAAATCGCGTTGGGTAAGCTTAACAAGTAATGGGAAAAGGGGGCGTTAGGGGAATCCAGCCACAGGCTACACACCTCAAGACTCCAGGCACATCCACACCCGACCAATGCAAGGTACGTACTGAGGCGGGCTATAGCCGGCTGGCCCGCTCTCCCTGATCTCCCTGACTTCACTGGAGACAATAAAACGGCACCTTACACTACCACAGCTTGGCTAAATTATTTATTATTACAGTATCATCTCATCGCTTGCTCAGCTCTCCCTTCTCTCATCGATCGCTCCGCTCTCCCTTCTCTCATTCTTCGTGTATGGTTGAATTTGCAATCGAGAAAGTCGCGATCGACGAGGGCCTACTACTGTATATCAAAATGCAAGGATTATTATTGTAAGTTGTTGTGTGGTAAGTGCCACTGGTGTAACAAAGTTACGTTAGCAGCAACTCATACACATTAATATTTTCCTTGCATTTGATATCATATCTTCAAGACGTCTGAAAGCTCTTCACAAAATATACTATAAGGTGAATTGACTATTTTGTGGATGAAACATTGTGTGCAATACAGAAAAGAAGGGTCATCACCAGTGACCTGACAATTTATAAGTTGGACATTTTTTTAAAGCTCCCTTTTTAAAAAGACTATTGAGACATTGGACCGAGGCAATTGTGCTACAACAAGGTTTCCCTGGAGTATATTTTGGAGTGGTATCAAATTGCACAAAACATATTCTCTACATTCTTAACTGCTTTAAGATTTACAAGAGTGAATGAATGTTGGATCATGTTGCTCATTTTTTCAACTTCAAAAATTGACATTCAGTGTTTTGGGTGGAAAACTGTCTTACTCCTGCCCTCTCTCTGCCACGCTTGAGATGTCTGAACTCCTGCACCTCTAGCCCTCACTAAATGACCTACCCTCCTCTCTATCCTTCCTCCACAGTTCCCTTTCCTCCATCCTCGACTCCCTCGCCCCCTCACCTCCCAAATCACCTCTTATTCCTGTAAATTCCCCTGGTACACCAGCCACCTCTGAACCCATAAGGAGCAAGTGTGAGCTGCTGAACAAAATTAATGATCCACTGGCAAATTTGGCGAGATCACCGAGATCAAGCTCGACCACTCTGCCCTTGCCTCTGCCAAGTCCTCCTATTACTCCAAATTAATCTTGGCGGCCAAGGGCAACCCCAGGCTCCTTTTTTCCACCACTAGCCGTCTCCTCTGCCGACTCTCCTACGCCTCCAACTCCAACGAGATGCTGGACTTCCTCGAATCAAAAATCGAGGGGATCTATTCAGCCACTTCTACCCCAGGATCCACCTCCCTCTCACTTTGACCCTATCTGTCCCCTGCCCTCTCTGCTCTCAGCCGTAAAATGAAACCCACCACCTGCTCCCTTGACCCCATCCCTACCTCTCTCTCTCTCCATCTCCCAGCTCCATCTCCTAGTATGTATTACTTGCATGTAATAATGTATTACATGCAAGTAATACATTATTGTTGTAGTTTAATGCATGGTGTTTCAGTGCTTTGTGTTGTGTGAATAAATATTTCCTGTATTAAGCAATGTTTTAGTGAGGTATACATTTTTTAAAACAATAGCATCCTTTTTTTTATGATTGCAAAATGTCAAAAGGTCCATTAATTACTCGTGAGGTAAGTGGGTCTCCTAGGAACTAAACTAACTCCAATGTGACTTGTTTAGAAATGGAATGTTGGCATCGAGCCCACCCTTTGTGGTGGTCTTGGTAATCTAGTTCCTGAGCCAAGCGGTCCATAGTATTCCAGGGCACAGCTGGTTAGAGCCTAAAGGACAAGGTGGCCTTAGCTGGACAAGCAATGGGAAAGTTTGCCAATGGAAGCTGTGCTGTTTTAGCTGGTTAGACTCTAGCAGTAGCCCAATGCACACCCAAGAGTTTACATAATTAGATAAGTCGGATGCACCCCCCCAGGGCTGAGAGTTCCATTCCAAAACAAATCTCTGACATTTCAATGTATAGGTATAGATGTATGGACTTCTCAGTTTGGTTTCGATACTCTTGGTGATGGGTTTCTGCTTGTGTTTGATATCTGGCTGACCAAAAAGAAATTGCCGACATGATAAGATGCTATATCGGATGAAAGGAATATTTTCAGATTATTACTTCCATTTCTAACTTGAATACTTACTACTTTATGAACTTTATTTTGTTGTGGTATTCTCAGATTTTTTTTAGAGAAGGAATTTATTCAATTTTCTAGGCTAAAGAACACTAATGAAATGTTGTAGCATCAGTTTCAGTTTTTGTAGCTTAAAATTTAGGCCCTAAATATAGTGGCACCTATAGTTTTATCAAATACATTGACATTTCTGTTTGTATTCATAATAAACAATGATACGTTTTGTATTCAATACCCCACTATCAGTATTATGATGCCTTAAAATGCTTAACAAAATTTTATTGTGAAATGCAGTGACCATGTACATTAAAAGCCTTTTTATCCGGCACCCGCGGGACCTGGCCATTGCCGGTTAAAGCGCATATTGGATATTCAGGCGGCCCGCTGTTGAAAACCCACCACAAAAAAATTTAAGTTCTTTTAACACACACACCATACACACCAGACTAAATAATAACAGATAATAACAGAATATTGTATTGGTGCTTATTGTTAAAACTACTCTTGCGCTTCTCACCTTTACTGGTGAGGTTTATAGTCCAGTGATTCTTTTTACAATGGAGGATGCCGTGCGGGTGAAAAAAACGGCAGCGCGACTTTAAAGCCTTACTTGCGGCAAGCCGATAACCCTAGTCTCTACTAGTGGCAAACCAAAATACTGCACCTGCCGCGACAATGACTCACAAATGCTCCACCACTATTGTTCCGGATAAGTTCCGGTTTATTGAATGGGGACATTTGTTTTGGTGTGCCGTTTATACGGAAGTGCCAGTTCATCGAGTCATGGATAAACAGGCTTCTACTGTACTTGTAAGGGAATCTGAGAGCCATTTAGCACATGGCAATGTCCCACAAACAGCCATGAATTGAAAAAAACACTTTTAATTGTGGGAATTTTGGCCAGGATGTCTCTTTTTAAATATCTCTTTTTGAATAGTGCCATAGAATCTTTGACATTATACCTGAGCAGGCAGGTATTTCGTATTTTGAAGTTTAACCTATTGAATGTCTGAATTCTGTTTCTTTTATCCCACACCAAGTTGAGTCAGCCAGTTGTGGAAATCGCAGCTCTGATTTGTCAGGCCACCAGGAGGTGCTTTTGTGCAGGAAAATAACTTGATCTGACATTTAGTATCTGTGATGCTGTGAAGTGTCTGAACTAGTAAAGCTAACATAATGTTCATGTTAGAGTACCTGTGTCTGTCTCTATGTGTTTTTATTGAAATGCTGGAAGCTGCTTAAAGATAGATTTTATAGCTATGTTTCTTCATGTGACGATTTGGTTTTCTGAATATGGCAACAACAACAACTTGGATTTATATAGTGCTCTCCACACCGACCAACAGTATTACAATCCCAATATGTTTCAGCACTGAAATCCCCATTAAGTCCATTCTGATCCTTTCTTGTAAGCTTCATTGGTGCACTGTTACATGATCACCAGGAAAGAAGAAAGATTAATTTTACAGTTTAGTTGACCATATGTGAAAGAAGTTACAGTAAAAGTCCGTTTATACAGCACCCACGGGACCTGACCACTGCCGGTTAAACGGCATGCTGGATATTCGGTCGGACCCAACACAATTGTTTAAAACTTATTTTAACATATCATAAAAATTATAATAATAGATAATAACAGACCTTTGTTATTCATCTAAAAATTCACCTTTGCTGATAGATGCCTGGTTTGAAGCCATGATGCTGGGGTAGAGGTGTACAGTCTAGCGATAACTTCTGCAATGGCGGACGCCACGCAAGGGGAAAAAATGGCACCGCGACTTTAAGGCTCTACTAGCGGCAAGCCAAAATACCTATACGGTACTCTCGTGCGACAATCGATTCATTAAATGCGCCACCGTGATTGTGCTGGATAACATCCGGTTAATCGGATGGGGTCTTTTTTTTTGACGTACCGGTTATACGAAAGTTATAATAATAAATCCTTACATTTATATAGTGCTTTCCACGTCTTATCGACCTTCCGGTTGATCGAGTCAGGGATAAACAAGCTTTTACTGTATATAACTGCCGGTTATTGCCATTCAACAACAGCAAAATTATACTTGTATAGCGCCTTTCACATCAGTAGGATGTCCCAAGGCGCTGGACAGGTATTGTTTCAGACCCGGGTTGGAGTCGGGGAGGGTGAGGGAAAGGGGGGGGATTTGGGGTGACCGAAGGGACCATTAAAGAGGAGGGTCTTGAGGTGGAGGGATTGCGGAATGGAGCTCCAGAAGTTAGGAGCAGAGTGGCTGAAGGCTTGCTCACCATGGTGGGGCTGGTGGGTCGGGGGACGTGTTGCAGCCCAGAGCCTGCTGAGCGGAGTGGGTAGGCAGATTGGTAGATAGTCCAATGCATGGGATATTATTTTGAAAATACTCTAAAGAATTGAAACTTCCCTCTTTTGTAAATGCATACAAATGTTTAATGCAGTTGAGATCTTTGGGGTAGCTATTTTTACAAAAGTGGTGCTCATCAAGGACTTAAGATAACTGAACGTGCTTGAATTTACATTCACCTAACTTGTTACAGGCACAGCTTGGGCTTTTATTTCATCTGAAACCTCCACCAATGCAGTGCAACTACTGGACTGCATTAGAGTGTCAACCTAGACTACATGGAGTTTGAGACCTGACTTAGGGCTCCTGACTCCCCTGTGAGAGCATTACTTACTGAGCCAGGCTGACACGTGGGAACAGCTGATGTTGGCAAGAAGTTTCTGGAAGTTTCCTAAACTAATATCTTTGAAGGTACATTTCAAAGTACAGTAAAACCTTGGTTATTCGGTAACCAAATGGCATAATCAACCAACTGGTATCTCCCAATACAATTCACCATTTCAGAAACCGGATCTCGTACCGTAGCCATTCAGGACACTCGCAGTATACTCACTTATTGCATGCGTGGCGCATGTGGGGCTGGCGCTACCTTTAGATGAACTAGGAGGTTTCCAAGGGCACCGGATCAACATATTAACAGCTGCAATGGTTGGGGGGATAATACGTGAACTCCCGCCCCACTCTTGCTCTCTGATTGGCCAGTCACGTCAACTCGGCGTCCCTTTGGTCGCCACTCGTGTCAATCAGACGGGCGCTGTTCACGCCAACACGTTAGGTTGAGTTCACTTTAACGACCTGCTCTCAAGGCTGCTCGTGCCCTTTGCTATTGACCCAATCAATTAATAAGGTAATTTCACTTATTTTTAAATAAAATAATAATTACACATATACTGTACAGGTATCCCTCCCCAACTGCGGGGGATACGTTCCATTAAACCTCCGTGGTTGGTAAAATCGAGGTTGGAAAATGCAGGGCCCTATGGGAAACATGGGGATAGGGGAAGTAAGTTTGCGTTTCGTATAAACAGAAAAAAAACATAGTTATAACATACATGGGGATAGGGGGAGTAAGTTTGGGTGCATTGGCTGCCAGGATCTGCAGCAATCCGCGAGGCTGTCTGACTGACTGATCTACACAGAGAGAGAGAGAGATGGAGGGTGGTGGTGGGGGGTGACACGGAGGGCTGGGGGCGCTGTCTGACTGACTGATCTACACACAGATACAGAGAGGGGGGGGGTGGGGGGAAGAGAAGGTTAAATAGAGAGAAGGTGTGAGAGAGAAGTGGGGGGTTGCGGGATGTGGGGTGGGGGGAAGAGAAGGTGAAATAGAGAGAAGATGAGTCAGAGAGAGGGATCTCTATATGATACACTTACACACAGAGAGAGAAGGATGCAGAGAAGCGACAATAAATTCACGTTACTATATTTACCTTAATCCTAAGAGAGAAGCGTTGTCGCTGGTTGATTGCAACATCGCAACTGGGTCCTAGTGCTATACGCTAGCGCAGTGCGACATCGAGGCTGGTTGATGCAACTGCGTCCTCGCGCTAAACGCTAGTGTTAGTGTTAAAACCTGTGGATAAACAAGGGTTATAAGCTGTGGTTTGCAAGGGTTGTCGCATTTAGCAAACCGTGGATGTGTGAGTTTCGCGGTTGACGAGGCCGCGGTTGGGGCGGGGTACCTGTATATAGATATCTCGAAGCACGATACAAATAAAACAACCATTATCGGGGGGAGACGAAGGAAGCTGTTCTTTACTGACCGCTAGAATGCTTTTTTACCGATCATTTTACCAAGTGTGCTGGAATGCTTTATTGGTAAGTATCCATACAATATTCTGATTATTTATTCTATTATTAATATGGTATGTTTTAAAATAAGTTAAAAAAAATGTTGTTGGATTTTCAACAAGTTACCACTTGAATATCCGGCATATTTGATTAATCAGCACAGGTCAGGACCCAAGGGTGCCGGATAGCAAAGGTTTTACTGAACATTACTTAAGTACACCTTTCTTGAATCTGTCTGTTCACAAAACATATTTGGGGCAAATTGATGCTTCATCTTAGGCATAAACTAGGAAGAGTGATAGTCCAATAGTCACAATAGTGAGCAGAATCCAGAGCTGCCAACCAGTACGTTTTTGCCGTATTTAGTACGGTAAATTGAAGTAAATACGGCAATATGATTTTTCTTGTTAAAATGTTTTTTGGAAAATCCGAAATGTTCCATGCTCTGTCTGTCTCTCCTTCTCTCTCTCTCTCTCTCTCTCTCTCTCTCTCTGTGTCTCGTTCCCTCTCTCTGTCTCTCTCTCTCTCTCTCTCTCTCTCTCTCTCTCTCTCTCTCTCTGTGTCTCTTTCCCTCTCTCTGTCTCTCTCTCTCTTTCTGTGTGTCTCTCTCTCTCTCTTTGATTGAGCCTCTGGCTGTCACAATCTCACTCACAGTCTCTCTCTGTCTCTGTCTCAGTCTCTTTAACTCTCTCTCCCAGCCTTCAATAGCAGTGCTACCTACCTTATGCTGTCGCTGACACACTGTAAATGTTAGCGCTAGGCTAGGTGCAAGGCATTACTGGGAACAATTTTTTTAATATACGGAAGCACAGTAGGGACCTCCCGCTTATCGCAATGTTTGCTAAACGAGGAGTTTTGAAGTCCCATTTTACTTGGCATCTTTTTGCGCTGTAATTTTTTCGTTAAGTACCGGTAGGTTCTGGGGAAAATACTGTTTTTTACTACAAAATACTGCTTTTAGCTTTCAGGAGTACTTTTTTTGTTTTTTAAAAAAAGGTTGGCAGCTCTGAGAATCTGATCTGTCAATTTTTCTCTTGTGGATCAACAAGCTGGGTGTGCTTTCTTTCTGGTGATGCATCTTCCTCTTCCCAGGTCAACTTGCTCAGTTGGTAATAATTGCACCTCAGAGTCAGATGGTTGTAGGTTCAAATCTTGCCTGTCCTCAGGTAGGCATTAGTTCCCATGACACTTTTAGAACAAAGGGAGTTTCTCCCAGGATTGTGGCAAAGACTTCTCGTGTTGCAATTGTTTTGATTTTTCTCTTCATAGTATAGCTATTTTTGCTACCAAAAATAGCATTACAATGTCTAATAAAGGAATTCTGATTTTTTTTGGTCACCCTACAGTTGGTGAGAATCTATACAAAATGCCTGCTGCAGTGCTTCACAAAAATGCTCAGTATACTTGACCATAATTACTGTAAAGGACTTTAAGATATGTGTCGCAAGGTGCTATAAGGATGCAACTTATTTCTTCTTCGATGAGATAGTAAATTTGTAAAGTGAATATTGTTGAGGACATTTCAACAATATTGTTGAGGACAGATCTTTCCTTTTAGACATTCTACGATGGATTGTGCCCACACAATGCACAAGGCTCCATAAAAGGGAGGGAAGGGTGTCCCTGACATAGCCAGGACTCTCGTGGCCACCTTTGTGTGTGACTGTGTAAGAATATGCCAGGAGCCCCGATATGAGGGCACTGCGTGCAGATATATGCTAGGCTTCTATCTGTACCCAGTGCTAAGAAGGATAGGGATAGTGGAACTGCCAGGGAATACCCCTCTGAGCTGGAGTGCCCCCGGGTATTTGAAAGAAATAGAAATATTTCTGGAGAAGAACAGGGTGGATCCCTCTGGGATTCCCAGGTGGTCACACACCATCCGAGAAAGAGAGGTGAGAGAACCCATTGGTGGGGTACCCCTCGGCGACCGTCAGTCACATCTGGGAGAACGTCTCATCCCCAGCTCTGACTAACGAACACCAGGATGTGGCTTGGATGGCAGTTAATAGTTTTGCCTCTCTGGGCCTTCATGCATCATAGAGGCCTAGGGCCGTCTGAATGCTGCCCTCAGGAGAGTTGCGGAAGCAGGGAGAATGAGGAACACCTGTTCCTACATTGCGCCTACGCTAAGGAGGTGTGGAAAAGGACGGAGTGGCTAATATCACGCTTCATTCCGGGAGACCCGCTGTCATAGAACCCTGTGGTCTACAGCCTCTTCCCGGGGATGCACAATGCACCTGGAGGATCATCAACTCAGTAAAGGAAAACCTTTGGGTCTTCCGGAACCGGGAGGTCTTCAGGCGTGGAGATAGGTCGGTGAAGGCCTGCTACAGACTGGTGATGGCAAGAGTCAGGGAGTACGTCATCAGGGATGCGCTAGAGTTGGGCTCGGCCGAGGCCAAGGACAGATGGGGACTGATCCTGGCCAGAGCAACTCCTTGATGTGTGAGTAGGGTAATGCCACCGCGCAACGTGGCAGGGTACCTATGCTCAGTATTTGTAAAGGGACGGTCGACTTGTAAACAGAGAGCATCCCGAAATGCTTTTTGGTTTTGTTTGTAGGGGAAAGTATCAAATAATTTATTCAAATAGGGTTGTAGGTTCTATTGCATTATTCTTTATCCCGATCCAGCAGAAAAAGTTGCAGCTTATTCTTGTGCTTTCATTGTGGTCTATGTGCAACAGGCCTTTATCAATATATATACAAAACTAGTTCCTTGAACTAATATGTATACTGTTTATATAATATCTGTACTACTGTTTTGATCTGACAGGTAAAATTATGAACTACCAACTGTGGTTGCTCTTTGTTAGATTCACATTTAAGTTTCATATCTAATTTTCAATTCATTTAAAGGTAGTTTTTTTTAGTTTCTAATAGAATATTTCCACCTGTTCTGTGAATGTTTATAGAAATCTGCTTAATAATATTCCATGCATATTCTCAGTGGGCTGGGTCGTGTTATGAGTACTAGCAATTTAGATCAACCTCTAGATACAAAGCCTTGTATGAACCTATTGTTCGCTTAAGATGCACCTGAAGATCTTTGTTTTTCATGCATGCAGTTTTTCTGCTGCCTTTTAAAAGAACCAAAGCACTCCCAAGAATGAGGTTCCAAGTAATATCAATATTAGTCATGTAAATATTATGGTATGATCTCTGCTTTCAGCAATATGGTGATGTGGTGGGAGAAGATGTATATAAATAAAACATACAATGCGGAAGTTTGCTGAGTTTATTCAATTTCTAATTATTGATTCCATTTCCATTTATAAATAAAATCTTATGCTTGAGTCTGAGGTTCTCTCACTCATGGCATAAGCTAGATATTCCACTGTTGCCAAGTATGACAATTCTGTATCCTTCCATCTTATTGCCCCACTAACGCTTCCCACTCTACCACTCTCTTTCCCCCTACACCTCCCCCTAACCTTCTCCCCCCCCCCACCGCGCTAGGTCCCAACCTGACTGTTCAGCGCTTTGGGACGTCCTCCCGACATGAAAGGCGCTTTATAAGTGCAATTTTGTTGTTGCCACTTTTGTATCTTAAATCAACTTTATGGAACAGAAGCACAAAATAGTTATGAATTCAAACTATTTTTGAGAAGCCAAACCCTATTTAACCCCCCCATTTAAACATAAATGTTATCCTGGTGTAAAACTCATTGCTCCATAGCTTTCTGAAGACACAGATATTGAAATCTTTTCCACAGAGGGGAGTCTTGTAATTATAGAGCATTTGTCATAAAAGTTGTTTTACCTCAAGTAAATATTGCTCACCAGAAAAATTAACAACAAGCTACATGCTTAAATATCAAAATGTTTATTATATACAAAACAGCAATTTGTGAGATAAATTCTGGAATTTGTCTCCAAATACTGTACAGTAACAATTTCTGGCTCTAAATGAAATGTCATCAAAATGCTGTTTGAATATTTTAATTATTCAGAGAATTCAAATCATGAATTGCTTTCTTGTAAAGTACATCACTTACTGCTTTTATATGAATTATAATTCATGTTTCACGGCCCAGCCCACTGAGAATATGCATGGAATATTATTAAGCAGGTTTCTAAACATTTACAGAACAGGTGGAAATATTCCATTAGAAATTTTAAAAAATCTATCTACCTTTTAAATGAATTGAAAATTAGATATGGGAACTTAAATGTGAATCTAACAAAGAGCAACCACACTTAGAAGGTAATGGTTTTACCTGTCAGATCAAAACAGTCGTACAGATATACAAACAGTATGCATATTAGTTCATTGTACTTTCCATGCTGCTGTCTTAGCTAAATTCTGTATAAAGCCAGACATTCTGAATAAAGTACTGTAGAAAGAAAAATCCCTTTTAATGTAAGAAAAATCTTTATATGTGAAACATCTTATTGCATTAGTGTTTCTCTAGCTTGAACAGTTTGGCTTAGATTAAAGGTTATATGGGATATATTTCTAAAAGATACAATATGTGGAGAACTTTTGAACTGTGAATTTAGATGTTCTTCAACTTGATGCTTAAATTATATTTGTTATCTCTGGGGAACAGCTGCTTTTTAACGTTGGAGACGTAGAGCCCCACCCTCCCTGACTAAGTTGCATTGAGAATTAGGATAATTAGGAGATTGTTTTTTTTAACTGATCCTAAAATTGTTAGTAGATTCTTCCAGATCGGATCAGATGTGCATTCTGTCGAATCATAGATTTACCTTTCCTAGTTGCTAAAACACACCTTCAGCTAAATGCTCAATTGATGGACTCAGTATTTTTGATCATGATACATGTTCTAAAAGTTGCTTGCTGATAACTGTCGGTTGATTTGCAGCTTTTTGGAAACGCCCAATAAGTGTTACATCACCACAATGTAGTATAAATACCTTAATGTAAACTTTAAGGAAGTTTTAATGTGTATGTGAATATGTGAGCAAGCCAGTGGGGAGCTGCTCTGTGTTTTGATTATTGGGCTTTTATTAGAAATATATAAAATGGATTTTTTTAAGCGAGTAGTACCTGCTGCTATATCTGGGGATGTCGTTCTGGAAGTAGATGGTGCTGTTCGTGGTAGTGCCCCAAGGCTTCTAAAAATGAGGCGTTTGAGCCCATTTTCTGTTGGCCAAACAATAGAAGAGGAGTTGGATCAAAAGATTGTCATGGATTCCAGCGCTGAACTATACCAACCCCAGCAAACGGAAGGTACACTAAAATTGCATGATTTCCTTTACCATTACTTGGTTTGAATGAAATAAAAGTGTAGTGGAACAGCAAATAAATGTTTAAATTAAAGAAACTTAACATTGAAGAGATATAATAGTATACATTTGGCTTCTAAGTACAGTATAAACATTGATGTATGATGTAGTGCTTACAGTGGATATTGTGGTAATGTGTTTTCTGTTTTTAAGTAATGCCAATCAGGATTAAGTGCACAACATCACACAGTAACTGGCTAAAAACAAGCCAAGTAAGTGGTAAAGGGGAATCAGATCAAAATGGGAGGAAGGTGTTGAGTAAGGTGCCTCTGGGATTTGTCCTGTAACCACATTCCTCCCCTCACCCGTTGGTAGAACAGAAGCTTCTGGGTCAGAAGTCTGGTTCAAGCCCATATTGAGAGTCTGAGACCTGTTTTTGCATTGTTAGATCTGCCATATTTTGCATGAGATGTTTAACTGTCTCCAGATTAATTGGACCTTCACCCATGTGGCTTTGTGCGACAGGGTGTTTCATTAAATCAAATTCCCCACTCACTGTATCCAAGTGCAGATCAACCATTGATGAATGATGTAGTGCTCCAGTGTGAAATAGCAATAAACAATCAGTTTAGGAATGATGGCAGAAGTCATGTGATCAGGGGACATTAGTGAAGTACATGTATTTACTGTATGTAAAATTTTAAATAGAATGTGGGAAACAAGTCTAAAAAGATGTATCAAGTTCACACAGCAGAAAAAGGTACAAGTTTAGGGCCTTGGAGTGAAAATTTTGGCAGCAAGCTGCTGATATTCTTAAGGGTGATTGACTAGGGTTATTAGGAAGGTTAATTGGGCCAAGACAAAACTTGTTTAACTCAGCACTTACAAAAATAATTTTCATTTAAATAACCTTTTGGATTTGTGCAGGAGAACATCTTAAAATGATTTACAAAGGTGTGGGAGTTTGAGCTGGGTAGAGATTATTAGTGCAGTTAAGGGTGAAGTGACCAAATTTGCAGCCAAATTAGGTTTTTAAACTGGGTTTGAAGATAGAGAGGGAAGTGTGGCTTGGAGACTCATAGGGAGATGGTAAGCTTGCCTCGCAGCCAAAGGAGCTGGTTCAATTCCCGGGAGGGCAAAACCTTGGGCAAATTTCCGTATTCCACACACCAGTTTAGCTAGCTGTATGTAGGAACCCGATTGTAAGTCAATTGGCTGATTGCTGTCCGAGGATAATAAATTACATTTGTATTTGTACATCGCATTTTACCTCATCATGGGATGTCTTGGGCTTACAAAAGGTTTGCGCTAGAGGGAATGGATTGGAAATTTGAATACTGGGTTGAGCTGCTAAAGTTGGAGAACAGGGTATTGGAGAGGTTGATCACTTTGTGCTTTAATCGGTGTTGTGGATGAGAGCAAATGAGTCAAAGGACCACTTTCAGCTGAACCTCTTGCATGAACAAGCATTTAATTTACAAGTTTCAAACTTATTTTCAACAAAGAATGGAGCAACATTAACGCCACCTTTGCTTTGCAGGGTGTGACTATTTCCAGAGGTTAGGAATTTTTAGGTATTTTGTGTCGGGTTTACAGTTGATGAATAATTGAAGTAAATTAAGATTTAATTGCTAATATTGACTGAAACCAAAGCAATGATGTAGTGATGATAAAATTATTGGAACTAATAAAGCTGAAATTCAAATCAATGAAGAAAATAAGTTAAGGGTGAAGTGGTTCAATTTCTTCTCTGCTGTATATGCATGAAACACTGATTGTCCAGTGCCTTGAGATGTCTTCCTGACATGAAAGACGCTATACAAATGCAATTTTTGTTTGTTGTTTGTACATTCATGGGCTTTCGATATCTTTGCTCAAGTGTAATATAAAGCAAAATGATTTGAGTGCATTACCAATGGATATCATCTCTGGAAATGACTACCAGGAAGTGATTTCAAGTCAGTAATTTAATTGAGTGGTGCAGATGATCGTAAATGTAAAATGTGCATTGGATTGCAGCTATGAAAAACTCCCCTGAAGCATCTGTTCAAAATTTATTTTGTTTAGCATGTGCGGAGGGCAGAGTTCCTGTTTTTACATGCTTTTTGTGGACTGCTAGTTGGTGTCGATGTTGACGAAACTGGTCTGTTATTAACTAAGGTTTATTGAGAAATAATCTGCACTTGGTCACTGAGAAAATTGCAGGGCATATAAAATAATTGTTGCATTTGATATAGAACCTCTTCACTTCATAATGAGGATGATAATAATAATCCTTGCATTTGCTAAGGCGGATTATCATGTCTTCGAAATGTCTCAAAGCGCTTCACAGAATCGTTGCCGGTCTCCCCTCCACCACCATTCACAAAATCCAGGTTATCGAAAATTCTGCTGCCCGCATTCTCACCCGCACCAAACTTCGCTCCTTGATTACCCCAGTCCTTGCCAAACTGCACTTGCTCCCTGTCTCGGAGAGGATCGATTTCAAGATCCTCACTCTTGTCTTCAAATCCCTCCACTCCTCTGCACCCCCCCTACCTCTCTGACCTCCTCACTCCTCACAGCAGCAAACAGCACCAAACAGCAACGGTTGCTTTCGCTCTACCAGGTCTGGCCTCCTCCTTGTCCCCCGAATCCTCCATTCCACCGTTGGCGGCCATGCCTTCAGCCATTATGCCCCAAGGCTCTGGAACTCCCTTCCTCAATCTCTTCCTGAATCCCTTCCTCTTTCCTCAATCCCTTCACTTCGCCTCCTCTTTTCCCATTTTCAGCTCATGGCTGAAGATCTTTCTTTTCAACTGCGCTTTTGGTCACCTTTTTCCCCTCCTTAGGCAAGTTTCTTTACTCTACACTCCTGATAGTCCCTGGGCGTGCGCATTTGGCTGTTGTTTCCCCCACAAATATACAGTCAATTCACATTACAGTATATTCTGTGAAGCGCTTTGAGATGTTTAGAAGACGTGAAAAGCGCTATATCAAATGCAAGTACAGTAAAAACCCGTTTATCCGGCACCCTCGGGACCTGGCCAATGCTGGTTAAACCGTGTGCCGGATATTCAGGTGGCCAGCTGTCAAAAACCCAACATAAAAACTTTTAACTTTTTTTTAAACATACCGTACTAAATAATAACAGAATATTGTATGGATACTTACCAATAAAGCAATAAATATTGATTACAGTCTATAAACACAGCACACAATCAGAAAGCAAACATCTACAATGGCGGAAGGAAGAGTTTTTTTTCCTCTTAAAGGGGTAATGTTGATTTTTCCTTTCTTTCTCTCCCTCCTTCCCTCTCTCTCTCTCTCTCTCTTTCACACACATATTCAATCAGTCTGGCATCTCAATGGCTCCAAACCCAACCCCCCTCCACGCCTCTCATTTTCCATCTAAATTAATCAACTCACCCCGTCTCTCTCTCCCCCTCTCACTCCTCTCTTTATCCCCCCACCTCTTTCCCTCTCTTTCCCCCCCACCCTCTCTCCTTCTCCCACCCCACCCCCCCCCCCCCCCCCCACACCAAAACAGTGTATAAACCCACGATACAGTCAGGCTACACAGGCAATACCTAGTATCCGTCAGAGAGAGAGGGAAAGAAAAAAAGGGGAAGAGATAGAAAGAGAGAGGGAGAGATGGAGAGGGAGTGAGAGAAAGAAAAAGAGGGAGAGAGAAAAAGGAGAGAGAAAAAACAGTGCCCCTTTAAGATGAAAAATTGGAAGTGTCACTACCAGCAGCATTCAGAACTAATTGTACTGTACTCTTGTGTGACAATCGACTCATTATATGCGCCACTGCGATTGTGCTGGACAAGATCCGGTTATTCGAATGGGGACTTTTTTTTGAGGTGCCGGTTATACGGAAGTTACATTTGATCAGGTCACGGATAAACAGGCTTTTACTGTATTATTATACTTTTAAGTCAAGATTAGGAGTTCAACATTCCAATATAGGGTTTGAACTGGCAACTCGGAGACTAGAGTACTGCAATGAGCTATGCTGACTTCTAACTTTAATACATCTCTTGTATTAAAACCATTTAATGGCAATTTTTCACTTGCAGCAACTTAAATCTGGCTTCATAAACATTTTCTGTTAATGTTGAGTCTGGCCACATCGTTTGAGACATGGATTAATATTAGTTGTGCTTTTTCAGACTCAACGGTGGAATTAAATCTAATCCTGATGTACAATTTATTTGGAGTGAAAAATCCTACTGCACTTAATGAATAAAATAGTAATTTTAATCATTTTGTAAAATGCATTTTATTGATTCCTTTGTTTTTCTGAAAATGTGTAGACAAGGTGCATTTGAGGTGCTGCTCATGGAAAGCAACACAGTGAGCAGTCAGGAATTGTCCCTTTGCGCACCACAACCATGCGCGCGCCTGTGCACACCCTGAGTAGGTCACCTGCCATGGTGAGCAGGGCGGACCAGAACTGTTCCAGCCTTGACTAGTTAGTGTGTGTTGTGATAGCTAATGCAAATGACTAGTTGATTGCATCAAACCCCTTAAAGTCCTGAAACATTAACTCGCTCTCTCTCCGTAGATACTACCTGACCTGCTGAGTGTTCCCAACAATTTCTGTTTTAGTTCAACGCAGGTGCAACGTACAAGCTAGTTTAGTTGTTTAATTTAATTTACAAGCTAATTGTTTGGTTTACGAAAGCTAGAAGTACCTTTTTATTTGGCTGTTAGGTAAACGAGAATTTTTCAACTGATGGGAACGCACATAAATTAGTGCACAATTCTACACGATCCAATCCCACAGTTGTTAGCACCTACCAAAAATATATTTATTCTGAAAATGTTTTGTATCAAAATCAATATTCTCATTCCACAAATTCAAATCCTTCTATTGTCTCATTCCACCTAACTTCAACCAACTATGCAACTATTATAATTTCTCCCTCTCTGCCTTTCACTATGTTTTCAGCCATTTTTTTTCTTATTTTGTTAAAACTATAGTTTTTTTGACCAAAGTAGACCAGGATTGCTCGAATTGAGCACACCGTTGTTCTCAATGTGCTAATGCAGTTTGACCGATAGTTTGAGGCTGACCTAATTGCTTCCATGATATTTTATTTCCACAGCCCATATGATTCTATAGCTCAGTGGTTAGAGCACTCGCCTTACAAGCATGAGACTTGTGTTCGAATCCAGGCGGATCAGGGCGAAACCTTGGGCAAGTTTCCTTACTCCATACCCTTAATAATAATCCGGCCCCCAAACCCCCCCACAATAATAAAAATGGGTCATTTTCAAACTACGACTGTTTGTGGGACACTGCTGTGCGCAATTGGCTGCTGCGTTTAACCCACAAATATACAGTCAATTCACTTTATAGTATATTCTGCAAAGTGCTTTGAGAAGTTGATAAGATGTGAAAAGCCCTATATCAAATGACTATTATAATATTATTATTATGATTGGAAAGTGTCCTCAGGTAAGAAGTTAATTGTGTTCTATTGAGTATCTTGAAATTTAGAAAACATTATTTTGGGAGAAATGCAGAAATTGAATGCGAAATATTTAAAACACTTGGATTATAGATATACAACAAAATTACATTTGTAGAGCGCCTTTCAATTTGGGAGGACGTTCCAAGGTGCTGAACTGTCAGGTATCAGGATCTGAGCATGGGGGTGTGGGTGGGGCACAGTTGGGATGATGGAGGCCAGAGAGGTAGGGTGTGTGACTGAAGGCACTGTCAAAGGAGGATCCCGTATTGGGCCTTGAAAGAGGCAAGGGAGGGATGACTTCACAAGTGATCATGTTAATGAGTGATCAGTGCTTTGGGACATCCTCTCGACATGAAAGGCGCTATATAAGTGCAATTTTGTTGTTTTGTTGTTATCCACGTTGTAAGTGTTTTGTGGTCAATGGCACAAAAGGGCTTTAAATTGAGACCCAAAGCTTCTTTGTGATTCATTATGTTCACATTATGAAAAGATTTAAAACTAAAATAAATGTGTATTAGATGGAATGGTTTGGTTTTGCTGATTGTGGATTTTATAGATTAGCCTTTGTGGGAGCTGTATAAACAGAAGCAAAGCAAATATTCTTGTAATTAACATATATAACACTGTAGCCATGAAAATAAAGAATATGCATCAGGAATCTACTTGACACTTTTAAGGATTAGACTTGATCAAATAATGCACCAAAAGCAATTCAAAGAATATATAAGAGTAGATATTTGTGAGTCCTTGATTTTTTTTCTGCTTATGCCTTATTCCTTGCATTTGAATTAGCGCTTAACCACAGAATATATTGTAAAGTGAAAAGACTATTTTTGTGCACAAAATGTGGCAGTCAATGGCACACAGCAGTGACCCACCACAGCTGTGTATTGAGTGAACCACTTTTTATTTTTAAGTATTATACCCAGAAAGTGATTCATCAATGAACTAATCCCTGGCTCCCTGCAATGCAAGACTGTTTCCAAATTCACACACTCCCCCTGGTATAATAGTTATCTCTGCCTGTTTAAAATTCAAACTCAGACTCGAATGCAGAAGGCAGAAATCCAGCCTCGCGATTCACCGCCATCTGTGGCTTGAGCACCTCCACTCCTACCACCTTCATTTCACAGGCCAAAACTGACTTACCGGTACTCCAAAGTCTTCCTGGGGGCCTCTATTTCATCTCAGCTCACCCAGTCATCTCAGGTACCTCAGGTTTCCATCCTTGGCCCCCTTCTTTTCCTCATTCACAAGCTCCGTCTGGGCGATGTCGTCTGCAGACTTCCACATGTATTCCACAAATCTATTTTGCCTCCTCCAGCTGGAACTCCAACTCCGCCGATGTTTTATCAGTTTGTATGGCAGACATCAGGGCCTGGATGAGTGCAAACTTCCTGTTTCTGAATGTGCACAAGATGGAAGCCGTACTCCTTGGCTCCCTTCAATGTCTTCACTCCTGTGAATCTGATCTCCTAAACCTCCCTGCCTCTCCCTCAGACTCACTGAACCAGTTCGCAATCTTGGCGTCCACTTTGACCCCCAACAGTCCTTTCTTTCCCACAGCCGGTCCCTGACCAGGACTGCCTTCCTCCACCACATTGGCCGTCTCTGACCGTACTTTATCCCAAATGCTGCTGCTCGCATATTTACCTGGACTCTACTCTGTAACCTCATTGCACTAGTTGTGGCCATGCTCCATTGGCTCCCCATCACTGAGGATCTTGAAGTCCATTCAAGGTTCTCAAACTCATATTCAAATCCCTTCACTCCCTGGCACCTCACTACCTCTTTGACCTCTTCACTCCCCAATCCACTACCCGGCGCTTCCCCTACTCTCCACAATTTGTCTCTGAAACAGCCACCACACTTGTTCAAATATCTGAAACATTTTGAGATGACAAGGCACTTTAAAACGGCAGATTCTTCTTCCAAACTGTCAGGGATGAACAGAGCATGTTTTGTTGGGCTTTGTGAAAATGGAATGAGATTTGTTTGAACACACAGGGATTTTAAAACTGCACTTAGAGCAAAATTGAAATCTCTTTTTTTTAATATTCCCAAATCTTCAGAAAATAACCCTGCATTGGGATTCTAATTTTTTTCAACAAAAGCTTCTGTGATTACTGTGGTAACTACTTAGGTTGGAATATTTTAACCAGGACAATTTGCGCCTTTAATTGTAACTGTCTAATTTATTTTAAAATGAATAACTAATGTTTCTGTATGAAATAATAAGAATACAGCTTTACATGAATATAACATTTTAAATTCACAATTTTAGGTTAAATTTGGACTTCGATACTAATGCGTGTTAAAGATGGTTTAATAAAATAATTTGTATTGTCAATACTGTGTTATAAATAATGGTCCTATTGGTGTGCAGCACAGCTTTATATTATAAGCTCTGTCGGGGTATACTCCAGCAAAGGCAAGTGATGGCTGAATCCTCTTTAAAATGATCTGCTTATTTCTATTTTAGTAACCTGGTAATGGTATGAAGTGTTCAATCATTTGACTGCAAACTGTGCAGCCATTGCCAATCAGTAATGCATTTGAAGCAGAACAAAGGGAGCAGAGGAGGCAACATTAAGGTTTTCACAGATGAATTCTGATCATTTTTTGAATTCTTCAGTGTTGAATTGTCTGGGCTCTGACTTAAAACTGGTCTGGTCAAGTCGGCTTCATTTTTTCTTCATTGTGTAAGTACAGCAAAACCATTGTAGTAATTGGGCACCATACTTGACTTGTATCTCAGATTTTTGCTTTGTTTTGGGTTACAATGTCACTATGTGCATTAGTGTTCTAGTTGTAAGTGTCACAGTTTGCTCAGTGAACTCAGAATATAGTTTAAAAATCTTAAACCATTTATCTGCTAAAGGTTTTTCTACTGGTGGAAATATGATTGCTATCCTACCAAGTGAGTGATGCAAAACAAAATCACTGTTTGCGGCATGTTTTTGTATAGGATTTACACAGTTTAATCTCGATGGAAATCGGCATGTAGATCCCTGGTGGTGTAAACTATCCACCACCCAGCATGTAGATGCAACTCACTAGTTTTCCGCAGTGTTTGTACATATTTAGTACTTCTTGAGTTTGTTGACTTAATGACTATTACATACTGGAATATAAATCATGTGATTCAATTATTTTCCGTTGGTACCTATAGCAGTTTAAAACGAAGCAACCAGACTAAGCAGTAAGTGACTTTCATAATTTCAATTCTGATCCTGTTTAATGGTTAAATTGTTGACTGAGGTTTAAACTTATAAATGGTTTAGTTATTCTATAAAATATATAAAGGATTTATTTAACTTCACAAATATACAGTCAATTCACTTTACAGTACATTCTATGAAGCGCTTTGAGACGTCTAGAAGACATGAAAAAAACACTATCAAATTCAAGGATTATGATATTATTATAATAGTGATGATTTGGGATGGCAAGAGCATGTTCAAAGCCAGGAGTTCAAGAATGTAGTCAAGTCTTTGTGGTTTCAGTAAGAGAGTATAAAACCTGCACAAAAGTGAAAATCTTTGCAATCACATCCAAAAATGTTCTTCTTCCAGAGCCCAATTCCCACTCTCCCTAAAATTCCCTAACAAGTGAATCTTAAAAGATTTAGACCTGGAGGCCATATTAGCCTCAAACAGAAGTAAAATAAAAAATAATTGAAACTTTTTTTGCATTAGTACCAGTTGTCTATTGGTGAACGTAGCAAAAATCTTTTTTTGTGGTACAATTAGAAATTTAAAATAATTGCCTGATGGTAACATGGACTGAGATTCTAACTACCTTTAGCCAGACATCATTTCAAGTAGTTATTAGCTGTTAGATTGTAGAATTAACAAAACAGTAATAAATAGTCTGCCCTGCTCCACTGCTGTGTCCTCCGCGACACCACCTGTGACCAAATCATCGGTAACTACATCCTAATCGATTCGATATTTTAAAAGAGAATTAGATCTTTATTTAGGGAAAACAGGTCTGTTAGGTTATGAGGAGAGAGCTGGGCAGTGGGATTGAGTTGATCTTTTCAAAGAGCCGGCACAGACTAGATGGGCCAAATGGCCTCCTTTTGTGCCGTAAAATTCTATGATTCTATGAATCTTGAACTCCCTGCCTCAGTCCCTCCGCTTTACCCCCTTTATCTCTGTTTAAATCCCATCTGAACATCTCCCTGTGGTCAACTCCCCCTCTTCCCTTGTTCAGCATCCGACCCTGCCTCTACACAATTCTCCAACGGCTATTTAAATGAAAATATATGTTGTAGTAATACAGATTAGGATAAAATATATCCAGGTCTATATGCATGAACACTGCATTCCGGCCATGTTAACTATAAAATACAGTATTTATGTTAAGTATAAAATACCATTTTGAGTGTTGTAATAATTATTACTGTTTACATTGTACCAAATTTATTTTGGGGGAATTGAACATATGGTGTAATTCTACTTGTGAGATTGTAGAATTTAAAGCTAATGAATTGTCAGTCATTTTGTTCCCCAAAGGTGGCAGTACAGGATTTTGGCAAGATTTCCCGCACAGCATTGCTAAACTGTGGTCTTAGTCTCTCGAGAAACAGCAGTGGCTGTCATCCAATTATTTTCCAAATTTAGAATCCACTTGAAGTTGTAATGTCTATAATAATACTTTGGTTTGACCCAATTTGATTGATTTCTATATTTTTATCTGTACCATCAGACTCTAGAATTGTTTCTGTTCTTAACTGGAATGAAAGTGTTGGACAAGGATTCAGGGGTTGCACTTTTTGGGAGCTTGTACTGCAGTATATAATGCTGAATTTACATTGACATGCATGGATGTTACCAGAGCAGCAAATGGCAAAGAGAAACGATATTTCATATACCTTGGTCAAAAAAAGGTAGAGTGAAAACCTATTTTACTGGCATGTGAGACTGATGTCTCTTCTTTGAAATGTTGTATTGTACGTTAGATGGACTAATGGTATTTTCCTGATATTGTTTAAGTATGATTGAATGAAACTCTTTTACTGGTGTTTAGCTGAGTTGAATCTGACATTGAAAACCTAAGATAAGAGGATCTTTTAAAGCTGATGTTTGAGGTTAGCTGACAGCAGTTAAGTTCTCAAATGATGATATTGATGACAACAACTTGCATTTATACAGCACCCTTCACGTAGGGTAGTGTTCCAGAGTGCTTCAGAGTGGCGACTTATCTTCACAGTGGCGACTTGAGCGACATTAACCTTTTTAGTACTTCCTCTCTGTTTATACTTATCCTATCCATTTCTTCTACCCTCTCCTCCGGTACTGTGGCATTGGCTGCATCCTCTTCTTTTGTGAAGACAGATGCAAAGTACTCATTCAGTACATCAGCCATGCCCTCTGACTCCACAACAAGATTTCCTCCTTGGTCCCTAATTGGCCCCACCCTACCTTTGACTAACTTTTATTTTTGATATGCTTGTAGAATACCTTTAATGTTACGTGCTAATCATTTGTTGTACAGTCTTTTTGCCCCTCTAATTTCCTTTTTCAGTTCTCTCCTGCACTTCCTATATTCAGTTTGGTTGTCTTCTGTACTTTGGGAGTTACATTTGTCATAAGCCTCCTTTTTTTGTTTTATTTTAGTTCCAATTTCCTTAGACATCCATGGGGGTTTGAATGCCCTACTTTTTACCTTTGTGAGAATGTATTTGTTCTGTCCCCGAATTATCTCTTCCTCAAAGACTTCCCACTGTTCCTTAGCTGTTTTACCTGCCAATCTTTGTTTCCAGTCCACCTTGACTAGGTCCCTTTTTAACTTATTGAAATTAGCCTTCTTCCAGTTGAGTATGTTCACCTTTGATTGTTCCTTGTCCCTTTCCATAAGTACTCTGAATCTAATGATGTTGTGATCACTATTGCCCAGATGCTCTCCTACTGAAACTTGCCCCACTTCATTCCCCAAAACTAGATCCAGCACTGTTAACATTTTTTTCAGAACTATAGAGAATAAGTATAGCAGGACAACATTAATGTACGTGTATTTTGAATTATATAATTTCAGCACCAGCACCTCCGCATGTTCCAGCCGCCTCTTGCTTTAAAGCTGAGATAGCTCAGTAGTGCAGTGGCTGATGTGCTCCGCTGCAGACAGAGCAGTAGGATGTGGATTTGGGGCTGGAATTTGAGTTCCTGATCTTGGCTGGGTTGTCAGATCGAGGTGATGAACAGAGGTTCCACCACAGGAAGCAAGTAAAATGAGGAGGAGTTAAACCCAGACTTTGCACAATATTTGGTGCTTACTTGAGAAAATTGTCTATGTGGAGACTTGATCATATTTAACTGCAGGATATTTTAGTAACTATATTCAGTTCTTTTGCTCCTTTTTATCGTCAACAGTTACACTGTTTTTCCTAGTTGGGTGTAAGTATATGGGTAAATGTCATTGCTGTCCCTTGGTCAATCTAAGAAGGCTTGTGCTTGACTGGGAAGTGTACCACTTCTTCTTTCCCACACAACATCAACCAACTAATTTTTCTGCCTACTTCCCTTCTCCGCCTTCGTAAATAAGTATGACAGTATCTAACTAAAGGTAAAAATTGATGTGCAAGTATTTTTTCCCCAATTGGTTTAATGCTGTAAGTAGCCTTCTGAATTTAGATGAAGAGCTTGAATTTATATATCACTTGTTCAGATATTGAACTCCAGTGCAGTGCTGGGGATATGCCGCGTTTTAGGAGGTGCTGTTCTCCTGGTGAGAAGCTAAAACCAAGATCCTGTCCGTTCGGCAGGCTCCGGCCTACTCCATGTCTCCCGCCTTACTTCTCTACCCCCATGCTTTGGAACTCTATCCCCAAATCCTTTGCTCCCTCCCTTGTCTCCTATAAGGCCGGTCTCAAGTTGATGTTTCAAGACCTTGTTTTTCAATTATGCCTTCAGCCGCCATCCTGCCTCTCTACCCTCCCTGATTCCAATCCTGCCGCCTCCCTCCCATGCTTGGGTCCTGACCCCTGACGGTTCAGTGCCTTGGGAATGAAAGGTGAAAGGCGTTCTACAAGTGTAATTTTGCTGGTGTCTATTCAAGTTGATGTTCAAAGATTCTGGTGCGCTATTTGAAAAGATAAGGGAGTTTTTCCCAATGTCCTGACAAACAAAATTGGACATTTACTGCTGTTTGTGGGACATTGTTGTTTACAAATTGGCTGCTGTGTTTGCCCATACGGTACCATATACATTCATTATACTTTTGCCCACAAAATATACAAAGCATATTCTATGAAGCACCTTGAGACGTCCTTCTGAAGCAAAATGTGCTATATGATGTGGAAGGATTATTTTTAAAAGGGCAATTCTGTCGGAAGTCTTACAAATCTTGAAATGGATTTTCCAAAAGCAATAAAGGAAGCTGGGTAAATTTTAAGAAAAAATATCTTAATAATAATAATCCTTGCATTTAATAGAGCCTTATCACGTATTTGAGATCTCTCAAAGCACTTCACAGAATATATTGTAAAGTGGATTGACTATTTTGTGGGCATAACACTATTCAATTATCTCAATTAAGAAAAAAGTATTTTGTTAATTAGCATTTTGTTAATTAGCATAAAAAGTCCAAATGTTATTTTGTGAAAATTTAGCCTGAAAGAGGGGGATAACTGAGTAAAATCCTTTAAATCCATTTCACCCATTGAGTAGAAGAGATTCGATGTCAGTCGCATTGTAGCCATCTGAATAGCTTATGCCAGGAGTCTTCTGTTTTATATTCCTAATATATGGCCATGTATACAGGTTGTTT
The DNA here is from genome assembly GCA_035084275.1 of Hydrolagus colliei. Taxonomy (NCBI): domain Eukaryota; kingdom Metazoa; phylum Chordata; class Chondrichthyes; order Chimaeriformes; family Chimaeridae; genus Hydrolagus; species Hydrolagus colliei. The sequence goes on along the minus strand of CM068742.1, from coordinate 12,515,834 downwards.
TACAATACAGGTATCTCCTGAATTACAACGCTTCTATTTACATCGTTTCGATTCAATGAACATAATTTTTAAGCACCCCTTTATTGATATACGACATTGGGTTTTGTTTTAATGACCAAAACATTTTATGCATCTTTTTTGCACGTACGCAGTACATAGTATATTTTGCGGTAAAATTACAGTCATATAGTGTATCCAAGCGTCTGAACTGGCCAATAGCCTGTCGCTAGGTCATTGTTTAAGTGCCAGCTGATTTTGAAGCGACACCATGCCAAGTCAGTATTACAATAATTTAACCAGTTTTAAAGTACAGTACTGTAGTTACCCCAACTACCCCTTCTTGCCTTTGTGTGCTATTTAGTGGGTTTAAGGTCCAAACATTTTGTGAAAAGAATGCATCTCGGGTTATAAAATAGGACCGCACGGGAAACCGCGTTTCAATTTACGACGTTCCGGTTTGCATTACATTTTTCAGGAACGCAAGCCTGTAGTAAATCGGGGGATACCTGTACAAGGCAATAATAATATAATAATAATAATCCTTGCATTTGATATAGCACTTTTCACATCTTCCAGACATCCCAAAGAGCTTCACAGAATATACTGTAAAGTGAATTGACTGTTATATTTGTGGGCGAAAAGCAGTTTTTTCTTGAGGGATTATTATCAGGCGTGTAGGAAACTTGCCCAAGGTTTTGCCCTTACCTATTGAGAATTGAGCCCAGGCTTCTCGCTTGTGCGGCTTTATACTTACAATATGGCTTACACATATAGTGCTTTCTGTCAGGAAGATGCCTCAAAAGCCTTTTAAATTGTTTCTTACATATACAATCACTTTGGTCGAAGTGACAAATTACATTTTGTCTATTTGTGATCAGGGCTCCCTCTGCCTCCTCATTCTCCTTGACCGCTTTGCTCCCTTCGATACCTCAACCTTCATGGTTCTGTCCTTGCGGAGTTCCTCAGGGCTCTGTCCTTGTTCCTCTCCTCTTCAATATCTATATGCTCCCTCTTGGTGACATCATCTGCAGACATGGGGTCAACTTCCACATGCATGTAATGACAACCAACTCTGCCTCCAGCCTTGCCTCCAGGTCCACTATTGTTCTGACAGAATGTCTGTCAAATATCAAGTCCTGGATGAGAGCTAACTTTCTTCAGCTGAGATTAACGTTTGTTGCCTTATGCTTGGGGTAGATCACTTAACTGGATTGGAGCACATTTGGTGATGAACCTGAGAGAAAATAGAATGATAACCAAGCTTAACCAAGATTTTTGGAAAATAACAGTAAATCACAGAATGAATGTTAAATCTCGGATAGTGATTAATGCCAGTCATTTAAGAATCACATACATTTCATGTCAGATATAGAATTCGTAAAACTGAGAATTAAACCCTGGATTTAACAGTACAGTGAAAATCCACATTAAACTCATCCTACTCATCCCGATTCACTAATGTGGTCCCTTTTTGCAGTTTTTCATTTCAACATATTTACACAGCAAACTCGTTTTACAAAAAATCTATTCCTTTATGGCGCAATTTCAGTTGTAATTTGATTGCAGTGTGGACGCTATTTCCTGTGCATGTGTTTTGGACGAAAAGGACACTTCTGGGTGATTAGATCACCACCAATATCACTTCCTGTGTATCACACACACATCAGCAGAGATATGATGACCCGGAAATAATCCACTTTATCAGCTTTAGCTTTCAACTAAAAATATATAGTTGAAAGCTAATTGGGGTAATCAGGTTACTGCAAACATCACTTTCTACTTAATGGGTGCATAGCGATCAGGAAGTGATGTTGAAATGACCTGGTAGACTGCATTATTCTTTTAGTGTGGAAGCTAGCTGATGCACAAGGAGTGAACCTGGCTATTACGCTTCATTAATTTACAGATGGGGATTTTATGGATTCATACTTTATTACAACACAGGTCCACTTTATATTATACAATAATACAGGTAGACCACGCTTAACAAAGGGGTTAGGGACTTTAAAACCCTTTGTTAAGCGAAAAATTTGTTAAACGTTTAACTGTATTACTGTACTTGGCTGCAGCCAAAACGCTGCCCCGACCCGAGCCTCCCCGTTAAAATCAGTTTAGTTCCTAGCAGTTCCTAACGCTAACATTTTCGGTGTATGGGTTGAGCAGCCAAAATCCGGAGTTCTGGAATCCGGAATGTTCTGGAATCCGGACACCCTGTCAAACCGTTTCTGCCGCCAGCTGGGCCCAGTGAAAAGTCAAAAAATGAAATCCAACTACTGTACAGTGACAAAAATTGCAAGAATAAAAATGCCAATCCTACCTGTTCCAGGCCAGGTCTTCACAGTCACCGCACCAAAATATCGCAACCTGGGTCCAAGCATTTCCGGACTCGGGATGCGCTTCTGGCATTCCGAAGTCTGGAAATACCTGAACCTGGGCTCAGGCATTTCTGGACTTTGGACATCAGGAACACATTTCGAAGTCTGAAAAATACGAAAACCGGCTCGTCCTCGGTCCCAAGGTTGCCGGATTCAGGACGCTCAACCTGTACTAGTAAAGCAGTGCAGTGCAGCCCGTACGATATGGAAGGAGCTTAAGCAGCCGAATGCTGGCCAACCAGAAAATACTGCCCACGAGAAGCCTGCGAGATTTAAAGTGTGTGTAAACATTTGTTATTGCGAACGCAGCCTTCGTTAAGCAGATAAGTGGTACAAATAGAAACCTTTGTTATAGTGAACCTTCGTTGACCGAGCGTTCGTTAAGCGGGATCTACCTGTATAACAATAATAATAGTGTGGTCAATTCACTAATGTGGTCAAAATTCCTTAGGCCATTTACTGATTTTATTACTAACAACAAAATTACCTTTGTATCAGTTTGTCTTTTAGCAACATGAGGTATACATTGGTGCTGTGTTCAGACATTTTTCAAGGTGACTTCTTTTCTTGCAGTATAATCATAGGGAAGTCCTCCAGCTGTATTGTTTTGCTGAATGGAATAATTTAACTCCAAATCAAATGCATAAATCTTTGATATCCAAGCAATACATCGGTGCAGTGCATTGACACTCCAATGAACTGTACCGCACAGTGATGGGTTGTGGGTTTGAAGTTTGGGATTTCCTGCAGTATTGATGGCTGATCTTGGCTGTGCTATTTAATCACCAAGAAGACCTGCATTGCTGCCCTGCAGAGGGAAGAAAGGTCAGAGAGTCAAGGAAAGGGGAGAATAATAAACTGAACACTCTGTTTTCTCTCCCCCTGTCCTCTGCCTTATTGCAACTTTAAGAAATATTGATGCATCTGTATAAATTGGCTCCTTAATGGTTTAAACAAAACGCAAAATATTGCAGCTGCTGGAAGTCTGAAACAAAAACAAGTCGCTGGGAACACTCAGCAGGTCAGGCCACATCTATAGAGAAAGGAAAGTGGATGAATGTTTCGGGTCTGATTAAAAACGTTGACTCACTTTCCTTTCTCCATAGATACTGCCTGACCTGCTGAGTGTTCCCAGCGACTTCTGTTTTTGTTCCTTAATGGTTTACACGGTGCTTTATTTTAAAATATACACTTAATATGGACTTACTTGCAAAGCAATTAAAAAAAATTATAAGCTTCTGGTTCAAATTTCTTTGCTTTTTAAAAATTGGCTTTCTGTGTTTCCTTCACTGAATCTTGACTCAAAAGAAAAGGAAAACTTGGAATTAGATGTGATCTTGGGTATTTATGGTAGCACAGCCTGAAATTATGGCCGTATTGACTTGTTTGTAGACTTGCACACTACTCCACCTACCAACCCATAAATTAAGTAATTCAAATGCAATCACCGTACGTGGCTAACAAGTAAAAAAAACATAGAATATTAAATACAATTTTTTTCATATTGAATTATGCTTTCTGGTTGATGTAATTACCTGTATTAGTCAATGTTGCACACAAATGTTTTTATAGAGTAATAACCAGATCTTTTATTACAAGGTTTTTTCTGGGCACTGTTGATCTCGGCCTCATAATGATTATATTATTATATTATAGTGCAAAATATGCATAACATGTCGTTTTGGTGCCATTTATTTGCTATTTTGCAGTCAGGAATAGAATAATTATGAGCCTCCAAAGAAAACAACTTGACTGTTTTAATATCTGTTTCCTTGTTTGACATTGACTCTGATATACAAGCATTTACAACTCAAATAAATGTGCTATAAAATGATAAACTAACAACATGAGTCCAGTTGGTAATTTCAAAATAAGAAGGCGTGAACTTTGACCATGATGATGCCTCGTAGTCCTTATTTTGTGGCTCTCCATTATTCTGTAAAGCATATTTTCTGTAATGTACATTGTACCAGTTTGCATTTTTAAGTATCACTTTGTTTTCTGAATGCTATATATAGTGGTTGAGTAGGTTTATGTGTTACTATACTACGTAATAGGAATTAGCTCAAAATGTTTTTCATTTTGTTGATAAAAAGTGTCGTAAAAGGGTTGTGACTTATGACAATCAACTTATCTTCACCGAACAGAACGGTTTGTGTTTCCTGCAAGTGAAAATCTGCGGTTATGGTATAGGCATACAGTTAACCCTTGCCGAAGGCAACTTTATCGATTGCGAAATAAGTATACGCGACAAAAAAAGTAACTCTTTTGCGCAGGGCGCGTAAAACTTGTGTGTATGCGCTGACTGGCCCACTCGCGCATGCGCACTTGTGAGGGCGCCAGCAGCTCCTGACTAAATACGATGATTCCTCGGCTGGCTGGCCCCGCGCGCAATGCATCATTGGGAAAGTTTGATGACTCTTCGGCCTTGAAGCATTGCTTGGTAAACAGAAGAGACAGAGAGAGAGAGAGACTCCTAACACTTCCAGGAACAAAAGTAAAATTATTTAGCCAAGTTGTGGTTTTATTGCTTTATTGCTTTATTCTTTATTGCTTTGCGATACTGTTGCTTTATTGCTGGGGGAGGAGCTGGCCAGCCGGCTGTAGCCCGCCTCAGTACGTACCTTGCATTGGTTGGGTATGGATGTGCCTGGAGGCTTGAGGTGGGTAGCCTGTGGCTGGATTCCCCCAAACCCCCTTTTCCCATTACTTGTTACCTTATCCAATGCAATTTTACTGTTTGTGCAGTTTTCCAGGAACGTAGCTCCCGTGATTGATGAGGGTTAACTGTATTGACATCTGCAGTACCTTCTGTCGAACAGAATTCCCTCCATGTTATTTTAGAACATGTATTTGGAAGATATTAAAGGGGATGTGATGCCTTTTAAATTGTTTCCTAACCTCCACTCCCATTGTATCAATTTTGTTTTTAAAAAGCACAGAAGTTCCCTAAGCAAAGACTGCCCTATGAGTCCAGGCTTTGGCTCATTAATAAATGATGTAAATTCTGCAAGAAGGCAGCACAACTGTTGAGATGTCCTCCCGGCGAGAAAGGCGCTCTAAAAATGTAATGTTGTTGTTGTTGGAATGGTGTAGGTGCTGGCAGCTAGTATCATTTGGTAGAAAGCTTTGAAACTTCATATTCGCTCTTGTCAACAAAAAATGTTAGTTTGGGATTAATGGTAAATTTACAACAACAACAACTTTGATTTATATATCGCCCTCCACGCCGGAAGGCGTTTCAGAGCGCTTCACAGTAGCGGATCCCGGAACCGAGCCAGGGGCAGGGGTAGAAAGGTGACCAAAGGCGTGGTCGAAGAGAAAGGTCTGGGAAGAAAGGGAGCGAGGCAAAGGGAGTGAGGAAGGGAGTTCCAGAGCCTTGGGGGGTAGTGGCTGAAGGCACGGCTGCTGAGGGTGGAGCGGAGGATTCGGGGGACATGGAGGAGGTCAGATCCGGTGGAGCGAAGGCAGCGGGTGCTGGTTTGGGGAGAGAGAAGATCAGAGAGGAAGGAGGGTGCAGAGGAGTGGAGGGACTTGAAAACAAGGGTGAGGATCTTGAAGTCGATCCTCTCAGGGACAGGGAGCCAGTGAAATCTGGCAAGGACTGGGGTAATGGGGGAGCAAAGCTTGGTGCGGGTGAGTGTGCAGGTGACACAGTTTTGAATTAGCTGAACTTTATGGATTGTGGTGGTGAGGAAGGCGTTGCAATAGTCCAGCCGAGAGGTGACAAAGGCATGGACCGAGGTTTTGATCTTTGATCAAATTTACTGCTTAATGTGCTTTATGGATACTGAATTTGGCTTTCTTTCAGTCTTCTTATTTTCCCTCAGTCAGTTTCCAAGAAAGCTCTACGTGGTTAGACCAGTTTGCAACATTGCAGCCCATGGGATAAAAGGGACAGTGGCAGCTTGGATGCATAATTGGCTGGAAGATAAAAAAAATAGGTAGTGGTGAATGGTTAGTATTCATACTGGAGGGAAGTGTGCAGTGGTGTCCACCAGGGCTCTGTATTAGGTCCACTGTTGTTTTTGATTTGTATATAACTGATATGTGTATAGAGAAGGGTCCGTCAATTTGGAAATTTTCCGATATCGATATCGATGGGCTCATATCGATATATACTGACATATTTCCATGTTCTTTTATACTGCGCATGCGCGCGCATTCCATGCTCTAGGCCCAGGAGGTTGCATTGCCGACGACAAGGTAAGCTGGATAATATCGCCGGAAACGATATACCGATATTTAAGATATACCGATATATTTTTTCATATCGAATTTTTCGATATATCGATATATTCTAAATTCCTATATCGGCATATCGATATGAAAAATTATATCGGTATAACCGACATATAGATATATCGCCGGACCCTAGTATAGAGAGCAAAATTTTAAAGTTTTAGATGGCCCAACAGTTGGGAATATAGTAAGCAGTGAGCAGATGGCAGGAGGATTATAACTGCATAACCAGACAGATTGGTGAAATAGACAGACACATGGCAGATGAAGTTTAATATAGAGAAGTATGAGGTGATGCATTTTGGGAGGAAAAATTAGGAAAAGCAATATATAATAAATGGTAAGTTTTAACGGGGGTGTAGGAGCAGAGAGACCTGGGGGTTCACATACACAGGTCTTTGAAGAGCAGAACAGGCTGATAGACCTGTTAAAAAAGCATATGGCATCCATGGCTTCATAATTAGAGGCATATAGTACAAAGTATGGTCCGGCGATATATCGATATATCGCTAAAGCCCGATATAATTTTCATATCGATACCTTGATATACCCATTTCAAAAATATCGGGATGCGCGCGCACTGAACTACAAGACCCAGAATGCTCATCTCTATACACAATACACAGACCGAGGTGCAAAGCTGCCATATTGTATTCATAGTACTTGAATACAATATACGGTTATGCAAGGGGTGGTAGGGGGGAGAGAGACGGCGGGGGGGTGGGTTGGAGAGAGGGACGGTGGTGGGGGGTGGCGGGGGGGAGAGAGGGACGGCGGCGGGGGGGTGGGGGAAGAGAGGGACGGCGGCGGGGGGGGGGGGGGTTTGGGGGAGAGACGGGGTGGATGTGATAATATACAGATAGATAGAGATGAGGGTGGATGTGAGAGAGGAGAGAGACACAGAGACACAGACAGAAAAACACAGAGATGGAGAAAGTGAGTGTGAGAGACACAGAGAAAGATATTTACCTCCTGAGGAGATAGGCCCCGAATGCGCGCGCATGTGCAGTACGAAACCCCCCAAAATATCGATATTTCGGTATATCTCGATATGAGCCCATCGATATATCTAAATTGGAAAATTTCCATATCGACGGATCCTAGTACAAAGCAAGGAAGTCTACATCTTTATAAGTCATTGGACACTAAATTTTAGAAAGGATATCAAGGCATTGGAGAGGGTGCAGAGGGGATTTACCAGAATAGTACCAAGGATGAGGGACTTTAATTATTAGAGGGACTGGAGAAGCTGGGATTGTTCTCAGAACAGAGAGGTTAAGTGGGGATTCAATAGAGGTGTTCAGAATTATGAGGTGTTTTGAGAGAGTTGTTGAGTAGAAACAGTTTCCACTGGCAGGTGGATCGTTAACCAGAGGATACAGATTCAAGATAATTGGCAATATAGCCAGAGGGGAGAGGATCAGAATTTTTTTTACACAAGAGTTTTTACGATCTGGAATGCTCTGCTTGAGATGGCGGTGGAAACAGATTCATTAACCACTATCAAAGGGAATTGGATAGGTACTTGAAGTAAAAAAAATCTGCAACGATGTGGGGAAAGAACAACAGCAACAAAATTACATTTGTGCAGTGCCTTTCACTTGGGGAGAATATCCCAAGGCGCTGAACACCCAAGCATGAAAAGCAGGGTTAGATTGAGGGAGGGCGGAGGGAGTAGGAGGGCGATTGAAGGCACGGTCAAAAAGGACGGCCTTGAGTGGGATTGATTGCAAAGCTCTCCAAAGAGCCAGTATACGCATGATGGCTGAATGGCCTCCTTGTGTGATGTTATATTCCATGATCTGTAGTGTTGAGACACCTTGATCCGAACTCAAGTATTATGAGCCAATTCTGTACTGCACCCAAAATAAACCATTAACCCCAAACATAATCTCACATGTCTAATGCAACATTGCTGGAAGTGGGAATTTCTTAATGCTTCAAAAAGCTAATATATTCTTATGAGAATAGATCAGTGATTTTTTTTCCAACACCGAAAAAATAACAGGTTTTGCATTCTAATAATAAAAACATAATAAGCTCCGGCAAAGTGGCAATCGCATTATACAAAATAATTCCCCTTCCCCCCCAAAAAAAATTACCTTGTTTTTGTGTTGATTCTCTACTCTATCTCTTAATGTTATACTCCCCAAAATATTCAGATTTTGTTTTTACGAATTAAAACTGACCTTAAATGTCCTTAAATATAGGGCAAAATGTTTTGGTGGCAGTAATAAATAGAGCTGTTCTGGAGATTGATTTCAACTAAGTATCTAGAGAAAGGTTTCCTATTTTTATACAAAATATGTTAAAAGGAACTCTTAATATTCAGCTAGATTAGGTATGGGTCATTGTGTTTTTGAGGTTAATTTGAATGAAAATGCATAGAAACTCTGGTTTGTCAGCAATATTCTCTATCTTCTGCACTGTAATTGAATGTCTTGCGTTTAATCGATTAGGAGATAATGATAATAATAGAAGATATCTATTGATTGCCTAGCATATTCTTCACATACTGAGGGTAATGGTTGAATATTGCAAGATTTCAACAACAACAACAACAAAATTCCACTTGTATAGCGCCTTTCACGTCAGGAGGATGTCCCAAGGCGCTGGACAGTCACTGTGTCAGACCCGAGCTGGGGACAGGGTGAGGAGAGAAGGAGATGATTAGAAATTGCCGATGGGACTATCGAAGAGGAGGGTCTTGAGGTGGGACTTGAAGGAGGCCAGGGAGGGGGCAAGATGGAGGGACCGCTGGATGGAGTTCCAGAGGTTGGGGGCAGAGTGGCTAATGGCTCGCCGGCCAATGGTGGGGCGGATGGGTTGGGGGGACGTGGAGCAGGCCAGCTCCTGCTGAGTGGAGGGGGCGGATGGGTTGATAAGGGGTTAGAAGGTCACAGATGTAGGTTGGGGCGAGGTTGTGGAGGGCTTTGAATGTGAGGACCAGGATCTTGAAGTAGATCCTCTGGATGATGGGGAGCCAATAGAGTCAGGTGAGGATGGGGGAGATGGGGTCACGGAGTTTGGAAAGGTAGAACACACAGGCTGCAGAGTTCTGGATTATCTGCAGCCTGTGGAGGCAGAAATTGGGAAGGCCGACCAGCATGACATAGTCGAGCCAGGATGTAATGAAGGCCAGCTCCAACATTCAAAAAATGCAGCTCATTCACAACTCTACTGTGTGCCTACCCAGACTAAACTCCGTACCCGCATCTTACCAGTTTCTAGCCAGGCTCTCCTGGCTCCCCAACACTTCTAGATCCTCACACGTGTTCAAATCCTTTCACTCTCTGGTACCTCCCTACCTCTCTGACCTGCCTACCTCCACTTGGCACATCCTGCTTGACATACACCGACATCCTGCTTGTCCCTTAGGCCCTCCGTTCCACCATAGGAGGTTGCGCATTCAGCCACTTAAGCTCCAAAACACTGCCTAATTCCCTTCGTCTTGTCTGTCTGAGGGATTTAGAGATTTCATTTTATCTCACCTTCAAGGGATTAGAGGATATGGGGATAGGGCAGGTAATTAGAGTTAGGTCAGAAGATCAGCCATGATCTTATCGAATGGCAGGGCAGGCTCGAGGAGCCGAATGGCCTACTCCTGCTCCTAATTCTTATATCCTCTTCCACATTCCACAGATTATGCAGAAAATATTTTTAGTAAGCTAAATATATCAAGACTTTAACCTCAAACACACAATATCTTGTGCTAAACTATTTTTATTTTCATTATTAAAAGTTTCTTGCCCTTCCTGCCCCATGACTGAGTGTAATTGCTGCTAAATTTGTATATTTAACCAGTTCAGTTTAATGCCTTAGGATAATAAATTCATTGGTTTCACAGTCTGAGAAAATGTTGTGTTCTGTCTGGAATTTGTGTTCCTCTTACAACTTGCATCTGAAGAAAGGAGAACATTAGTAAAATAATTATTTAATGATGTTCCCTGTTTATGTTATTTTTTTATTTATAGATGTTTTCTCTTTTGCTAAAGGTATTCACACTTCCTTCACCTGGTCCATAATACTCTGATGTTTAATCACTATAATAATTCTTGCATTTAATATAGTGCTTTTCACATCTTGTAGACATCTCAAAGCGCTTCACAGAATAATAAATAGAGTTTAGCATAAGAGTTTGTGTTCCAGGTTGAAATCTTGGGGTTAGGAATCCTGTAGCTCAGTGGTTAAAGCACTTGTCGTACAAACGAGAGACTTGGGTTCAATTCCAGGCATGGCGAAACTGTGGTCAAGTTTCTGTGCACCACACGCTTGATATGTTTTTTGTAATTTCAATCCACAACTGTTTGTGGGACACAGCTATGCGCAATTGGCTGCTGTGTTAACCCATATATATACTGGAACTCCTCGGTATTCATCGTCCCGTTATCTGTTATTTCTATTATACGTTGTTGATGAAATAATCACAAAATGCGGTACCTTTACGACAACTAAAGTAAAGTTTAGTTTACAAAGTTTACAAAAAATGTGCGCAAACCACGTGCACAACCAACCAAGTGGTGGGGAGGGGAGGGAGGGTCGGGGTAGGAGGAAGGAAAGGGGGAAGAGTTAGTGGGGGAGCCGAAGGCACGGTCGAAGAGGAAGGTCTTGAGACCGGCCTTAAGGGAGGAAGCGAGGCGGGGGGCCTTCGGGATGGAGTTCCACAGTGTGGGAGCAGAGAGGCTGAAAGCCAGACCGCTGATGGTTGGGCGGTTAGGGCGGTGGACGTGGAGCAGGCCTGAGTCCGCTGAACAGAAGGTGGGGCAGGCTGGTAGGGAGACAGCTGGTCAGAGAGATAGACGGGGGCAAGGCCGTGAATGGCCTTGAAAGTGAGGACGAGGATCTTGAATTGGATCCTCTGGGGGATGGGGAGCCAGTGGAGACGGGCGAGGGTGGGGCTGATGTGGTCACGAAGCCTGGTACGGGAGAGTACACGAGCTGCAGAGTTCTGAATGATCTGCAGCCCGTGAAGGGAGCAGCTGGGAAGGCCGACAAGGAGAGAGTTCCCATAGTCAAGCCTGGAAGTGATGAAGGCGTGGATGAGAGTTTCGGCGGCGTGGGGGGTGAGGTAATGGCGGAGTCGGGCAATATTCCGAAGGTGATGGAGGGCTGTGCCGATCATGGAGCGGATGTGGGGGATGAAGGATAGTTCGGGGTCGAACGCGACGTGGGGAACGCAGCTCAGCAGCCAACAGGATAATAACGCTTCAACTACAAGCAGTCGAAGCCACTTGTTATTATCCCGTTGGCTGCACCAGTCTGGTACAACTGCTACAAGTAAGAATAATAATACAGTAAAACCTTGGTTATCTGGCAACCAACCAACTGGCATGCTCAACCAACCCGGTATCTCCCAATACAATTTACCATTTCAGCAACCGGATCTCATACCTGAGCCATTCGGCACACCCCTGGTGACACATTTAATATAGTAATAATACAGTCAACTATTGCCGAACGCGACCTTTTTGTGTGCGAATTCGACTAAATGCGGCACTTTTTTACAGAATGCAAGTAAAATTTGAGTTTTCGCGGTTTTTCCCGCTCGTATTCTCACTTTGCATATGCGTGTGCATGCGTACTTATTAAACTTACCAAACACTAGAATATCCCGAGGGTGCTGTATAACAAAGCTTTTGCTGTACAGTGCAAGAAGAAAAAAAGCAGTTCAACAAACATTGGACAGATCTTTTTTAAACGGCCATCCGCCCCTTCATCTGAATGACTTCACTCCTGCCACTCACTGTTGCCCACTGCTGCATCAACCATCTCCGATAAGTTTTCTCATTGTTGTATTATTATTTAGTTGATGTATTGGTACTTATTAAACATTTATTTCAATTCTCAATAGTAGTAGTGTTTTTGCTCTTTATTTAATATTTGTGTAAGAATATTTAGACAAGAAATGTACTTCGGGAACGTAACCCCTATTTGTATCATTACGACTATGGTAATTTGGGTTTCATTATCAGTCGTTTCAATTAAAATCGCATTTTTCAAGAACACATCCCCAACGATAATTGAGGAGATGGTATACACCTTACAGTATATACTGTGAAGCGCTTTGAGACGTCTAAAAAAAAACATGCAAAGTGCTGTATCAAATGCAAGGATTATTATTATTAATCTAATACAACTGTGTCACATGCCCCAATGATGTGAATCACTGAAGCAGTTTAGTCAGCAGCTGCCTTATAGAGTATATCCCAGCGAGTTTGTCCTTTGTTTTGTTTAAGGAACTATTGTGTTATTTTATTCTATTTCTAAACGGGTTACTTTGAACAATAATAATAATATCCTTGCATTTGATACAGTGCCTTTTCATGTCTTCGAGACATCTCAAAGCGCTTTTACAAAATATACTGTAAACAAATCCATCTTCTAGGCTTTGTTTCCCCTCTAAGCAACCTTGCATAAACTACTGCGGTAAAGCAAGTTATTAATCATCAAAGTAGACTAACTAAATATTTGGCCCTGTAATCATAATGAAAGGTAATCACAAATGTATGCTTAAAATGCAATTCTTCAGAAAATGTTTTTCTTTTGGTTCTATATCGTGTACTTTAAAAGCATCCTTGTGCATTATATGGTTAAAAACTGCAGCCATACTCCAGCGCTGCTGCTTTGCTTTAAGGAAACACCTTAAACGTGTTTCTACTCTGGTTCTGCAATTGGGAAATCAGGAAATCAGATCTCAGTTTTGTTTCGCCAGCCAGCCAGAGGAGAGAACATTTTTGCAGTGAGGTAAGCAAATTAGGAAAGCTGAAACACGATAGGCTGAATAACACAAATTTAATTGCATCACTCTGCTCCCTCCTTCCTCTTCGCAAGCAGAAAACAGCCTGCCAACATTATCTTTGGTAGATTAAGTGGGACGCTGTACCCTGCGTCATCACAAGCACGCTGAGCAGTCGCTGATTATTGACTGGATGGCACTGCTTCAGGAAGCAATGTACTCCTGTGAAGAGGAGCTGGAGCCAGCCTTTTCAGCAGACAAGACTGCCAGAGGATGCACTTCAATTGTGACTCTATGAAAAGTGTCAGTTGTGTGAGGCAATGACAGGCGGGGTGCACTGGTGGCTTCTGTGCAGTTGTATTTCGTAGGCTGCTTAGAGCTGAGAAGTTGCTTTTGGAGTTTGGAGCTCCACCCTTCTGTATTGTGTATATCAGCATCTGAGGAAGCAGCTGATTATAGTTGCCCAATCTAGCCTAACCATTGTGTACTGGTTTGTATGATACTGTCTGCGTGAGAGATATGTGGCTGTGCTTTATGAAAGGTGAAATTTCCCTGCAGGGCACCTTGCATGTCGAGTAAGTTTTTTCCAGGCTGCTTGTGAGTTAGTTCATCTGCATTCAGCTAGAGCCCGAAGCGTGCGTCACAGAAAAGACTGCATAATAATGACGAAGGGACACTTGAGGCTTGAATTGTGTTGCCTTTGAGAGGAGTGAGAGGACAATAATTTCAGACGGAAGACAGGCAGAGGCAGGACAAAACTGTTATAATTCAGAAATTCATTCTTCTGCTCATCAAAAGACATAATGTTAAGCCTACAGGATTCCATGTTTTTTGAAATTAGCATCAAGTCTCTCCTGAAGTCTTGGAGTAGTAGCTGTAAGTATAAATGTTTTGAGATCTATATGTATTTGTATATAGATCTGTCCATATATGTTGTTTTTAAGATTACCGTTTTTACATAAAACCTATAATTACCTTTTTGTAAGCATATCTTTTGGTTCAAATCAGATGGCATATTATATTGTTCCATAGCATCCTGCATTTCATAATTTTCTTTATAAAGAATTGAATGTTCACCATTCTGAAACTGAAGAAGGTACAAGCAATATTTTCAGGGTACTGCATTGAATGTTTTGTTACACGCACTTTGAAAGCTTTTTGAGGTTTTAGAAATTTTAACTGTGACTGATAAAAAAAAAATGTTTGTGTGTCTGGGCAATTTTTTTAGCCTTAAGAGTTAATGTTTCTGTTTCCATGCAGTTTCCATCAATTTTCTGTTATTTTCTGAATCACTTGCATTTTGTATAGTGCTGGTAGGTTCTTTCTGTAAAGCCTGATGCAGAGTTGTATCATTCGAATGGTCTGAGCCTGCTTAGTGTGCAGAATGTCAATGCATAGCTAGCTGCTGTTTGATTATAGGTTAGCCTTTTCTATTCAGGAGCAACAATAGAGTGACATTAATATGGCCTGATTTTGGTATGCAGACTTTCTGCCAACATTAGTGGTTCGTAATTATCTGAGGAAAATTCTGTGAAATAGCCTTATTTATATGTTAAAACTGGCCATTACTTCTAGCTTCTCTGTTCTACCGCCTGGAAACTCCTATCTGAAACTCATTTACTGAAGGGCTCAATATTAAATGTGAACATAAAATGACGGCACCATGTTGGTATGAATTTAGCAAGATTTCCTCACTTGTTTTGCCCACAAAATTGCTTGGAAAGTTGGAATGCTAGTGTTTGTTTTTTCAGCTCAGCAGCAACTGTCCAACAACTGTCTTAACACTTGAGTTTGCCTATCGCCAGGATTCCAAATTAATCAGTGAGCTTTTACTTTGCTAGTGGTTATTATCAGATTTTTATATTATTTCCAATACTCTATTCAGAATGCAGGTGAATGACTCCAGTGTTTTAGCCTGGTACCTCTCTGGCAATGCAGTGGTTAACCATTCGCCTGCTTTAAACAAATTTTTAAGAGTTTAGCAAGATTTTCACTAGGATACCAGATAAAACATTTATTAGTAGCAGTACACTGGATTTATTTCAGTAGAGGTTGTTGTGAAATGGGTAAGAGAAATTGTCTTCCACTATTGAAATATCTTCAATTTCATTTTAGATTTCTCCCTTTTCTGATTATGCAATCCACAGAAGTATGTTTGATTGATCATGGATGTTTGCAGGATCGACAAAAACAGTCATTACATTTGACAACAATTATCCCTGAAGTACTTTTGAGACATTTCATTGTGTTGGTGGCATAATCGTGTTTTGATTATGGAGCAAAGGTAGTTTTACTTCACCTCTCTCAACTACCCCACCCTCCCTGTCAGTTTCCACAAGCACAAAATTGGTTTGGTTCATTTACCAGATAGTGGCTTTTGTGATGATGACAGATTCTTTATTTGCTCTGTTTAAAAGCATCAACCTTCATCCTTTTGAATATAATGACATGGCTTGCACGCATTCCATGCGAGAGAGAGAGATCTCGTGGGTTTATTATTAGTATTGTTACTGGAATGAAGAATGCCACAGAAGAAATACTTGAATGGCCAATGTGCTGAGGTCCAAGTAATTGAAACCTAATAAAATATAGTTTACTTTGGAGTGTTATTAAAGTGGAGATCCACTGGATATCAGAGATGAAAGGTTATAGATATGTGGAAGAATTTAAAAGGCTGGATTATTTTCAATGGAGTACAGAAAATTAAGGGGTACTGATAGTTTTTCCAAAATTATGAATGGTTTTAATAACAACAAACAACAACAAAATTACATTTATATAGCACCTTTCATGTCAGGAGGACGTCCCAAGGTGCTGGACGGTTAGGAGTTTTGGACCAGAGCTGGCTGTTGGGATCCGGAGGGGTGGAGGCCAGGGTGGGTACGTATAGGAGGGTGACCAAAGACACAGTTGGAAGAGGAGTTTCTTGAGTAACAGGCTTAACAGAGAAAGATTGTTTCCCTATTTTGCAACAAGAGATAATGAATTGAGGATTATTTCCAGACGGGAAAAAAAGGAAGATATTAGAAGAATATTTTTTATGTGGCGGGTTGTTAGAATGTGAACCACCTTAGCACAAATAGCTGCTGAAGATGAGTTATGTAGGCAGTTAAAAGGGAATTCGATAATTACATGAGGAGAAATAATATTGACAGGTACAGAGACAGAGGAGGGTTTCCGTTACCATAGTTGCAGTGGGAGAGCTAATGCCAGTACAGGGCTTGTTCCTTTTGTGCTGTAAACCTTTGGTGATCCTATAACATTCCATAATAACTGTTCAGCAATCTTTCCAAGGAGAATTGAAAAGACATTTTGTGAGGTCTGTTTTTATTTAGATTTAACCTGGATTATGAAGTGGTTAATTTCGCATCATTTTGGCTTTGCACAAGCTATAGAACAACTGTAGGCAATGCAAGTTATTTTTTTTCAACTTTAAAGAAAACATGTAGAATTAATAAATGCTGGTTTGTGGAACTGAGTACTTTTTTCTTGATACATTGGATGTCTGACATGCAGAGATGCATCACCATTCTTTAGAGTATCCAAACCAGATTGAGAGTTTCACAAATGTCTTATTAAATTCTACAAATGAAAATTTTCCGGGTCTAGAATGGATTGTGGACTCGATCCCTGGAGGGACACACCTGTTCACCTGAATCTGGAGCGTTAGCTTCAGTTTGGCAAGGGCTAAGGCTTGAGGACCCCAGAGTGGGGATGGGGCGTCCTGCTAGAGTTTAACCAGCTATAACCTTACAGCTTACAATTGAGAGCACTGTCTTGAAAATTTATTTTTACTTGGAAAGAAACTCTGCTGTATTATTGGTGCTCGATGCAGTGAAGAGGAAGTGAGTAACCACACTTTCTTTAACAAAAAGCGTTAAAAAAAAACTACGATCCCACACATAGTTTTAACTCCTTTTAGGTTAAAGTAGTTTATGGAAAGGTAAAAGTGACATTCCAATTTTTTTAAAATTTGCATACAGTTTGTACAATAAACTGAATAACAAAAAAGTAAAATTGATTAGAGATTCTCATGTGTTCAGACAAGAGAAATAGCATCCCAGAACATTGACTGACATTCTGTCAGTGTGATTGATATTTCTGAAATTGTGTCGTGAGTCAGAAGTGAAACCAAGATAGGAATGAACAAGGTGAATCATATGAAGAGGAAAATAGGTTAAAGAGAGAGAAGACACAATACCTGTACCTGTTGTGTAAATTAATAAAGCAGTCTGGGTGAGTGAAACGAGAACTACCAACTGAACTTGTTATGTTGTCACCAGATAAAGTATTCATAGGTAAATTGTTTTTAAGGTCAAATGTGTTTGATTGATGAGGAAAATCCAATCCCAAAACATAATTTGTAGTGCTTCATTCAGCTGTTTGTTGTTGCTGATGTGTTTGCTTTGCACATAATCTTTAATGTTAATGCCAAAGTGTGTTCAGTATGTTGCTGGCAAATGAAGTGTTGGATGGTTGACAATGTTTCCTATTGAACTGCACCATCACTCTGGCTCAGTTGGTAGCACTCTTGTGGGGATTCAAGCCCCACATTGGGACTTTGTGCTCAATCCAAACTCATTTGAATGGAGTGCTGGGGGAGTGCTCTATTCTTAGATGTGCCGTCCTTCAGATAAGATGTTAAACTCAGTACTCGCCTGCCTGTTGGGATGGATGTTAAAGATCTCACGCCACTATTTGAAAAGACACAAGAGTTTCTCCCCAATAATTTCCCCAAATAAAATTAATCATTCATTTCATTCACTATTTCAACTCCCAACGAATTCAGAACTCCTCTGCTCGTATATTCATCTACTCTGAACTTTGAACCCACGTCACACCAGTCCTCGCTAGGCTCCATTGACTCTCTGTCACAGAACGATCGACTTCAACAACAACTTCGACTTCAAAATCCTCGCACTCATCTACAAATCCCTTCATGGCTGGGACCCCCTTATCTTTCCAATCTGCTTACTCACCACCCTGGCATCTGTGTGCGGTTGACTCCAGCCTTCTGTTTGTGCCTCATCCTCTCTGTTCCACCATCGGCGGTGGTGCTTTCAGGCTCTCGGCCCCAAAACTTTGTAACTTTCTCCCATAATCCCTCTGCCCATGCCGGATATTCGGGCAGCCAGCTGCCAAAAACCCAACACAAAAAAAATTTACTTTTTAAAAAACATACCATATTAATAATAGACTAAATAGTAACAGAATATTGTATGGATACTTACCAATAAAGCAATAAATATCAATTACAGTCTAAACACAGCACACAATCACAAAGCAAACTTCTACAATGGCGGACGGTACTGTCTTAAAGCGATACTTCTGATTTTTTGTCTGTCTATCTGTCTGTCTGTCACACAGTCAGTCTGGCATCTCAATGGCTCCAAACCCAACCCCCCTCCACTCCTCTCATTTTCCATCTAAATTAATCAACTCACCCCCTCTTTCCCTTTCTCTCACCCACCTCTCTCTCCCACTCTCTCTTTCTCCCCTTCCCGCTCCTCTCTTTTTCTCTCCCCCTCCTCTTTCCCTCTATTTCCCCCCCACCCTCTCTCTCCTTGTCCCACCCACCCCCACCAAAACAGTGTATAAACCCATGATACTGTCAGGCTACACAGGCAATGTAGATCTGTCAGAGAGAGAGGGAAAGAAAGAAAGAGGAAGATATAGAAAGAGAGAGGGAGAGATAGAAAGGAAAGAAGGAGAGGGAGAGAAAGAAAAAGGGGGAGAGAGAAAAAGAAGAGAGGGAGGAGAAAAACAGTGCCCCTTTAAGATGAAAACCCGGAAGTGCCACTACCAGCAGCATTCAGAACTAATCGTACTGTACTCTTGTGCGACAATCGACTCATTAAATGCACCACTGAGATTGTGCCAGATAAGATCCGTTTATTCGAATGGGGACCTTTTGTTTTGAGGTGCCAGTTATACGGAAGTTACGGTTGATCGGGTCAAGGATTAACGGGCTTTACTATACTACAGTAAATCCTGTGATTTGAGACTTTCTTCAGATGTAAAACGTACTATTTCAAATGCAAGGATCATCATTCTGTAACAACCATACTTACGTGTAACACATAGATTATTTTTAAACAAGCTGGATATATATAGGCACAGACAAATAAAGGCTTTTAAAAATATAATCATAATCCTCATTTCATATCGCAATTATGTTGTAAAAATAGCTCCGTTTTACAGGGTTTACTGTAGACTGTGGTAACTATTTTGCAGATGGATGTGACAGCCAATTTCCACACAACCCTATCCCACAAACATCCTTGAAGTGAATGACCAAACTGGAGGATTGTTGGCTAGGACACCAGGAGAAATTTCCCTTTATAAATAGTGCCTTGGAATCCTTATGTCCAGTATTAATAATCAAAAATTATGCATATATGTGTCTCTGTGTATTACTGACAGAATTATTAAAACAGAAACATAGTTTGAATGAATGAAAGGTTTTAAACAAAAAACAAAAACTCAGAAACAAATAATGAAAATTGACCTAGGACTTTTGAGAGACATTAAAGAGCGTGATCTGGGAGTTGACACTGAAAGTACCTGCCCTACTACAGACTAAATATTGTTTTGAGAACATGAAAACTCTTGGGATTGTCTTAATTGGTGCTGCAGTACTCTTTACAGCATTTAAAACGATAAATAATTTAGAAATGTGATGCTTTGAGATGCGGATGTGAATACATATTGCTATATCAAATGCAATTATTTATTATTAGGTGCTTCGGAGCAGGAATACATTATTGTGTATTAATGCTTTGGCACACTCACAGACTGTGTTTTTTTTTAGCAACTGCCTTTAACCACCTATTTTTCGTACAGAATCATTTAGTAAATAGCAGCTCCACTGCCACCAGCAGGTTGACCTTCAAGAGGAGATTTTTGCAGCTGACTTCATAGGTTGACAAGAGTGTCCACCAGGATGAATGTGCTCGGCGCAACCTGTTTGATCATGCCAGAGAACTGTTTAGTTTATAACTGAAAATAGGAATCAAGTCAACTTTGCTGCTTTTTTTCAGTTAGTTCAGCTCCTCTTTGTAGCTGTAAAGCAGTCCAGGATGTTTGCCATCATCTTGGATAAAATAAATTATTTGATAGGTACAAATCTAGTTCCTAGCTAATATATCCTTGTATTGGTACTTGCAAAGCAAAATCAGTTGTAACATAATTATTCAATTACTCCTCTCTTTTCTGTGTGTGCCCTTACGTGCACACAACTGTATGCTTGTGTGTGTGTGTGTTCATCATAATAATAATCCTTGCATTTGGTATAGTACTTTTCACGTCTTCTAGACATCTCAAAGCGCTTCACAGAATATACTGTAAAATGAATTGACTATATATGTGGTGAAACACAGCAGCCGATTGCGCAGAACAATAAAATTACATGTATAGAGCGCCTTTCACATCGGGAGGATGTCCCAAGGTGCACACCAGTGTCCCACAAACAGTCGCAGATTGAAATGACCAATTTATTATTGTTTTGTTTGAGGGATTATTATTAACACCTGTTAAACTTTATAGTAAGAAACATCCTGTAAAGTACTTTCGAGACTTTTGATGATGTGATAAGGCATTATATTACTATATATTGTACAAATTACATTTCAACCATAAAACAGTCAATTCACTTTACAATATATTGTGAAGCACTTTGAGACGTCTCAAAGTCATGATAAGGTGCTATATGAAGTATTACTATAGTATGTTTTATCATAGTAGTTCTGTTAAAAAAAATCTAATTGTTGTATGAGTCATATATAGTTATGCTTCACTATAGAATCACATTTTTTTAATAGTTTAAATCTTCACAGGAAAGCCTTGTGTAGAGCTAACAAATTTATCAGTAAAATCGAATGAGATGAGTCTATGTATGTGAAGAACCTACAAATGAAATCTTGCCCACCCCCCCACCCCCCCAGAGATTCTTTATTATCCAATTTGCAAGTTTTTACAGCTAAATTCACCCATGAGGTCAGTAGTACTTAGCAATCCAAAAATATACCAAAATAGACATGAATCACTCTAAATTCTAGATTATTTGTTTATGACATACTGGCGATGAAAACTAACAGAGACATGATGAAGACTGTTTGGTGACAGTGCCCCTGTAGCAGCAGATATGAATTGATACAAATACTGTAGCTCTTTGAAGTATCACTTATTTTTTGTAAGCACTGATGTGTCACTCTTTAGCATTTAAAAAAAATTATACAAACAATTTTTTGTACTGATATTGTATGTTTCATAGAAAAACACTGCATTTAATCAGTTTTTAAAACAAAATTGCAGTCAGAATGAATATGGGTGCAGTATTACTGCATACAACTTACTGCTGTTTACACACTGATCGTTATCTATATTATGACTCCATTCTTTGGTTCAATAGACCAGAACTGTGACAATAATGCCACAGGGAAATTGTGTTTGGCCATTTAAAGCGGGTGCAGTGATTAAATGTCAGAGAAAGGGAGGCATCATTTAATGTCAATTATTTGATGAACTAGTTGCTGAGCAGTAACTCCAGAAATGCTAGAGGTTTGTTGTGCAATACAGTAAAACCTTCGTTATCCGGCACCCTCAGGACCTGACCATTGCCGATTAATCAAATATGCTGGATATTCGAGTGGTAAATTATTGAAAATCCAACCCCCCAAAATTTACTTATTTTAAAACATACCATATTAATAATAGACTAAATAATAACAGAATATTGTATGTATACTTACAAATAAAGCATTCCAGCACACTCGGTAAAATGATCGGTAAAAAAGCATTCCAGTGTTTGGCAAGTTTAATAAGTGTGCATGCCAACGCATGCGCAAAGTGAGCATACCGCGAGTGTCCCGGATGGCTATGGTATGAGATACAGTTGCTGGAATGGTGAATTGTATTGGAAAATATAAAAGATATAGACCGAATGGTAAAATGGGCAGATACATAGCAGATGAAGTTTAATGTAGAGAAATACGAGATGATGCATTTTGGGAGGAGAAATGAGGGGAGGCAATATAGGCTAGGTAGTACAATTTTAAGGGGTGTGAAGGAACAGAGAGACCTGGGGATTTGTGTGAGTGATTCTTTGAAGGTGGCAGGACAGGTAGACAAGGCTGTCAAAAAAAACCATACGGGATACTAGGCTTTATAAATAGGGGCATAGAGTACAAAAGTCAGGAAGTCCTGATTAAATTCTATAAAAGTTTGGTTAGGCCTCAGCTAGAGTACTGTGTACAATTCTGGTCACCAAATTTTAGGAAGGATGTTATGGCATTGGAAAGGGTGCAGAGGAGATTTACCAGGATGGTACCAAGAAAGAGGGACTTCAGCTATGAGGAAAGGCTTGAGAGGCTGGGTTTATTCTCATTGGAACAGAGAAGGTTGCGAGGAGACCTGATAGAGGTTTTTAAGATCATGAGGGGATTCGACAGAGTAAACAGGGAAAAACAGTTTCCACTGGTGGGTGTATCAGTGACTCGTGGTCACAGGCTTAACATAGTGTCAATAAGAAGCAGAGGGGAGGTGAGGAGAAATTTTTTCATTCAGCGAGTTGTTTGAATCTGGAATGCATTGCCTGAAAAGATGGTGGAGACCGATTTGATAACAACTTTTAAAAGAGAGGTGGACATTTATTTGGGGAGGACGGGTTTGCGCGGTTATGGGGAGAGAGCTGGAGAGTGGGATTCTATTGCTCTTTTTAAAGAGCCGGCACAGACTCGATGGGCTGAATGGCCTCCTTTTGTGCCGTAAAATTCTATGATTCTATGGTTCAGTATGCCGTTTGGTTGGGTACCGGATAAACAAGGTTTTACTGTATTTGGGAAAGGTCTCTGGACTAGAATTGAACTTCCCAGCAGAATAAATTTAAGACAGTAGACTGATAGAGATATTGCCATGGTGTATTAATTGTTATTTTCAAATCCAATATTGAACTGAATTGTGTGAAGCAGAAATGCAATTTATCCATTGAAATGCATCCATAAGAAGAAAGAGCAAACGATTCATAATAAATAATGCTACGTGTGTTTAATAAAATCCTATTCCAAACATCACAAAATGTTCGACTCATTGACAATCATTATTGTGGGTAAATTCTAGGTATGTACCTGGATGAAGTAACTCATATTAGTCTGAATATGAGTTTAAATTTTTTTTCCATAAACTTCATCTTCTAGAGGTGAATAATTTTTTGTATTTTAAGTATAGTACTGTACACCCATCAGCTATATTTGAAAGGCAAAATCAGGATTAGAAGTCTTGTTTATGTGAACTTTTCAATGGATAAACTGCTTGTCACCAGATTAACTCGAGGAATGAGAATAAAGACCTGTCCATTGTGTCTGCAGCCAACAACATTGTGACATTTGTGACACTTTTAGCTGAGTTTCAGATTACCTTCATCTCTCTTAATAGAAATCAGTTGAGGACCCACTGTCAATTGAAACATATTATCAATATATATTAACTTGATATTATAAGTAAATGTTGATAAACTGTTTGTAAAGTGCCAAGGGAAAGAATTCTTAACAAAGTGGTCCCTTTAGTATCCAAGGAAAGGCATGAAGGGAAAGAAATAGATGGCCTTTATTAGGGGAGCTAGGCCTGAAATGGGGCGGGGGGTGGGGGGGTGGGAGTGCAGGGGTGGAGATGTTAAACGAGGTGCCTGAAAGGTCTGTACTGGGTGCCCTCCTGCTACGTTATGTTAATTACCTGGATTTGCAGATCTTGTGACTGCAGTTGCAGACAACACTTAAGTTTGGACGAGGGGGAAGGAACTGGAATTAGAGGAGATAGCAAGGATTTTACAAAGATACAGTAAAAGCCCGTTTATCCGGAACCCGACCCACTGTAACTTCCGTATAACTGGCATTGCAAAAAAAGGTCCGCATTTGATTCACCGGAATTCA
This sequence comes from Hydrolagus colliei, assembly GCA_035084275.1. NCBI lineage: Eukaryota > Metazoa > Chordata > Chondrichthyes > Chimaeriformes > Chimaeridae > Hydrolagus > Hydrolagus colliei. The sequence continues at coordinate 12,491,556 of CM068742.1, read as the reverse complement.
TCCGGAAAAATGCACTGAAAAAAAATTGGGGGGGTGGGGGGGGCGTTTTCGGCCGAATATCCGGCAGGCGCTTTAACCGGCATTTGGCCAGATCCTGAGGGTGCCGGATAAACAGGCATTTACTGTAGTATGATAGGGTCTGCACATAGGCTGATAACTGGGAAATCAATTTAAATAACAGCTAATTTTTAGAATAATAATACTTGCATTTCATATACAGTAAAAGTCTTACAAGCAGCAAACCGATAACCCTAGACTCTACTAGCAACAAACCAAAATACCTCACCTGCGCGACAATGACTCATAAACGCTCCACCACTATTGTTCCGGATAAGTTCCGGTTTATCGAATGGAGACTTTTTTGGGGGGCCGGTTATACGGAAGTGCCGGTTCATCGAGTCATGAAATAACGGGCTTCTACTGTAGTGCCTTATCATGTCTTCAGCAAATCTCAAAGCACTTCACAGAGTACAATGTGAGGCAAATTTACTAAATTTGTGGGCAAAACGCAGTAGCTAATTGTGCACAACATTGTACCCCAAACAAAGTCACTATTTAAAAAGCTTTTTAAAGGGATTTTTACCCCAGTAAAGTGATTCTCCAATTGACGAACAACCGGGTTCCTACTTATTGCTAGGTAAGCATAGAGCTGTGGAGTAAAGAAACATACTTGAGGTTTCGCCCTGCGGGAATTGAAACCATGTCATCTTGCTTGCTGGCGAATGCTCTAATCAATATGTTAAGATTCTGCTATTGGATTTGTAGAATTTGCAGTATTACGTTTAGGAAGTAAGAATCGGAAACACTTTTGGGATACCACTTGTCAAGGGGCAAGCGGAAAGAAATTTAGGGATGTTCCTTAACTTAAAATGGCGGCGGAGGAGTGTTAGGCGCTGCTGCCGCTGTTACCACAACCGCTACCGAAAACGCAAGCACAGGATGCAGCGTTACACACCGTGCATCTTCTGGGGTGCTGGGGCAGGTCCGCCTGAACATGGCATTTGATCGTCATCTACTATGAACATGGAGAACTCTCTCGTCAACTGCATCATTGAGCGGTTTGCCTGCGAGGCCCTTTACCTGATCCGGTGCTGCAAGCGGCAAACCATCTCGTCGCGGGAGATCCCTGCTGTCCGAACTGGCCAGACATGCCGTGTCGGAGGTACCAGGGCCGTCACCAAGTCGCTAGGTGAGGAGCCGGTCGATTTTGGGGCCTGTCACCACACTGGGCCCTGTTCCCGCCATTTTAAAGATAGTCCAGGCGGGTGGCAAGGACAAGGGGCGGTTGCTGGGCGATTGTTTATTATTGCTTTTGCTGTTTATTGTTGTTGACTTTGTTGTTTATTGTTAGACTCCGCCACTACCTCACCCCACCAAGCCGCCAAAATTCTCATCCACGCCTTTATCACTTCCAGGCTCGATTACGGGAACTCTCTCCTCGTTGGCCTCCCCAGCTCCTCCCTTCATAGGCTGCAGATCATTCAGAACTCTGCAGCTCGTGTACTCTCCCGTACCAGGCTTCGCAACCACATCACTCCCGCCCATCTCCACTGGCTCCCCGTCACCCAGAGGATCGAATTCAAGATCCTCGTCCTCACTTTCAAGGCCATTCATGGCCTTGCCCCCACCTATCTCTCTGACCTAGTGTCTCCCTATCAGCCTGCCCGCACCCTCCGTTCAGCAGACTCAGGCCTGCTCCGCGTCCACACCCTAACCGCCCAACCATTGGCAGCTGGGCTTTCAGCCTCTCTGCTCCCACACTGTGGAACTCCATTCCGCAGTCACCTTGCTTCCTCCTTTTCCTCCTTCAAGGCCAGTCGCAAGACCTTCCTCTTCGACTGTGCCTTCGGCTGTCCCACTAACCCTAACCCTTCCTCCTCCTCTCCCCCCCCCACCCCCCCCACCCCCGCTCTAATCCCTACCTGACTATTCAGCGCCTTAGGACGTCCTCCCGACGTGAAAGGTGCTATATAAATGGATTGATTGATTGGATTGATTGATTGATTGATTGAGTGTTGCTCAGCCTTTCAAAACTGGCAGAAAAAATAAGGCAAACATATGGTGGACTCTGAATCGGTTTAATTCAGATCGTCAGATGTCGTATTTAAGCAAAACCGTGCTCTGGTGAAACCATACCTAAGTTACTGCTTACAGTTCCGGTCACTGCACCATAAGGGCCAAGAGACAGTGGAGAGGAAAACAGAAAGGATGATCCCCGAGGTTAGAGGAATGAGTTTTAATTAAACAAATTAGAGCTTTTCAATCTTGAAAGATGACTCAGTGGAGAACTGATACAAGTAAATACAATTTTAAATGGAGTTGAAAAGTAAACTCAATACTTTGTGATACATCAAGGCTGTTTTTCTTTACCCAGGGGGTAACGAACAACAACAACAAAATTACATTTATAGAGCGCCTTTCACGTCCCAAGCACTGAACAGTCAGGTCGGGACCCGGGCACGGGGGGAAGGGTTGGGGTAGGGGAAGGGAGTAGGAGAGGTAGAAGAGTTAGGAGGGGAGCAGAAGGCACGATCGATGAGGAAGGTCTTGAGACCGGCCTTGAAGGAGGAAAGAAAGGAAGTGAGGCTAAGGGATTGCGGGATGGAAACCTGGAACAAGCCTGGAACAACGAAAGCCTGGCACAAGTTAGCACTAAGGGTGGTTGAGGCCGGGATGCTGGACTAATGTTTTTTTTTAAAACCATATAATGCTGTGATGAGAGGACAGTAGGGTTGGTATTCTGGAATGATAAGATCAGATGGGCCGAAATACTTTCTCCATCTGAATTGATTTTATGAGATTATGTTTGAATTTTCTGAATTTAGAAACTAAGTGGTAATTTAGGAGGTTAGGTGACCTTTTTTTAAATGGTAAAATAACATTTGCAGGAACGAGCACAGCCAAAGAATTCAGTACATTGATTGTACATGGTAATATTGGATTACAAGATGACCTCAGGATCTCAGGATATCCAGTCTTAAAATCTTCAAAATGATATATATGCAGAATATATAGAGGATTAGTTTGATTACATTTTAGAGCTAATCCCAACATACTTATAAAATGATGCTTCTTAAAGACTTTGACAGAAGATAAAAGCTGCAGTAAATTAAACTATATTCTGTGAAGCGCTTTGAAACATCTAGAAGATGTGAAAAGTGCTATATCAAATGCAAGGATTATTACTATTACGATGATACCGCTGCGCTGATAGGTGCACCTAATTTTGAATTGTGTTCGTCTGGAGGTGTGTGCATTTGCATTTGATGGTAGACTGCAACTCTTTTGGCAGTATGTGTTAGAAAAGCATCACTTCTCTACTGAGCACTGGGGTAGCAGAGAGTCTGGTGAGCACATTTTGAGGCTTTTGATGCAGTGGATTTGTGAACACTGTAGCCTGCGACAGAATGGTTTGGTAGGGTGTGGTCTTGTGGTTGTAATGTACCACAATGTACTCAGTGGTTGCAGAACTGTCTGGGTGAGGTTGTTGAGAATAGCATTAGCAAGAATCAAGACTGTTTTCCTGTTTGTCCCTCAAATGAGAATGGTGAGTCTTAGGAACCTGAAGTAGAGGCGAGTGATATGCAAGGTTACTAACAACAAAAACAAAATGGCATTGGTATAGCGCCTTTCATGTCGGGAGGATGTCCCAAGGTGCTGAGAGCTGAGTGGAAAGAATCACTGCTCACAGCGACTCGTCTGCATCTCCAAATCCTGCTGATGATAGAGGCCTTTTGGTCATCGGTAGTGTCCTGGAGTGCTTCAGACTTACCTGGCTCAAAAACCAGGCTACTGAGACCACCAAAGAGGGTTAACCAGATTCTGATATTCCATTGCAAGACACATCACTTTAGATCCAGTTCATCTCCAGAGCCTTCACTTGAGGGAGAGGGGAATAGAGGTGAATGGGAGGTGAAGACTAGTGTGGAATATAAACACCGACACTGAATGGTTGGGCCATGTGGCGTGACCCCTTGCTGTACATTCTTTGTATTATTGTACGCAACCTCAACCTTCCAGGAGAACAACCTTGAAACAGTAGTTTCAGGGAGGTTCTGATGTTCATCAGGAAGAAGCAATTAGTTCTAGTGGGTTCTCATATGTGCACTTGCTGTACACCACTAACAAAAACAAACTTTTAAAGTTCAAACAAATTCTGATACTTTGCTGCACAACCACTCAAATATTCATGATTGATCAGGACTGACTTGTTGCCATCTTATTTCAACCATTTAAAAAAAAGTTCACTGGGGGTGAGAGGCCAGTGCGCAGCGTTATGTGTTGGAGCTCAGCCTTCGGAGAATGTCACAACAATGTTAGTGAGCGCTGAAAACAAAGCTCCCACTTGCACTGTTATGAAAATAAAGCCCAAGTTGTACTCTTCAGTGCAACAACAACAACAACAAATTACACTTATAGAGCGCCTTTCACGTCGGGAGGACGTCCCAAGGCGCTGCACAGGAGGCGTGTGACCCGAGCTGGGAGGGGAGTGTTTGGGAAGGGGTGAGACACGAAGGGGAGGTCGAAATATTCGGGGTGGAAGAAAAGGCACGGTCGAAGAGGAAAGTCTTCAAACCGGCCTTGAAAGAGGAAAGGGAAGAAACGTGACGGAGGGATTGGGGGATGGTATTCCATAGGGTGGGAGCGGAGAAACTGAAGGCCCGGCCTCCGATGGTGGGGCGGTTCGGGCGGGGGGCTTGGAGCAGGCCAAGTCCTGTTGAACGGAGGGTCCGGGTGGGCTTGTAGGGGGAAAGTAGATTATATATATAAAAGTGCCACTGAAATATTGATTGTGATTATTTTTGTTCCATCCCCCCCTCCCCCCCCCATCATGGTTTCTTTTTTCTATTTTTTTTCTATCATCCTTGTAATGTTATTTAATCCAAAACACAATGTAGATTCACTTGGTTCTTTAATTCCAACTTTACAAATCAATCTCTTTCAAATCAGCTCAGTCACTTTCCCAGAATCCTTTTATCCTTGCATCATCCATATTCAATTGCCACTGATGTCCTTAATGCAATAGACAACATCTTCCTTCTTTCAGTTATGTCTTTCTTTTCAACATTGTTCTCTCATTCTCTGTGAGTTTTTAAACAAAAATTCTCATCTGCGTTTCTGCCACTCCTTGCTCTTCCTTCTGCTTTTCCTCTTGTAGTTTTCTGTAGCTCAGTGGTTCGAGCACTCACCTTACAAGCATGAGACCTGTGTTCAAATCCAGGCAGATCAGGGTGAAACCTTGGGCAAGTTTCCTTATTCCACATGCCTAATAATAATCCCTCCAAAAAACCCACAATAATAAAAATTGGTCATTTTCAATCCACAACTGTTTGTGGGACACTGCTGTGCTCATTGGCTGCCTAATTTTGCCCACAAATATACAGTCACCTTGAGAAGTCGATAAGATGTGCAAAAACTCTATATCAAAATGCAAGGATTATTATTATTATTATAATACCTCTTTCGGCATTTAACATTTTGCTTTTCAATCTGTATTCCCTCTCAAAAGTCAGTTTCACTCCAGGTTCCATTTTCACTTCAGAAGCTTCCCCAAATCCAGTGTTTTCCTATAGTTAGGTTGTGAGTTCACCCATCATCAGATCTTATACACAGTAGAGGAGCAATGTGCATTCATTGAAATATCCATACTTTCAGTTATCACGAATAATATAGTTCGGGGAAATTGGTTGCCAATGCTACATAGGAAATTTTGTATATGTGTGATGTGTTCTGATATCTACTAATCTTGTTTTATAGTTTTCCTTTTGGGGGAAGTTGAGGCTAAATTAAAATAATGTTGTAATCTTATGAGGAGGATTGGTATTATGGTTGCTCTCCAACTTCAAATAGAATAGTTCATTGCGTAAGACTCTAGAATTGGACAATCCACTCTTTATCTAAATTTGAAGCTGTAGCAAAAACCTGTCATCCAATGAGCTAACCTATAATTAAGTAAATAAGAATATTACAGTTTGAGAAGAACATAAATCTTGGCAGTGTTTTGGTTTATCTTATTAGGATTTTGTTGTGTATTTGTGTAATACAGTAAAAGCCCGTTTATCTGGCACCCTTGGGACCTGGCCAATGGCAGTTAAAGCGCCTGCCGGATATTCGGCCGAAAACGCAACAAAATAAAACAAAAACAAAAAATGTTTTTCAATGCATTTTTCCGGATAAATCCTGGTTATTCGAATGTAGGCCTTTTTTTGAGATGCCGGTTATACGGAAGTTACGGTTGAATGGGTGCCGGATAAACAGGCTTTTACTGTAGTTACAATGAAAGAATCAAAAATGTCTGTGTTTAGGAATTGGAGTTTAATGTGGTCTACAATAAAATGGCACAATTGATATTTTTTCATATCCAACAAGCCCGTGAGCTTCCTGGTGAGCTGTAAGGTTATATAGTAAAAGCCCGTTTATCTGGCACCTGTGGGACCTGGCCAATGCCGATTAAACCGCGTGCCGGATATTCGGGCGACACATTGCCGAAAACCCAACACAAAAAAAATTAGCTTATTTTTAAACATACCATATTAATAATAGACTAAATAATAATAATAGAATATTGCATGGATACCTACCAATAAAGCAATAAATATCGATTATAGTCTATAAACACAGCGCACAATCGCAAAGCAAACTTCTACAATGGCGGACTGAAGTGGCTTAAAGCTGTACTGTCGTTTTTCCCTCTTCCCCTCCACTCCTCTCATTTTCATCTAAATTAATCAACTCACCCTCTCTCTCTCCCCTCCTCTCTCTCCCCCACCCACTCCTCTCTCTTTCTCCCCCCCGCCTCTCTCTTTCCCTCTCTTTCATCCCCACCCTCTCTCTCCCTGCGTCTCTCTCCTTCTCTCACCCCACCAAAACAGTATATATACCCACGATACAGTCAGGCTACACAGGCTACACAGGTATCTGTCAGAGAGAGAGAGAGAAAGAAAGAAAGAAAAAGAAAGAAAAAGAAAGAAAGAAAGAAAGCAATAGAGAGGAAAGAAGGAGAGAGAGAGAGAGAGAAAGAAAAAAAGATGGAGAGAGAAAAAGGAATGGGGGAGAGGAAAAACCGACAGTGCAGCTTTAAACGGAAAAAACGGAAATGCCATTACCGGCAGCATTCAGAACTAATCATTCTGTACTCTCGTGCGACAATTGACTCATTAAATGCGCCACCGCGATTGTGCCGGATAAGATCCGGTTATTCGAATGGGGACCTTTTTTTTGAGGTGCCGGTTATACGGAAGTTACGGTTGATTGGGTCACGGATAAACAGGCTTTTACCATAGTTAGTTAACCTCCAGCCATACTAAAGGTTTCCTAAGCTGTTACTGTTGCCAATCTGTGCCTGATACTCTCCAGAGTTAGGTAAGTAGAGTGAGTCCCTCCAGGGACAGAGTGCACATTCCATTTCCAGACACGGGAAATTCCCTTGTGTGGGAAGTACATGTCTGAAACTGTCTGGTTTGGATATTTCCACATGTGTCAGTCACCCAGTTGAGCAAAACAATTGTTATATATTATATACACAGGTATGTATATTTTATGTATATATATATAATATATTTATATATATATATATACTTCTCATTTAATTCCTGATATCCCTGCGTGTCAAAGGCTGAACAACAAAATAGTACCAGTGTTCAATGACATTAAACCCTAGCAATAAGGTTATTGCTCAAGACTAGGTCCCCTGTGCCTTGATTCAGGTCAACCTGCAGTAAAATTCTCTGGTTAGGGTACATAGTTAAGGAAAAGAGTGTCCTTAATAGATGAACTGGAATCCATAAATATATGAAGCTCATGGTGATGATTTCCTCCTGTTTTAGTTGTACCCTGTCAACAAGTCACAAGTGGCTTTTGAGACTAGATCAATAAATTTGCTCAAAAGGGAACTGGACAAGGACCTGGGCAACTAGAGCGCTTCACCAATTAGTGTTGACTTTGGCCTGGATTGGTGTCGTTTGCTTTTCAGTTGGTAGAAAATATGTATGAATCCCTTTTCTGGCATCGTCCTTTGTTTGAAACAAATATGAATTACACCACTTTTCTATGATGTGTACATCAAATATGAATTCCCAAACCTACAGATACTGAGAACAGTGTGGGCTGTTAAATATGTGTGTCATTGTTTCAGCTTTGTTGATGAAATGCTTCCCGCATCATGTGAGGATTTTGAAAGCTTGTTAGCTTGTTACTCTTCTGTATAATGAAAGTGGCTCCCACTTTGTCAACTGACTTGTTTTGGTGTTTCTCAGCCAGGTCAGCTGTTAACAATCTAGAACTGTATCACTAAGAAATTTTATAGATGATTTAAGGTTTGAAAGAATATTAGATGATTGGGAATTGTCTGCAAGGAGTGTTCCAGCTTTCATGGATCTGTTGGACCTGCCCTCCCTGGTTCGACTCCTACCTCTCTCATCGTCTACACTTTGTCACCACCAACATCTTGTCTTCCATCCCCAGCATTGTCACCTATGGCGTCTCCCAGGGCTCTGTCCTTGGCCCCTTACTTTTCTACATCTATATGCTCCCACTTGGTGACATCATCCGCAGACATGGGGCTAACTTCCACAAGTATGTGGATGACACACAACTCTATCTCTCTACCCTCGACTCCAGGACTAACACTGTCTTGACAGACTATCTGTTGGACATCAAGTCCTGGATGAGAGCTAATTTTCTACAGTTGAATGTCAGTAAGACCTAGGCTGTATTGATTGGCTTGCTCCAGCGCCTTCATGCATCAGGCGCTGGCAGCATCAACCTCCATGGTTGCACACTCAACCTCACCAAGCCAGTTAGGAACTTAGGTGTCTTGTTCAACCCTCAACTGTCTTTCCTCCCCCACTTCCAAGCAATGACTCGCTCTGCCTTTCCCCATCTCCGCAACATTGCCTGACTCCGTCATGACCTCACCACTGAAACCCTCATTCACGGCTTCATTACATCCCGGCTCGACTGTGCAAATGCCCTGCTTGTCGGCCTTCCCAATTCCTCCCTCCACAGGCTACAGATAATCCAGAACTCTGCGGCCTGTGTTCTCTACCGTTCCAAACTCTGTGACCCCATCTCCCCCATCCTCGCCCAAATCCATTGGCTCCTCATCATCCAGAGGATCCAATTCAAGATCCTGGTCCTCACGTTCAAAGCCCTCACAATCTTGCCCACCCTACATCCGTGACCTCCTAACCCCTTACCAACCTTCCAGTCCCCTCCGCTCAGCAGACTCTGCGTGCCTTTTGTTCCACCCAGAATTTTTCGACCTTTCCTACGTGTTTCACCCCTCCCCGTACACTCTCCTCCCAGCTTGGATCACACGCCTCCTGTGTAGCGCCTTGGGACGTCCTCCCGACGTGAAAGGCGCTTTATAAGTGTAATTTGTTGTTGTTGTTGTTGTTGCTCCACTTTCCCCAAGCTACCTGCTCCACCATTAGAGGGCGAACCTTTAGCCACTCTGCCCCCAACCCCTAGAACTCCATCCCGCAGTCCCTCCGCCTTGCTCCCTCCCTGGCCTCCTTCAAGTCTTGCCTCCAGACTCTCCTCTTCGATGGATCCATCGGCAACTCCTAATCCTCCCCCGTCCCTAGCTTGAGTCTGAAACAATGACTGCCCAGTGCCTTGGGACATCCTCCTGATGTGAAAGGCGCTATATAAGTGTAATCTCGTTGTTGTTGTTGCTCAATAGACTGAAGGGGGTCTGCTTCATAATAGGCATGTCTCTTTTGCCCTGATCCCATGGATTTGGAACAAGTAAATGGTGACAAGTTAACAAAATAGGCCCTTCTACATATTAAAGGTATCTGTTGTTAGCTGCTAGTATGGAAACTATGGCTTGGGAGCCCAATTTCTGGAAAGTTTTGTCTTTCAGCACCTTGGGACGTCCTGCCGACGTGAAAGTGGCTATACAAATATAATTTTGCTGTTATTGTTGTTGCCTTGAGTCTAGATTTGTGAATACTAAATGTGCTTAAATACCTAGGGTTTGATCCCTGTTTTGCAGAGAGATGAGCATTTATTGCTGAAGCTCATCCAAAAATAGCTTCAGGAGAGTGGGATTTGTGGTAATACAAACTCATTCAATTTGGTGTTAATTTGCTAAAGTAAAACATTTCCTGAGATCCTTCCGGTATTATTTTTACTATTGGAATGTACCGATGATCATATAAATATAGCTCCCTCTGGTGACCAGAAGGGTATTTATATGTTATTACCATTTGCCCCTTTTTATTGCTAACATCTAAAGTGAGGGAATTCAAATTTGTAAAATTAATGTTTCTTGGCATCAATGATGGAATAAGTCACTTTAGCGTTGGATCAAATTTCACAGGGCAGGGAAACTGGTATAACACAAAATGTCAAGTGAGAGAACAAAACAGCTGTCCGTGTTTCGGGTTTTAAGAACATAAGTAGGAGCAGGAGTAGGCCATTTATTCATGGCTGATATTCCATTCTAACTCCAGCTACCTGCCTTATCCCCATACCCCTTAATCCCTTTATGAATGAGAAATCTATCTATCCCAGATGTGAATCTCTTATGGCGCCACTCGGGCAAGTTGAATAGGTTCTGTGAGACATCACAAGATTACCATGACTCGGTAAGGTTGTGCATTCTTGTGATACACAATCTAACCTAACTGACTAATTCAGCAGGATTTGCTTGATAATGTATTTTTATGTCCCAAAATGTCCCAATATCTACCCATTTTAGAAACAAAGTAGCACTATAATGAGGGATGTTAAATATGCCACTTTCTCTTCTACTTCTCCCTTGCTCAGTGTCCAACCCCGTCACTGTAAATCTCTCTGAGATGGTATCCTTTGTCAGAGTACCATTTTAAAGTGTTAAAAGAGAAAAGGTGGGACTGTGATAGAATTAGGAGTCCTGTAGCTCAGGGGTTAGAACATTCACCGAAGGGAGCCATCAGATCTAATCCCATTTCCTGCATTCACTGCATATATGGTATTACATGTTAATATGTGCATTTACAGGTAAACAAAAATGGTTCTGTTGTATCATTGTGCTCCAAGGGTTATTCAATTATGAAAGCATTTTTTTTAAAACAAGTTACTGATAGGTTTTCAAGTTAGTAGAAACAGAAGTAATTGGCACTGTTTACACATTGTTTGTCAGATATAGATTGATCGGCAGTAAGTTTGTCTTGCTTCAAGGGATTTTGTTTCTGGTTTGTAACAAGGGTGGAGACGTTCAATTTCCGTTCTGGGTTTACGTGGTTATGTCAGATTGAGGAAGTGGATTTTATGATTGGAAAGGGTACAACTTGGTTATACAGTTGAAAGTGGATCACTCTGGGTCATTTGTTAATTGCTTTCCTGATAAGTGACTAATGTAAGTTTGTAACTGGAGGAAAAAATATAACTGGAGTTCGTGTTATATGGAATCTAGGCTTGTGGTGCTTCTGCACATTAGCTGCATTTTGTGAACATGCTAAGGGCTGCACAGAGCTGAAAGTCAAATTTATTTTGCTAGATAAGAGTGTTTGTGAACATCCAGAGGATTATTGACTCCAAATGGGTGAGCAAGTGCTTCATTGTTCTCGTACTTTGTTTCCATGTAACAAGATTGCTAATATCTGTGAACTAATATAGAATCTACAATTATGCTTGAATGCTTTAAATAATGGCCTTACTACAATTACTCTGTCCATAATTGTAGAAATTTGTTATATTATAGCATTATTGGTCTTTTAAAAAAACATTTTTAAAGAGTTTGTTTATTTAGCATTTGTATCCAAAGATTAAAAGAAATGATTGCAGACTTTTTAAAAAGCAATTGATGGTTGATGATTTATCAGTTTTAATTTTATTGGCCGCCTTTTTACATTCCTTTTGGGCCCGCTTGGTGGGAAAATAATAATCCTTATACAGTAAAAGCTTGTTTATACATCACCCAACCAACCAGAATGCTCAACCAATATTGGGGATATTGGGTATCTCCCAATACAATTCACCATTCCAGCAAACGGATCTCATACAGGAGCCATCCGGGACACTCGCGAGTATGCTTACTTTGCGCTTTAAACGTTAAACTTAACGAACGCTGGAATTTTTATTTTACCGATCATTTTACTGAATGTGCTGGAATGCTTTATTGGTAAGTATCCATACAATATTCTGTTATTATTTGGTCTATTATTAATATGGTATGTTTTAAAATAAGTTAATTTTTTGCGTAGGATTTCGGCAACTTGCCACTCGAATATACGGCATATTTGATTAAACGGCAACATTCAGGTCCCAAGCGTGCTGGATAACCAAACTTCTACTGTATTTGATCCACTGCATGACTCAAAACGCTTTACAGGCTGTAAAGTTCAGTGATTTGGGCAGTTGCTGCACATCAGCACACAATGTGGGGAATTATATACACTATGCGATACATAGTACTAGGGAACGGCGATATGGGATTTTTCCGGATATGGATATATCCGTTTGCTCATACCTGCTTAAACCGATCTATCGAGTTTTTATACTGCGCATGCGCGTGCATTCGAAGTGCGCGTGCATTGATGGCGCGCGCGCATTTATGGTGCGCGCTCAGTCGCGGTGCACGCGCATTGACGGTGCGTCCGCACTGACGATGCGCGCGCAGTCGCGGTGCACGCACATTTCGAAATGCGTGCTCTAGGTCCAGAAAGTTTGTAATGTTGGTGTCAAGGTCTGTTGAATTATACGATGTTGTTTGCTCCCTACCTCCCCCTCTCCTTCTCTCCCTCCTTTCCCCTCTCCTTCTCTCCCTCCCCCTCCTCCCTGTCTCCTCTCCCTCCTTTCCCCCTCTCCTTCTCTCCCTCCTCTCCTCCCTGTCTCCTCTCCCTCCTTTCCCCCTCTCCTTCTCTCCCTCCCTCCCTCCCCTCTCTCCTTCTCTCCCTCCTCTCCTCTCTCCTTTTCTCCCTCCTCTCCTCTCTCCTTTTCTCCCTCCTCTCCCCTCTCCTTCTCTCCCTCCCACTCCACTCTCCCTCTCTCCTCTCCCTCCTCCCTGTCTCCTCTCCCTCCTTTCCCCCTCTCCTTCTCTCCCTCCCCTTGCTCCTTCTCTCCCTCCCTCTCCTCTCTTCCTCTCTCCCTCCTTTCCCCCTCTCCTTCTCTCCCTCCCTCTCCTCTCTTCCTCTCTCCTTCTCTCCCTCCTTTCCCCCTCTCCTTCTCTCCCTCCCTCTCCTCTCTTCCTCTCTCCTTCTCTCCCTCCTTTCCCCTCGCTCCTTCTCTCCCTCCCTCTCCTCTCTTCCTCTCTCCTTCTCTCCCAACTTTCCCCCTCTCCTTCTCTCCCTCCATCTCTAAACACAAAATAGAACACACACACACCAAAAACAAAATCTAGAGATTTATTCTCCTCCATTTCTTGCTTGAAAGTAGCATGTAATGTCCACGTGTAAATGAGATCTATTACAATAGAAAAGAGAGAGACAGACAGTCTGACTGTTAGAGTTAGAAGCCAGATTATCACTGCTGTGTGTGTCTGACTAGACACACACAGACGCACACTGCTGTGTGCGTATTCCTATGTCTGACTAGACACACACATAGAGGCAGTGATAGTTTGGCTTCTAACTCTCTCCCACACAAAAATAACACTTACAGCCACAAAATGCCACTTATTTTTATGTAGTCTGAAGTCTGAATTAATGTCCTTCGCCATTGGCAAGCTCTCCTTTGCTATGCAAAAAGTGACAGCGTTCGTGATACTTTCCCACTTTTTGTCCCCTCTCTGGTACAATGTTCTCCTCTTAAATAAAGCAGGAATTGTTTGAGCTGCACTGGCCCCACTACCTGTCGCTTTCTCCGAAGCGCTGGTTCGACTTCCTGCTGTTGTCGACAATGATTTCGCTCTGAGGGCAGTGTGCTGGGCGGGGTGGTGCTGCTTAATGTGTTGTCGCAGGTTGCTCGTGCTCGAATCAGATGTCTTAACCAAGACCTTGCAAACTGTACATCTATACACACCATTACTGACTGCATTGTTTTCAAAGTAGTCCCATACGGGGCTTCTTTTCCCCATGATGAGAAAGGTAAATTTTCAAACTACAATTTTCAGCGATGCGACTTTGTTAAGACGCCACGACTCACGTCGAGTATACACAGTAAAGTGTGCGCGCGCATCGGATGTGCACGCCCGTTAATTGTGCGCGCGCACCGAATGTACGCGCATTCCATGCTCTAGATCTAGGAGGTTGCAATGCCGGCGACAAGGTAAGCTGGAAAAGATGGCTTTACACTGATAATACCAACAATATTGATATATTGCCAGGAACGATATTAAAAATATAACGATGTATATTTTTAAAATCGAATCTCTCGATATAACAGTTTTTTTAGAATCACCATATCGGCATACCGAACTGAAAATCATATCGGGTTTAATCGAAAAACCGATTAATCGCCGTTCCCTACATAGTACTATACCTTGCGTATTCCTATGTTGCCCCTAAATTCTTCTGGAATTTGTTCTCACTTCCCTTCCGTTCACCCATGGTCTCTCTTCAGCTTTAAATCATGGCTAAAGACATACCTCTTTGAGCATCACATCTCCCTTCTCCCCTCTCACTTGTTTGGCGTCCAACACACTCGTGAAGCCTAAAGGGTACTACATAAAGGCAATTCGTTGAATGATAAACATGTGCAAGTTCTATTTGAGTCGATCTTTGATATATGCTACGTTTAAACCTCTGGTTTTTTTTTCAATTGAAGAAAATGCTTGTAATTTGACTCAATTCAACATAATGGCCTGTTTTCCATGAACCCTTTGACAGGATTACAAGTTGAATTCAGTGTTGATCATTTCTCAACCTCCTCCTTAATTTGATCTGTCTATCCATTGATTTACTAGGATTTTCATGATAAGTGTTTGGATAACCATAGAGAAAATTAATTCTTTAATTGCTGGTGTGCAGCAATTTATTTTGTCATTTTTAAAGACTTATCTACTTGTCTTCCTAGTTTTCTTCACTCCTCCACTCGATTAAGATTGTTTTCCTATCCTTGCAATTCTACTTTGTATTTACTTTACTTATTTCTAGTTGGCTCAGACCGTAGTACTCTTGCCTCTTGAGTAACGTTGTGGGTGCAGTCCCCAAATTGGGATTTTGAACTGCTGATGCACCATTGCAGTGCAAGGTGTGTGCTCCATTGTTGGAGGTATCGTCCTTCAGTTAGGACGTTAAACTGAGATTCCTTCTGCCTGTTCAGGTTGATATTAAAAATCTCATGGCACTCTTCGATAAGAAAAGGGAGTTATTTCGAGTGTCTTGACTAACAATAAAATATGTCACTCACTCCATGACTGTTTGTGGGACACAGCTGCTGCATTCGCCTTCAAAATAAACAACAACAATTTACATTTATATAGCGCCTTTCACGTCGGGAGGACGTCCCAAGATGCTAAATAAAGTCACTACCCTTCAGAGTTTATCCTGGAAAGTGCTTTGGGACGTCCTCCCGAGGTGAAAAGCGCTATACAAATGTAATTTTGTTGTTATTGAGACATTTGCCATTGATAGTTGTAATTATTATTATTAAGATAGTTGTTTGTGAGTTAATGGTGAGATTTCAGAAGGAACTTATAGTATTATACAAGTATCATGCAATTAAATTCTTAAAGAGACTATTTCTTTGGTTACTCCACTTTTAATTCCCCCTTGATTGACATAGTCTTGTGAAGGCTGAATTATATTCAACCTTATGAGGATAATGGGTGCAGTAGGCAATAAACATATGTAATAAAACGGTTGCACACCATCTGGCAGCCGGAACGATAGAAGTAATCCTAGAGTAGATACTATATGATCCTTGCTTTTATAAATGGAGGCAGAATCGTAAAGTTATTTTAGGATTATCTGCAGAGGATAGGACTATAAACCCTTAATTCATGCTGAGATCGGAGAATGGCAGAAGGAACTGTTCAAGTACTGTTCACCAAATGCTACTTCACGTGAACAGGGTTATATAAATGCAAGTGATTGTTATGTTGACAATTTTTAATGGAATAACAAGAAATGGGCCTCATCTCTAGCTACGACTCAGGAAAAGGGTTTATGAAGTAACCCACATCTGAAGACCTACCGTTAGATTGTGCCTTTGGTCATCTCCCGAAGCCCGCCCAATGCAACTCTAGCTCGGGTCCAACCATCGCCTGTCCCAACGGCTTGGGACATCCTCCCTACAAGGAAAATGCAATTTGTTGTTTAATTTTCTACTTACATTTTTACTGTAAAGTGGACAAAGAAAGGCTTTCACATATCCCAATTGGAGGGAAAATTGATCAAATTTTCAACAGGTAAAATTACATTTTTTAGTTAAATTAGTTGCATGCAAGGTGCTCGTTGATCAACTTAATATGTAAGTTCTGTTATAAAATATGTTCATGATGTTAGAATCATGTTTGTGCTGCTAATGGCATCTTGCAGTGGGTAGCCTTTTGCTGGAGTTGTGTGTTCTCTCCAAATCTTTTTTGTTTGACTTCATAGGATTGGCAATCAGCCAGACTTGTAGTTCACTGCAACATGTGAGGGTCTTTGTTCAAACTTATTACAAAAATCTGGCATCTCCTGGCACCTTGTATTGTACTAGTGTGAATGGTAGAATGATTTTTTTCCCACAATTCCCTAGACAAGGAGAGAAAATCTATGGCTGAAATCAGGATGGAGCATATTTGAATCAAAATTTTATTTCACGGATGTGTATTTTGGCAGTACATATTCTACCGAGATTTTCATCAAAATTGTAAGAAATGTAGACTTGGCTTGTCAAAATAACCATGTCATCTTTACTTTAACTTGGAATCATTTGAAGTTGCCATTTAAAAGGTAATTCTTTTTAAAAGTTGGTTTAAAATATTGTAGAATTTAACAATGGATGTTGGGTGGTCTTTACCAAGAAAACCAAAATATAAGGTAATTTACACAGTGAAATCATTCTGCTTGATGAATCATCCAAATACTAGTTTCAGTTGTTAATGTTATATTTAGTAGAACCCAGTTATATACCAAAAATATAAATTACATTTGTAAAGTGCCTTTCATGCCGGAAGGATGTCCCAAGGGGTGGTTGGGTTCAGGAAGAGTGGTGGGCAGGGAGGGTAGGAGGGTGGCTGAAGGCACAGTTGAAGAGGGGTGTCTTGAGATGTGCCTTGAAGGAGGCAAGGGAAGGAGTGAGGCAAAGGGACTGTGGGATGGAGTACAAAGGGTGGGGCTAGAAAGGCTGAAGGCTTGATTGCCGATGGTGGGGTGGAATGTGCGTGGGACATGGAGCTGGCTGGAGCCTGCATAGCGGAGGGAGCAGACAGATTGTTATGGAGTGAGCAGATCACAGAGGCAGAAAGGAGCAAGGTTGTGGAGAGCCTCAAAGGTGTGCACGATGATTTTGAACTTGATCCTCTAGGGAGCTGGGCGAGGGTGGGTGCGATGGGATTATGGAGCCTGGTGGGAGAGGACATGAGCTGCAGAGTTCCGGATGATCTGCAGCTTGTGGAGGGAAGAGTTGAGGTCCAACAAGCTGGAGTAGTCGAGCCTTGATGTGATGAACACATGGATGAGGGATCACAGTCATTGGGAGTCCATTAACTGCCCAGCCATTCAATACTGTCATTAGCCATTCAAAGTCTAATCAGCACTTTTGCATTTTGCACTGATCACATGAGCAATGACGCCAATGATCATGCTCAGCTTCCCACACTTAATAATGGCCACCTTATGGATCATCCGGTATTTAGTGGTGTCACTTCCTGTATGCTGTATACTTGCAGTGTTCAGGGAGTGTCATAGGCAACCTGATGGCCTGGAATTCCGCCATGTTTAGTGTGCGGGAAGTCAGTAGGATAGTAGGGTACCTGTTTTATAAACAAACCCATTTCATTGACAACGTATGTTATAATAGGGTTTTGCTGCATTTTTTCTTAAAAAGTCACTTTGAATTTTTTACTGTTCATAAATACATAATGACTGAATGATAACCTACACTCACCGCATGATTCATTTTGTTGTTTCATTTGCAGTGCATAAGGAATCATTTATGTAATACATTTATAATATATTTATATGTTGCCTTTCCCTCCCTCTCTTACCATCCTTTCTCCCCCCTCTTCCTCCCTGACTTTACTCCGCCTCACCTTTCCTTTTCTCTCTGCCCTTCCACTCTTTTCCCCCTTTCTCCCCTGGCCCCATTTCCGCGACTGTTTGTGGGACACTGCTGTGCACAATTTGGCTGCCATGTTTCCCCAAAAATATACAGTCGCCTTTCCTGCTCTCCTATCCCCTAATCCCCCAACTCCTCCCCTTGCTATCTTTCCCCCCGTTTTCCCTTAATCTCACTTCCATGACTGAGTGTGGGACACTGCTGTGTGCAATTGGGCTGCTGCGTTTCGCCCACAAATATACAATCAATTTTCCTACTCTTCTTCATTCTGCCCCGACCCTTCCTCCCCTGCTCTTGTCCCTACCTAACTGTACAGCTCTTGGGACGTCCTCTCGACGTGAAAGGCGCTATATAAATGCAAGCTTTGTTTGATTGATAATCAAAAAATATATGCAGTGTCTCATTTTCATACCATCGTGTTGTATAAAGTACGCCTGCCACTTAAAAAAAAGTAAGGTTGCCAGAGGTCGCAGATGGGTGAGGCCATGGAGCTGTGAAAAATAAAGATGAGAATCTTGAATTTAATGCACTGAGGGATAGAAGGCCAGTGGAGATGAACAAAGATGAGGGTGTGGGGTTGGTATGGAGAGGACATCAGCTGCAGAGTTCTGCATGATTGCAGCTTGTGCAGGGAACTGTTGGGGAATTTGGAAAGCAGTGTGTTGGAGTAATGGAGCCTGAATGGGAGCTGGGGGAAAGGAGGAAGGGGGAGAGAAGTGCGTGATGTTGAGGTGAGAAAGCTGACTGAGTGAAAGCCCAGATGTGGGGCTGAAAGGACAGTTGATGATAATAATAATAATACATTTGTGGGTGAAACGCAGCAGCCAATTGCACACAGCAGTGTCCCACAAACAATCATGGATTGAAAATGGTAAATTTTTATTATTGCGTTTTTTGGACGGATTATTATTAGGCGCGTGGAGTAAGGAACCTTCCCCAAGGTTTCGCTCTGCTCTGCCTGGATTTGAACACAGGTCTCACACTTGTAAGATGAGTGCTCCAACCACTGAGCTACAGGAGCTCAACGTTAAAGGTTGATTAGGACACACAGGTTTTGCATTGGCTGTTGGGTAATCAGCGTGCAGGTTGGATGCAGTCAATGCCTCTGCTGTTGAGGCATTAATGGAAGCAAAGCAGGAGAGCCTCGGTTTTGATGACATTTAATTGAAGATAGTTAGACCTCATCCAGGGCACACAAATCATAATCAAATAGATAGTTTGGCCCATCTAACCTTTATGCCATATTATTAGATTATTGTAGAATTTTTAACCCCCTTTCCCTCCCTACATTTTTACATAACCCTTAATATTTTCTAAGTGCAATATCTAAATTCCTTTTAAACATTCGAACTGCATCTTCGGCCTCTGGGCCAGTCCACATTGTATATTTTCCTGTTTATTTTAAAAATGTGGATTTTTCTTCGCTTTAAATGTTATCTCGCTTCCTCTGCATTGTTTAGCAGCCTATAGGCCAGGCCGACATTCCATTGCGAGTATCTACTTGTAGCTCTCTGTGACCAGCTGCTGGGATGTAGATTTGCAGAAAGGTAGATTTGCTTGGTTCACTACTTTCTGGTTTATTTTCCCCTTGTGTTCTTTGGGGAAGTGCCTTATTTCTGGCTAGTTCCTCTGATGGCCTTGCTGAGATGTAAAACCTGGCAGTGAAGAATAGATATTCTACGTGTGCTTTAGGATATCACTGAGCTACGAGTTCAGACTTTGCCCTGTTGGAGAATTAACTTCTCAGAATTGCCTTGGTTTTGAGGTATCTATCAAAATAATAGTAATCGTTGAATTTTACGTAGTGCCTCATCATGTCTTTGAGCCAGTGGAAAAACGCTTCACAGAATAGACCCTAAAATGAATTGACCATGTATTAAAACAATGTACACTGCCCAATACTGATAGATTTGATTGAAGCATTATGTCTGAAGTATTTCTAAAAAAAATTGTGTTGATGGAAGGAATGGTGGTGGCTCATTTTCACATTTTTCAGATACCAAAACTTAGTTTGGATCTCTTTAAAGCTGTTTCATACTCTGATCTGCTTTGGTATCAAAATCATTGCCTTTTGAACGCAATCTGTTGGTGATAAATTCCGTGGGTTCAGATACTTTTCTCAGATTCGGCCACCCATTGAATTTCTCACCAGAACTACTAAAATATTTTGCTTGACATTTTGACTAATTAGATAAGAACTGAAATTCTGTAAATCACTACTGTACTAAAACACTACACTTTAGTAAGACTGCTAGTAAAAACTTAGCATTGGAACCATACCATTTACTGTACATTCTATGATTAAATTTAGATGAAATATAATCACAATTTTAGTGATTGGTTGCTGTAGAAACAAATACTTTTGACTTAGTGTTTCAACAGTTGATAATATTCTAACATTGAGTTGAGATATCCTTACTTTCCCAATGGCTGAGTGAGTAACCTTCTGTGGACACCATTCTGTGTGTTTCTAAGCAATGCAGATCGAGAATCCCATGTTTGATTGATCTGTGCCGTGTTAACATCTTTCAGCCTTGGCAGTGGAAAGTGCAGCACTTGAAGCCACCAAGTACCATGGAGCTAAGGAGGGGGGAATTATATCAGCCAGAGTAGATTCCTGCTAACTGTAGAACACTCACTGGAATATTGGCATATGAGGATGCCAGTTGAGTACAGGATCATTTCTGTACTCCAGTTACCTTTCCCCATCACAAACCTTGTGGTTTTGAATCATATGTGAAGAGTGATAACTTGGTTGAAATAGTACACAATAAACTATTAAAAGCTTCCGCTGTGAAATTAATGTAATAGTTGCTGAGACTTCAGTGGGAGGAAGGGGTTAGCTGAATCAAAAAGAATTGTCTGGCATCGCTTGTGGGTGTGAGAGTCTGCTAATCTGCTGTGGCATTGAAAACCTTGCCTTTTGAACCACAAACTGCTGATGAGTCAATTATGTTGTTTTACCATTCCCTTAATTTGCCAAAATACTTTATGCTGCCCCTAGCAACAATATAATCACTGGGCAGACATTTCCTGCTCCACCAAGTGTTATAATTGAAATTTGTTTGCAGCATTGATGAGAACGACCAGTGAGCACACTGCACAATGACTCGAAATGACAGATGGCTTTAAACTTCGAAGATGACAACTTACTTAACAAATTGTGAGATGCACCAGGTGGTTGAATATTTTTTGAGAAAGTTATTTAATCATATTACTGGATTTGTTACCATTTTTCTGAATTCCCTGGTCAGTTTTTCAAATATCCATGGCCTATATAAGCTTTGCATTTTGCCTTTTAATACAATAATGGGAAGAACTATAAAACAATATTTAATCGAAAACATTATCTTAAAACTAATAATTTGCATTTGATATAGCGCTTTTCACATCTTATATCTGTGGGTGAAATGCAGCAGCGCATTGAAATGCGCACAGCAGTGTCCCACAAACAGTCGTAGATTGAATTGACCAATTTTTTTTTGAGGGATTATTATTAGGCATGTGGAGTAAGGAAACTTACCCAAGATTTCACCCTGATCTGCCTGGATTCGAACACAGGTCTCACGCTTGTAAGGCGAGTGAGTCCATGCCTTTATAACCTCTTGGCTGGACTACACAAATGCACTCCTTGCTGGTCTCCCCTCCACCACAATCCATAAAATCCAGCTCATTCAGAACTCTGCCACCCGCATTTTCACCCGCACCAAACTTTGCTCCCCTTTGACCCCAGTCCTTGCCAGAGTTCACTGGCTCCCTGTCCCGGAGAGGATTGATTTCAAGATCCTCACTCTTGGCTTCAAATCTCTCCACTCCTCTGCATCTCCCTACCTCTCTGACCTCTCTCCCCAAAACAGATGGCTTTGCTGCTCCGGTTCTGTTCTCCTCCCTGTCTCCCGAATCCTTTACTGCTCTGGTTCTGGTCTCCTCCTTGTCTCCCGAATCCTCTGCTCCACCATTGGTGGCTGTGTCTCTGCTGAAGACCTTTCTTTTCGACCGCGCCTTTGGTCACCTTTTTCCCCCTGCCTATGGCTCGGGCCTGAGCTCCGTTATTGTGAAGCGCTCTGAGACATCGTCCAGCATGGAGGGCGCTATATAAATCGAAGTTGTTTTTGTTGTTGAATGCTCTAACCGCTGAGCTACAGGAGCTCCCATTAAATGTTAAAATTGTAAGGCTATGTTCTTATCAATTATATTATTCACAACATGTAGTACATGTTATCCAGGCTTGAAATTCACGTATTTTAAATATATGGTAAGCTTGGTTTCTCAGAGCAACATCTGAGGTCTAGTTCTTTTTTAGAACATGAGACAGTCTTTGCTTTCAAATACAGATTCCCACAGTTTTAAACCAAAATGTGAATCCAACTGAAATGAAGTAGGAAATTACTGCTTCTATGCTGAGAGCTCAATCCTGCAAACTTTCGTTCCCATATAAGCTCTCCCTATTACTAATTTAGAGTAAGCATTTGAAAAATGTTAGCATTATGAATTAATTTGACTTGGCAGAACAATAAGTCATGGTTTATTAACCATCTAATTCCTATAGCAGTCAGCATTGTATGAATTTTGTTTGGTCAGTTGGGTGTCTGAACATTTCATCTTATTTTGTACTTGAATAAGAGCGATTAAATGATGATGTTATGATGTATTTTATGGCTTTGAATGAAAAGTGCATCTATCTTGTCAAGGGGATTCAGCTGGCTATTGATCATGCTCTGCCAATCCTGGTTTTAAGACAAACTCACTGAATTGTGTTGCCTATGTTCTGTTGGATCAGTCACAAGGAATAACTTTTCTTTCTCTTCCCTTGTAGCGTCAGCACCAGTCAGCAGTGTGAGTAGACGCCGAATTTCTCCAGGCACAAACCCCATCTGGGAGAAGAAAAGTGTCATCATGTCAAACGTTACCATTGACCCAGATATCAAACCTGGGGAGTATGTCATTAAGAGCCTCTTTGCTGAATTCACAGTCCAGGCGGAGAAGAAGATTGAAGTTGTGATGGCTGAACCACTGGTGAGTAAACCTATACTGCTACTTTCCTAAAAGAAGATGAAGAGAAGTAATCTTTACCAGGATCTGAATGCAAGGGAGGAAATAGAGCTGACGATCAAAGCAAGTGCCAAGATTGTGCACTGCTTCAGTGAGTTTAGAGGGAGAGGTCAGGGATGTTGAAGAAGTCGAACACGAACAGAGAATACATTGACAGGAGCCGAGGAGGATGGTCTTAGTGTTGACCACATTGAGCTGCAAGAAAATGAGGCTCATCCAGATCCTTGATGTCTTATAGGGAGGTGAACGGAATCCAGTGGACCTGAAATTGAGGGGAGACAGGGAAGTGTCACTGTATACATGAGAAAGTTAACATAGTCTTTGTGAGTGCTATCACCAAGAGGGGGCATTAGACAGGAAAGGAGGGGTTAAAACCAATCAATGATAGAATAACCAGCAAATAGACTGAACTGATGGGTGGGGGTTGTGGGGGAGAATGAAACTAAATAAAAGAATATGATTCCACAGGGTATTCTTTCATTTGGGATCTTTAAATAATATGGGTGGTGAAATGGACTTGGAAAGGAGAGTGACAGCAGTTGTCATGGAGTTTGTGGTGCCCCAAATGATAAAGACAAAATTAGTGAAGGAAGTGGGAATGTCACTAGGGAGGACAATGTCTTGACTGCATGAAGGATGTGGGGGTGGTCTATCATGGAAAACTGGTGTGTGGCGGAGTTGATTGACACTTTGGGGACAGCATCAAAAGTCACCAAAACCTGATTTGTGTATAATTCTTACATCGATAGAATTAACCTCTTGTAAAGTTGCTATTTGTTCATTTCATTGTTTTTATTTTCTGCTGAGCTCTCACATAATCCTAATTTTTATAAAATGGGTCATCTGTCCATGTTATAGTTCTCTCTCTGTCAGCACCCAGATATGGTGTCAAAACATAATATGGAAAATGGGAGATGCTTGTAACCCTCCCATGGTTTATTCCCCTTTGTAATCATAATTTGCAATTAATTGTGATTTCTCCTCACCTCCCCTCTGCTTCTTTTTGAAACTATTTTAAATCTGTGACCATGAGTCACTGATATGCCAACCAGTGGAAACAGTTTTTCCCTACCTACTCTGTCAAATCCCCTCATGATCTTAAAAATCTCTATTAGGTCTCCTCGCAACCTTCTCTGTTCCTTCATCTTCCTACAACTAAATGTTGACAAGCTGGAAGCCATACACATTGTCTCCCAGCAGTGTTTTCTATCCTGTGATTCTGATCTCCTGAACCTCCCCGGGTTATCCACAGACGTACCATACTGTTGCGCAACCTTAGTGGAAGGGTTCGACCCACAGCTGTCCTTCTGACTCAATTTTCCTGCAGAAAGGAGTAGTATGCACAAGTCACCTGAGCTGCTCCTATGTATTTCCCAGCAGTTAGCTTAATGAGTAGCATTGTCCAGAGACCTGGAGAATGATGGGAGTGTCTTAAGAAATAAGGAAGCCGATCAAGTATAGTAAAAGCCTGCTTATCCGACATCTGTGGGTCCTGGCCAATGCCGGTTAAACGGCATGCTGGATATTCGGGCAGCAAGCTGCCGAAAACCCAACACAATTTTTTTAAAAAAAAACGTACCATATTAATAATAGATTAAATAATAACAGAATATTGTGTGGATACTTACCAAGAAAGCAATATGTATTGATTACAGTCTATAAACACAGCACACAATCATAAAGCAAACTTCTACAACGGAAGAGTTTTTTCTTCTTAAAGGGGCAGTGTCAGTTTTTGACAATGGAAAATGGAGAGAGGGAGAAGAAAAACAGTGCCCCTTTAAGATGAAAACCCAGAAATGCCACTACCGGCAGCATTCAGAACTAATTGTACTGTACTCTCCTGCAACAATCCACTCATTAAATGTGCCACCGCGATTGTGCCGGATAAGATCCGGTTATTTGAATGGGGACCTTTTTTTTTTGAGGTACCAGTTATATGGATGTTACAGTTGATTGGGTCACGGATAAACAGGGTTTTACTGTACTGTTATATGCTGTACTGTATTGATGATGGTGCACGAAAAGAGTATTCTGACAAGTCTTAAAACCCCTCTGGTATGAATGTCACGTGATCCTAGATATTTCTACCAGGGTGGCATAAATAATTTATCATGACTGGTGAAAATGTCCTGAGGCTTTGACTTTGTGTTACCGTCAGTAATTTCTCATTGGTAGAGATATTAGAAGCTGGAATATGACTTGGGTTGTTTACTGTAAGTCTTGGCATTCTGTTGTGTCTGCACTTTTCTAATGAATGTCTGCACTGCCAAACATTCCACTGAAGGGACACTCCATCTGAGAGCGTATTGTACGTAATTTGAATAAATTATAAGAGTAAACAGCTCACTGCTCGCAAGATTGAAGTGCTGTTTGAGTGCCATGACACGTTACACAAATCAATTCTTTGAACATATTTTGAATTGTTGATGATGCCTTAAGTGAATATTCAGATAGTTAATAATAAAAGTTAGGATGTGAACGTTGAAGGAAGTAATTTGGTGATGGACATGTGTTTCCTTCATTCTTGAACTGTCTTGTAAGGTGATGTGCTAAATGATGTGTTAGAACTAAATTGACACTTCTGGAGTCCTTTAGCTCAGAGGTTAGAGCACTCAACAAAAGCAACAACAAAATTACATTTATATAGCGCCTTTCACTTCGGGTGCAGAAGGGCATCCACCTTGCAAGCAAGAGACCTGGGTTCGATTTCTGGCAGGGCGAAATGTTGGGCAAGTTTCCTTAATCCACATGCCTCTGTTTACCTAGCAAGAAGTAGTAACCGGTTGTTAATCGATTGGTGGATTGTTTATCCGGGGAAAATAATCCCTAAAAAAAAATTGATGGTCACTGAGTCCACAACTGTTTATGGGACACTTCTGTGTGCAGTTGACTGCTGTGTTTTGTCCACAAAAATACCTTCAATTCATTTTACAGTACTGTATGCTTTGAGACAACAGCAACAACAATTTGGATTTATATAGTGCCCTCCACGCCAGACGTGGTCTCAGAGAGCTTCACAAAGCAGAGCCCGGGGCCGAGCCAGAGTTTCGAGGCGTAGGGGCTGAAAGCACAGTTGCCGACGGTGCAATGGAGGTTTTGAGGGACAAGAAAGAGGCCAGACCCAGTAGAGCGGTGGCAAAGGGTACTGTTATGAGGAGAGAGGAGGTTAGAGAGGTAAGGGAGGTGCAGAGGAGTGGAGGGATTTGAATACGAGAGTGAGGATCTTGGAAGTTGATCCGCTCTGAGACAGGGAGCCAGTGAAGTCTGATGTCTGATAAGGACTCGGGTAATCGGGGAGCAAAGTTTGGTTTGTCTAGTAGACGTGAAAAGCGCTACGGTATATCAAATGCAAGCATTATTATTATTATTTTTATTACTGAGTCAGGATCCAGATGGATTTGCAGTACTCCAGGGCATTGATGATGATAAACCAGCTAGCCTGGCTCATCAGTTGGACTAGGAGGGGTAAAATGGTGCCTTGGGGCAAGGATTCTCCCCACTCAGCTCTTGTAAACCACACAAGCCGAGCCCCAATGGGTAGGGTGGTCTTCAATGGCAAGCAGCCCGGAAAGCTTGCCAACAGTGCATTCAGAGGCAGGATATGTGGTTTGACTCCAGCAGACTCCAATGCCCGATTTGGTATCCCCCAAGCCTTGGATCGTGCCAACCTCCGCCTAATACTCCCTGGAATTAAGCAAGTAGGATTCATTGCTCCAGGGAGAGAGTTTCCATTTGAACCTCGCTTAACGTCGTAGTTTGGTTCTTCAAAAGTTAAGCAAAATGACGTGAAGCAAACACATTTTTCCAATCAGAATTAATGTATAAACTGGAGTTCGGTTATTTTGGACATTTGGACAAAATTCTTTAAAAAAAATTACACTCGTTCCCTGACTGCCTGCCCAGCTCATTCGCTCGCTGCAGGTCTCACTCACTCACTGCCGGCTGGCCGGTCTCACTCGCTGTCGGCCTGGGTCACTCTCTTGAAGGGGAGGCCCTAGCACCGGTGTGCCCCCTTTCCACCCCTGGTGAACGATGTAAGAGGGAACATCATGACATTAAATGGGTATATGATCCCTATGTACCAGCAACGTAATAACAAAACAACGTTGAACGAAACAATGTTAAGTGGGGTCTACCTATACTTGGAATTATTGGTTTGGTTACTATTAAGCTTAACGAACCTGACCAAAAACATTTCTTTCTTGATTTGACAAAGCAACCAATCAATAAGGTGAGGCAATCAAAAGGAGCAGCATCTTTTTAAGATGTTTGATGTCTGAGACATTTTGCTTGTTTACTGCTTTTAGAACTGCAACTGCTGTCATATTGCAGTGCTGCTGTTAACAGAACTGTCTTTCCTGGCATGTACCTTATCAAAGTATTGTCCGGCTTTTATCTTTAATTTGGTGGAGCTTGACTCGAAGGATTTCCCTCCTAAATCAGGATTAGTTCAGGTGTACATGCATGAAAATGTACACCTTTGGTTGTGGCTTTTGTCAACATCCTTAAATCTACTCAGGGCTTACCATTGTACAGTACAGTATTTGCCAAGCACGTCAAGACATTCATTCTCAGTGAAGGAAGTGCAAAGTGTTGTTCAGAAGTGCAGGACACTGTAATTTCTGAATGAAAGACGCTGTGATGAAAATAATTCCAGCCAGGAATAATATTGCAATTTATTATAGGTAGAATAATTCTCAGTAGTTTGGGATGTCATTTTACATAACTAAATTAAAACTTCTGCAGAAAATTGACAAGCTGCTTCCATGCCTTTTGCAAATAAATGTTCCTATTTATTTTGCATTATCATAACAAATTGGTTCCACAATGTAGTAGGAGCAGTGAAGAAGTAGCTGCTGATGGAGGAATGGTGTGTTATTGAATTGCAGAATGCCCAACGTCTATGCCCTTTTCAAATAAATGTTCCTATTTACTTGATATTATTATGTTGCATTGGTCCCACAATAGGCAAATTTTGAAAATTATTTTATACTGAAACATACTAAAAAAAAAGGACAGATCAATCAGAAGTGTATCTCCCCTCCCGCAGGAAGTAGCCTCCTTCTACATCATTTGACATTATATCCTTTATATGTATTCTGCAAGAGCTCAATCCTGAGATTTAATAAAATGCAAAGTAGAAATATAGCTTATGATACAAATTTAATACAGTATATATTTTTCACCCACAAATGACACTGTTACTATATTTACTATATATTTTAAGTCCTAAGTTGGAGCTACTTCTTGGCAATTGAGATAAACAGCAAGCTGCTGCCAGGTGCACTGGACCTGGGAATGGGCTGAGCTCAGCCTCCGTCAAAAATTGCTATTACACTAATTGTCTGCACAAACCTCAAACCTTCTCTGGAGATTTGGGAAAGATCTACACCTAGAGAAGAAAAGTGAGACAGGAAAGGTACATATTTGCAGATGTCGTTATTGTTTCCATGTTGCAACAATACCTGTAAGGCATAATAATAATTATGTATTTGGCACAGCACCTTTCATGTCAGGAGGACATCTCACAAAATCTACTGTAAACCAGGGGGACTATGTATCTTTTGGGAATGGAATTGAATGCACAGTATTCAAATAGTGGCATGGAGATCTTTAAAGTCCTCCTGAACAGGCAGACAGGACCTCAGTTCAATGTTCTCATCTGAAGGACGGCACCTCCAATAATGCAGTCCCAAACCAGCATTGGAGTGTCAGCCTATATACTATGAATTCCGTCTCAACCTAGGGTTTGAACCCACAACCTGCTGACTCAAAGCTGAGAGTACTAACAACAACAAAATTACATTTATAGAGCGCCTTTCACGTTGGGAGGACGTCCCAAGGCGCTGAACAGTCAGGTCGGACCCGAGCAAGGGAGAGGGGCAGGGTAGTGGGGAGGGTCGGAAGAGAGTTAGGAGGTGAGGGAGAGAGCTGGGAGGGCATCAGAAGGCATGATCGAAGAGGAGGGTCTTGAGACCAGTCTTGAAGGAGGTAAGGTAGGAAGCGAGGCAAAGGGATTGTGGGATGGAGTTACAGAATGTGGGAGCAGAGAGGCTGAAAGCCCATCCACCGATGGTAGGGCGGGTCGGGCGGGGGACATGGACAAGGCCAGAGCCCGCTGAACGGAGCCAGACTGATGCACCATGGGGCAGATTGAGTTTCAATACCAGCATTGTCAAGCTGTTTGAGAACTAGTTCTCTTTGTACATCTTCTGCAGTATCTTGAAGCGTAATTTGGGCATTAAATTGTCATTATATACCCACCCCAGCCCAGCTCAGGAAAAGTATTGAAGGAATTAATTGAACGAGAGAAAAAAAATCACATGGTATTTGTGTCAGCTTCTTCAATGAGCGGTCAGATATTTAAACTGTCTAGAGAAATCCAATGTGGAATTCTTTATGCACTGTTACCATTACAGTACAGATCACCCCACAGTTACATATTAATGATTCCATGTACAGTAAAAGCCCGTTTATCCGGCATCCTCAGGACCTGGCCAATGCCAGTTAAAGCGTGTGCGGGATATTCGAACGAAAACGCAAAAATAAAATAATTTAATGCATTTTCCCGGATAAATTCCGGTTAATCGAATTTATTTTGCGATGCCAGTTGTACAGAAGTTACGGTTGATCGGGTGCCGGATTAACGGGCTTTTACTGTACAAAGGAAAGTCCAGAAACATTGACCTGTACGATTAGCTGAAAGAAATCGACGGTAAACTCCTGATAACTCCTCACTCCAAGGGAAACTGGTTTATTGATGAGTCGTTCAGACTGTGAGTTAGGTATATGTATAAATACATAAAAGTGGCTGAGATATTGACAGCATGATGACAAGTGATGGTAGCAGCTTAAGCTAGGTTTGGGTTATCAGGAATTGAATTTAGTTACAATACTATCAAACCTATACCTTCTCCAATCTTTATATAGTGGGTTTAGTTTATTCAATCTACTTTTGGTTATATATTTCCTCTTTTCTGGTTCTGCTTTATTTATAAAGAAGTTGGAACACAATTTTCTGTAATTAGTGTCCTTTTTCTGCTCCAGTGGATAAGCTTATTTTCTTTGCATCAAGTATTCTGCTTGCATTGGGGAATCCACAATCACTATATACTGCGAGTGCTTTCTAACATGTTTTTTTTTTAAAAACCCACGAGATTTAATATGGCTTCATTCACAAAAATTAGATTTGTTCTCCTAATGTTCACAGGTGTCTCCCTCAACAGCGTTTTCTCTAGAATCGCCCCTACCCCTCCACAGCTTTTTCTGCTTACCTTGTCGTTCCAATTAGACATGGAGTTCAGGCTGGCTTTGTGGTCTCTTGACAGATGCGAAGACTTTAGCTCGAGAACACTGAGTTCCAAGTGTTCATAAGGGATTTATTACGGCTGAGGTTTGCTGCATGATCAGAGATCACCTATCTAGGCCCCAATTGGACTCCTGCTGTCTTGAAACAACAGCAAAATTGCATTTGTATACGCCTTTCATGACAGGAGGACGTCCCAAGGCACTGAAAACAATTCAAAGCTAGTGCTCAAGGCACCCACATCTAAACATACTAACGCAGTTTTTTCTAAAAAAGCATTTAAAGATATAACCATTAGAAAAAAATAACCATGAAAAACAAGTTTTTATGCAGTTCATTTTTCGGTTGATCTTCATTGTACGATTTTGTCAATGATAAGGAGATGTAGGGAGGTCGATTCTAACACAGAGGTGCAAAGCGGAGGCTGGAGAACAAGGGGAGGAAGAGCTGACAACTAGGAAACATTGGGACAATTTCAGCATTTAAAACTGAGAGCTGGAAGTTAGTATGTGCTTTGGATAAAGAAGGTGCTTCAGCTCATTTGTTATTAACCTTCCAGAGTACTTGGACTATCATCAAGCTGTTTCTTAAATGTGTTCATTATCCTGACCCTTTCTACTTGTTCATTATGTAGATATCCAAAGAATTATATGACAGGGAAACAGGCCATTTGACTAAACCAAAACCTACTAGTCTTTATGTTCCAAATCAGCCTTCGCCCCTCCTATTTCCCTCCTATACCTCTCTTATCTCTTCATGTATGTATTGAGTTTCCTCTTACTCTTACATATTTTTTTTTGCTTCAACTGCAGAATCCGGTAGTGAGTTCCTATACTCACCCACAAAATAGTTCTACGTTTTGCCCACAAAATGTATCTGTGAAGCACTTTGAGATGTCTCAAAGATAAGGCGCTATGTCAAATGTAAGTACAGTAAAAGCCTGTTTATCCACGACCCGATCAACCGGATTGCTCAACCCCCCTCCCGCGGCAATTCCCCATTCCAGCAATCACGAGTATGCTCAATTTGCACATGTGTGCAATGCATGCGCACTTATTAAACTTCCGAACTTGGGGGGTTTTACTGATTGGTAAAAAATGCTGTTTTACCGATCATTTTACCGAGTGTGCTGGAATCTTTATTGGTAAGTAGCTAGGCAATATTCTGTTACTATTTAGTGTATTATTAATTTGGTATGTTTTAAAATAAGTACATTTTTTGTGTTGGGTTTTCGGCAACTTGCCGCCTGATTATCCATCACAGTCAATTAGTCAATTAGTCCACCCTCCGGAGACTGCCGGGTAAACGGGCTTTTACTGTATTATTATTCTCATCCGTCTCTCTGTGCAGAGAAATTCCTCCAAAGGTCCCTTTCAGATCAACTATGAACTATTAACTTTATGCCCCTTCATTTTGGACTTACAGAAATAGGGCAGCAAAAAAAATTCATGCAAGATCTCTAATATTCTACTTGCAAATTCAATGGAAATACCTGCTGATTGTTAGATCATATTTATTCAGAAGTAAACAAAACTGGTGTTTATATTTTTGACTGAGCTGTTTGTTATCCATCAGCAGCTGTAACTGGTTTACAAACATTACGACTTTGTTTTAGAGTAGACTAGAGACGATCTATTGTTCTGACATCTAGTAAGAATTTTTGTTCATAACATGGAAATACTGTTTGCAATTGGCCCATGCAAGTTGAACTCTTGCATATGCAATAATCTTGAAGTGGTTAAAGATCAGTTTCTGAGGTCTAGTGTCCAAAAAGTCCTTAAGATATAAAAGAAAATCTAAAGCTTTAGCTCTGTCTGCAGCATAATGTAGCATAATGTGGTCTCTTGTAGCTCAGTGGTTAGAGAACTCGCCTTATAAGTGAGAGACCTGGGTTCAATTCCAGGCAGGTCAGGGCAAAATCTTGGGCAAGTTTCCTTACTTCACTTGCCTAATAATAATCCATTAAAAAAAAGCAATAATACATTGTTAATTTCAATCTCCGGCTATTTGTGGGACACTGCTGTGTGCAATTGGCTGCCGCATTTCGTCCCCAAATAATCAATTCATTTTAAAGTATATTCTGTGAAGCGCTTTGAGACGTCTAGAAGATGTAAAAAGCTCTATACCAAATGCATGGATTATTATTATAATGTACTGTAGATTCTACCAACTGTGATAAGTAAAGTACTTTTTAGACTGTCAGACTCCATTTTTGTTTTTCAGAGCTATATTGCTGAGTTTGATACTCTTGTTTCATGTTTGACATGGGAAGCAGCTGAACAAAATATACCAGTAGTGGTTTTAGTTAAAAAATAAGTGAGAAGTCCAGATGTTTAGAACTGGAAGGTATAAAAATCCCTCTTTTCCTAGTTACCTGTGCCAAGAGGGTGGGCAAGTGATTATAAATAATAATAATCCTTGCATTTAATAGTGCTTTTCACTTATTTCTAAACGTCTCAAAGCGCTTCATAGAATATACTGTAAAGGTGAATTAACTGTATACTTGTGAGCGAAACGTGGCAGCCAATTGAGCAGAACAGTGTCCCACAAACAGTTGTGGATTGAAAGGACCAATTTATTCTAGTTTTTTTTTCTTGAGGGATTATTATCAGGTATATGGAGTAAGGAAATCCGCCCAAGGTTTTGCCCTGCTGGGAATTGAACCCAGGTCTCTCGCTTGGGAGGTGAGTGCTCTAACTATTGAGTTACAGGACTCCTCATGTAATAAGGACTGTACTGAGGTTACGCATCCTTTAACTAGTCATGCTTTAGACATGCCAAGATTTAGGGTGGCATAAACATATTTTTTTAGTATTAATGAGGATGAAATTTGTACCATACCATGTGTGCATGAACCAATGATGTAGATTTCTGAATTCCAACCTTACAAGTAATGCAGGAGAGGCACTGACATTCTCAGTATTGTCTGATCAGACTTGCAGGATGGGTAGCTATGATGTATGGCAAGTTGCTATATGTTTACGTGTTTAGGCTGAACATCTATTTTACTTACAAATCATAGCCTCATTTTACAAAAATCGTTTTACTTATAATAATAATTCTTGCATCCGATAGTGCTTTTCACATCTTATCGACGTCTCAAAGCACTTCACAGAATATACTGAAAAGTGAATTGACTGTATGTTTGTGGGCGAAATGTGGCAGCTAATTGTGCACAGCAGGGAACCACAAACAGTCCTGGATTGAAATTACCAATTTTTTTATTACTGTGTTTTTTTTGGACGGATTATTATCATGCGTGTGGAGTAAGGAAACTTGCCCATGGTTTCGCCCTGATCTGCCTGGATTCTAACACAGGTCTCACGCTTGTAAGGCGAGTACTCTAACCACTGAACTGCAGGAGCTACTTACAATGAATTCATAGCCTTTAGCCAACTTGTGATTTTGATTTTCACTTTGACTCTCTTTACAACAACAACAAATTTACACTTTTAGAGCGCCTTTCACATCGGTAGGACGGCCTGAGGCGCTAAACAGATCAGGTCGGGACCCGAGTAAGGGAGATGGGCAGGGTAGTGGGGAGGGGAGAGAGGGAATTAGGAGTAGAGGGAGAGAGTTGGGAGGGCAGGGGAAAGCACAATTGAAGAGGAGGGTCTTGAGACCAGCCTTGAACAACAACAACAAAATTGCACTTATATAGCGGCTTTCGCATCGGAAGGACGTCTCAAAGCACTGAACAGTTTGGTCGGGACCCGACAGGTGGTGGGGGGTCGAAGTAGGGGGTCGAAGTAGGGGGAAGGGGAAGGAGAGTGGGAGAGGGAGAAGAGTTAGTGGGGCAACCGAAGGCGCGGTCGAAGAGGAAGGTCTTGAGACCGGCCTTGAAGGAAGCAAGTTGGGGGGCCTGCGGGATGGAGTTCCACAGTGTGGGAGCAGAGAGGCTGAAAGCCTGGCTGCCGATGATTGGGCGGTTAGGGCGGTGGATGCGGAGCAGGCCTGAGTCTGCTGAACGGAGGGTGTGGGCAGGCTGGTAGGGAGACAGCAGGTCAGAGAGATAGGTGGGAGCAAGGCCGTGAATGGCCTTGAAAGTGAGGACGAAGATCTTGAATTCTATCCTCTGGATGACGGGGAGCCAGTAGAGACAGGCAAGGATGTGGTCGCGAAGCCTGGTACGGGAGAGTACACGAGCTGCAGAGTTCTGAATGAGGCAAGGGAGGAAGTGAGGTGAAGGGATTGGGATGGAGTTCCAGAGTGTGGGAGCCGGGAGGCTGAAAGCCCGTCCACTGATGATAGGGCGGGTCAGGCAGGGGACAAGGTGCAGGCCAGAGCCCGCTGAGGGGGGCGAGGTTCATAGGGAGACAGTAGGTCAGAGAGATAGGCATGGGCAAGTCTGTGAATGCCCTTGAAAACGAGGATAAGGATCTTTAATTCGATCCCCTGGGGGATGGGGAGCCAATGGAGCTAGGCGAAGGTGGGAGTGATGTGGTTGCGGAGCTTAGTGCGATTAAAGAATCATAAAAGGAAGACGTTTGCCCTATCATGCTTGTGCTGGCTCTTTAAAAGAACTGTCAATTAGTCCCACTTCCCCGTTTTTAACCCATAGCCCTGTGAAAAAAAATATTTTTAAGTACCTATCCAAATAGTTTATATAGTACTATTTATATATTACCGATTTGATTACTGAAATATTCTTACCATGCTAACCAGATACAATAGTTGATGAGATTTTATCTATTCCTACCTTGATTGTGGCACAAATAATAAAATAGCCCATTGGTCAATGACCAAAAACATAATATTTAGTGCTGCAGAGTATCATGTATCAACTACCATCTCTTAGGTTCTTCTACTTTTTCAAATCATACACTTGGGCAGATGCCAGCGTTTGCTCAGTTATTAGAAAACTCTCTACTCCTTCAGTTAGATCATATCCTTTTGTGTGTAGTTTGGAATAGAGGTGCAAAGAATGTCACAATCCTTGGTTTCCCTGTTTTACTTCTACTTTATAGTAGTGATTATTCCCAAAAGAGAGATGTCAAATGTCTAATTTGGTGAAGGGCTTAAAACGTGATAACATATAATGCAATATCAGGTTTTCTGCTCATGGCACATAACTACCAGTTTCATTTGTGAAGTGTCAGTTTCATTCAGTAACTATAAATCAGTTAATACAAGAATAATAACATAAACTACAATAAAAACCCTGTCATCATCCCTCTCTTGCAAAAAAAAACCTTGTTCTGTCAAACTTTGTTAACCACCTGCCCTTCCTTTCTAAAATCCCGGAATGTCATTGTTAACCAGCTTTGTTCCTCTAATCACCATTCCTCTTACTCCCTAGTCGAGCTCCTCCAGTCTGCTTTCCGCCCTGCTCACAGCACTGAGACTGCACTCAATAAGGTTATAACTGATGTGCTCTCTGATCAGGACAATAGTGACTTTTTATTTTGGAGTTGAATGCGGAAGCCGGTTTACACATAGCACTGTCTGACAGCCATGAATTCAGTGCTGTATGGGTGTTGTGTGCCATCATATATATGAGTGCAAATGTATTCCTGGAGGACAGCTAGTTATAAATTTATTTCAGATTCTATGTGGATTTGGTTGGGTTTTCTTTGCTACCTCCTCACTCTTTGCTTAATCAAAAATATTCACTTGGAATCAAGCTAATATGCAGTGGAGCAATTTCAAGCAACAACAACAAATTACATTTATAGAGCGCCTTTCACGTCGGGAGGACGTCCCAAGGCGCTGCACAGGAGGCGTGTGACCCGAGCTGAGAGGGGAGTGTTTGGGAAGGGGTGAAACACGAAGGGGAGGTAAAAATGTTCGGGGTGGAACAAAAGGCACGATCGAAGAGGAAAGTCTTCAAACCGGCCTTGAAAGAGGAAAGGGAAGAAACGAAACGGAGGGATTGAGGGATGGCATTCCATAGGGTGGGAGCGGAGAAACTGAAGGCCCGGCCTCCGATGGTGGGGCGGTTCGGGCGGGGGGCTTTGAGCAGGCCAAGTCCTGTTGAACGGAGGGTCCGGGTGGGCGTGTTGGGGGAGAGTAGATCGGTTAAATAGGGCGGGGCAAGGCCGTGTAAGGCCTTGTAGGTGAGGACGAGGATCTTGAACTCGATCCTCTGGAGGATGGGGAGCCAGTGGAGACGGGCGAGGGTGGGGGTTATGTGGTCGCGGAGGTGGGTGCGGGATAGTACACGGGCTGCAGAGTTTTGGATGGCCTGCAGCCTGTGAATGGAGGAACTGGGGAGGCCGACGAGGAGAGAGTTTCCGTAGTCCAGCCGTGAGGTGATGTAAGCGTGCACGAGTGTTTCGGCAGCGCGGGGGGTAAGATAGTTGCGGAGCCTGGCAATGTTGCGCAGGTGGAAATAAGCGGTGCCGGTCAAGGCGCGGATGTGGGGGAGGAAGGAAAGTTTTTGATCAAACATGATGCCGAGGTTCCTGATTGGCTTTGTGAGGTGGAGAGTGCAACCTTGGATATTGAGGCTGGCAGCGCCCGATGTGCGGAGGCGCTGGCTTGAGCCAATCAGGAGGGCCTCGGTCTTACTCACGTTCAATTGCAAAAAGTTGTCCCTCGTCCAGGACTCGATGTCGGACTGACATGCTGTCAGAACATCGATCGTCTGGGGGTTGAGGGATGAGGCAGAAAGGTACAACTGGGTGTCGTCCGCATACATGTGGAAATTTACCCCATGTTTGCAGATGACGTCGCCCAGTGGGAGTGTGTAAAGGGTGAAAAGAAGGGGACCTAAAACAGAGCCCTGAGGGACGCCGTGAGAAACTGTGTGGGGGTTTGAAGAAAAACCGTTGGAAGAAACAAAATGTAAACGGTGGGTCAAATAAGAATGGAAAAAAAAAGCAGCACTTTTAATGTACCTATACTGCAGCAAATTTAGATGTTAATAACTGAGTTCCATAGGTGTATTCTGTAGTGCAGACTGCAGTACAGTGATGTCATGACAATGCTGTATCACTATCAATACACACAAGATTTAAGTCTCCAGATCAGCAATTACGCAGTGCAGAGTGGAAACTACATTGCAGTAAGAAATGCCACGTAGCCATGGTTTTAACACTGCAGTGGTTGTAGTCATATGGTTATTTGATGATTAAAAAGGACAAGTCAATGACTGTTTATCCATAGCTTCAAAATCAAAGTACAGGAGGGTGGCAGGACTAGAGTGATAAGAAGCTCCCTTAAGAACCATGAATATTTTTAGGATTGAATTTCATTACGTGCTAATGAACTTTGCTTTCATTTTTAATCCTAAAACAGGGGTGGAAATACAGCATTGCAATACAGGATTTGATTAACATTGCCCCAATCAAATAACTAGAAACGCTTTTACTTTTCAGTTTCTTGAGCATCGCTTTGGTTAGTATTGATTTAAGCAAAGCTAGTGGTTGGTTTGTCTTCTGGACTGAAGTTTTCTGATGGTCCTGTTATTAAAACATTTTTTATGGTGGAAATGGGTTTCAAATATGAGACATGCTGATTATTTAGAAGCATAGAATTGTACTGCAAATAAAGTTAATAGTGTTTGTGCTGTTACTGTTGGAGGAATCTATTCAGTCCCATTAACATGCCTTTTTCTCATACCCTTGTAAGTTATTTCTCTTTAGATATTTATTTAGTTCTCTCTTGAAAGCTAACATGGATTCAGTCTCCAACATGCTTCCACAGGGCATTCAACATCCTAAGAAGTGTGTACAAAAAAAATCTCTCATTCGCCCTTTGCTCCCTTAGTAATTAAATTAATACCTTCTAGTAACTGTCATCAACAAGTCGGAAAAAAAATTCTATCAAAATCTTTCATACTTTTAAAGATCTCTGCCAATGAAAATAGGCCCAATTCCTCCATTCTCTATTCATATATCAATGAGTAACAAGATGCCATCCCTGACATCATCCTTGTAAATCTCTGCTCTCTCTCTCTCTCTCTCTCTCTCTCTCTCTCTCGCTGTCCCAAATGGCATCCTTCCTAAATTGGGGTGACTAAAACTGGACATAATACTCCAATTGAGTTCTGACTAACAATTTATAAGTGAAGCATCACTTAAGTTGTGTTTATGAAATTCCTCCCTCCATGATAGGAAATGTGCACAAACAAGTGGTTTTGGCTTGACTATGCTAACACCCAGCTTGTTGCCCTTCCCAACTCTTCCCTCCATAGGCTGCAGATCATCCACAAGTCTATGGCCCGTGACCTCTCCCGCGCCAAGCTCCATGACACCATCACCCCCATTCTCACCCGAATCCATTGGCTCCCCATTATTCAGAGGATTCAATTCAAGATCCTGGTCCTCACCTTTGAGGCCAACCTACCACTGTTACCCCCTAACCCCCTACCAATCTGTCCGTTCCCTCTGCTCAGCAGGCTCTGGCTGCTCCATGTCACCTGATCCATGTGCCCCATCATCAGCGGGTAAGCCTTCAGCCACTCTCTGGAATTCAGTCCCGCAAGCCCTCTGCCTTGGCCTCTCTCTAGCCTCCTTCAAGTCCTGGCTCTAGACCCTCCTCTTCGACAGTGCCATCGGTCACCACCACCTTCCCCTCCTTTTCCTCCACTCTCCCCGATCCCGACCCCAGCTCAAATCTGAAAAACTGGCTGTCCTGACTGCCTTGGGATGTCCTTCCAATGTGAAAGGTGCTATACAAATGTAATTTTGGTTGTTGTTGTTCCCATTAAATAATCCACTTTTTTTAATACGGTACAGTATACTGAAACTTTAAAAATGTTATAACCAGTTCAATATTTAAGTTTAGTTTTCTCTACAAAGAAAGGAAGCTGCTAAAAACTGCTGACTGACATATTCCTCGATATTTGAAAGCGAACTATTTGCAGAGGAATGATGATTCATTTTAGTTTTATGGAATAATAGGATCATAACCATATTTCTACCATATGTCATCGCTCACACACTATACAGTAGACCCTCGCCAAATGCGGGTTTACTTTCCATGTGAGATTAGAGAAAAAATAAATATATATCAATTTTGAAGAAAAGAAAAACATGACGATTTAGATTTCTAAGTGGAGCGGATTTTCATAAAATCCCAAATAGTTCATAGTAAGTTTACATTCCGTTCCATTCCATGCTGCTCCGCTTCAGGTCTTCCATTTAAAATTACATTTCCAGTGACGTGCGGTGGGTACAGTGACAGGTTAGGCACTTTCCCTCAGTGCTGAAGGATGATGAACTGGTATCTCCAGTTTACTTTGGGAATAGAATGTGTAAAATGTAAAGCACTCTCCCCCCAACTCTACCAGAGAGATAGGGCCTATATTTAAAAAAATTGTGTCAAAGCTTTCTTCTAAAATGTAAAATTACAGCAGGAAAAAAACATTTCTTATAGTTATCTGTACTAAATAGGGTGAGTTTCAGATTGTTCAATTTAATTAAACTTCAATGCCTGCACTTTCATTTAATGTCAAACTTATATTTCACCTCTGACGGATCGCCCGTCTCCGTCAATATCTCGCCCCAAAAGCCGGTGAAACCCTGGTCCATGCCTTTGTCACCTCTCGGCTGGACTATTCCAATGCCCTCCTCGCTTCTCCACAATCCATAAAATCCAACTCATTCAAAACTCTGCTGCCTGCATTCTGGTCCTTGCTAGACTTCACTGGCTCCCTGTCCCAGAGAAGATCGATTTCAAGATCCTCACTCTTGTCTTCAAATCCCTCCACTCCTCTGCCTCTCTGACATCCTCTCTCTTCAAACCAACACCCATTGCCTTGCTCCATTGTGTCCGGGCTCCTCCTTGTCCCCCGAATCCTCCGTTCCACCATTGACGGCCATGCCTTCAGCCACTACGCCCCGAGGCTGTGGAATTCCCTTCCTCACTCCTTTCGCCTCGCCCCCTCTCTTCCCAGTTTCAGGTCCCAGCTAAAGACCTTTCTCTTCAAACGCGCCTTTGGTCACCTTTCTCCTCCACTCCCTGGCTCAGCCCCGGGATCCATTATTGTGAAGCGCTCTGAGACACCGTCCGGCGTGGAGGGTGCTACATAAATCAAAGTTGTTGTTATATGCACAAATCTAGCAGTAAAAAAACAGAGAAAAATGGCCAGGACCTTAAAAGAGGTCCACGGTTTGGGTAGATAGCCAGCCGGTCCCTGGCATCGAAAAGGTTGAGAAATACTGATCTAGAAGATGTGAAAAGTGCTATATCAAAATGCAAGGATTATTATCATTTTTATCTTCCATTCGAATACTGAGTATGACTTTTCCTGGGGCACTGTTTTTGTGAAAACTTTCGATTTATATCAAATTATGGCTTCAAACTTGGATTGACTGCTGGGAAGTTTTTCCTTGGGCCACTTCGGGTAAGATCAGAAAACACTATTTTCAAACTTAGAATGCACTGCTTTAATAGGTTGCAGTTGTAGAATTGATTGAGATTTATAAAAGGGAAATACTGGAATCTGGTGAAATAGTGGGATAATAGGACTAACACATCTGCCATGATCAAATAAATGGTTCAATGAGTTGAATGGCCTTATCTTGTTTATGCAATTGTTCATATCCAATTCTTTCATACAGAGCACAATTTTACCATCATTCGTGTCCTACAGAGCTTCAGAGGATGGCCAATAAATCATCTCTAGGGGTGAAGAATTTATCGAGTTACTGTTGGCTAAATTAGTAATTCTGATCGTAGTTAAATTGTTATCATTAAAAAAAACTCAAATATATGTAGTAGATTTATTTCTGTAAACTACATTCTTCTGCAACCGATAAATCTAGAATTTCTGCCAATAGTGGAGTTCTTTTTCTCTTGAAAATGTCTTCCACACCTTTCTGTCCATGTATCACTATGCCTGAAACCACGATGAACAACAACCTTAATCTATCTCCAGAACATTAAACCAGTGAAGTGTTGAAAACAATGTCTTCCAATTTAAGGAAAAAACTGACTATATTTTCTTCATAATATTGCTCTTCAGTTCACTGATTTTGTTGTCCTTCATTAATCAAATCAGACATTCTACGTATAGTATTCACTATATAGCATACTCGGTACAAAATGCTGGTGTTGCGTTGAAGAGATGTTAACATGGTTCCCACTACTTTAAAAAATAATGAGGTAAATCTCTTAGGAAAAGTATTATTTACCAGGGACTTTGGAGATTTGGAGCAGGTTGTTTTTCTTTGTCCAAAATGGGCCTTATCTATGACACCAGAGAAGTTAACCAACTATTACTTTGTCTTCTAGGAGAAACCATTGTCCAGATCTCTGCAAAGAGGTGAAGACTCACAGTTTGATCAGGTAAGGAATGGTATTGGCATTTGATTGTTGTATGTGATTGTCAGTGCCTGAGAGGCTTGAATTTACTCTAATTCTCATGAAAAATTCTATTACTTGTGAAAATGCAGGATGGCTGTTTCTTATTAATATAGTTCAGAATTAACTTCACTAGGATTGATTAAGTGTGATAAATGTTCCGCCATAAGTAATGTAGCATAATATTTCTGTGGAAACAAATTCTCTATTGGCAGACTAACTTGTACAAAGCATTACTGGAAGTCTTGCAGTTAATGACAATGTTAACCATAATGGGATCATTAATTAATTCAGACACTAAAGAATTTTCACTTAAAGCAAGAAAAAAATAGACTTTGGTTCCTTGAATGTCACAAAAAACATTGATTAGTTTGTTTTGCTGTATTAGTATAAATAACATTAAACAATAATGTGAATCACAGAGTCGTCAGATTTGGAGTGTACTGCAAAATTAAATTAATACCATTATTTGTCTCCTCCAACTTACATGTGCAAGAGAAGATTGTCAATCCCCAGTGGGTTACAAATGATTTCATTAATGTGTTTTGTTTCCTATCTTATGATAGTCAATTAACCACAACATCAAGAAAGTATTTGGGTAGGAGTTAAATTTTGAACCTTGTGGTTTTAGTAAACCAGAGATGTTTCTGTGCTGTGAGATAATTTGATAGTAAATTTCACTGCAGTTGTGCAAAATATAAAAGCTTATGTAGTACTGTATAAGATAACCAAGGAGAGAGAATGAAAAAATGTTACACTATGCATCCATTTGAAAGGTTGCTTCATAAAATATTAATAAGCTCCAATGTGCAATTTCCAAAACAAAAGGCTATGTGATATGAGTAATGCGTGGTTGACTTGGATGCGGGCCAGCTGAAATCTATCCTTGTAAGTCCATTTTGTGCCATAATCGAGCTTTGGTGCTCTCAGAGAAACTGACAAATCTAATAGAATGTATGATGGTAGCAATCCTACCTCTAAATGCAGGTATAACTTCTGAAGAATATACTGGGCCTAGCAGAAAATTATTACTGTATTCAGATATATAATTGGTATATGCCTAACCTCCACCCCAACCCTCCTGAACCCAATCCCAGCTCGGGTAC
This sequence comes from Hydrolagus colliei, assembly GCA_035084275.1. NCBI lineage: Eukaryota > Metazoa > Chordata > Chondrichthyes > Chimaeriformes > Chimaeridae > Hydrolagus > Hydrolagus colliei. The sequence continues at coordinate 12,448,704 of CM068742.1, read as the reverse complement.
AAATCCTTGACTGTTCAGCGCCTTGAGATATCCTCCTGAAACAAAAGGCGATATACAAATGTAATTTGTTGTTGTACAGTAAAAGCCTGTTTAGCCGGCACCCTTGGGACCTGGCCAATGCCGGTTAAACCGTGTGCCGGATATTCGGGCGGCCAGCTGCTGAAAACCCAACACAAAAAAATTAACTTTTTTAAAAAACACACCATATTAATAATTGACTAAATAATAACAGAATATTGTATGGATACTTACCATAGTATTCATAAAGCAATAAATATTGATTTCAGTCTATAAACACAGCACACAATCACAAAGCAAACTTCTACAATGGCGGACAGAATCGTTTTTTTCCTCTTAAAGTGGCACTGTCTTTTTTTCCTTTCTCTGCCTCCTTCCTCCTCTCTCTTTCTCTCTCACACACACACACACACACTCAGTCAATCTGGCATCTCAATGGCTCCAAACCCAACCTCCCTCCACTCCTCTCATTTTCCACCTAAATTAATCAACTCACCCCCCCTCTCTCTCTCTCTCTCTCTCTCCTCCTCTCCCACATCTCTCCCTCCCCCTCCCACTCCTCTCTCTTTCTCACCCCCCAAAATGGAGAGAGGGAGGGAGAAAAAGGAGAGAGGGAGAGGAAAAACCGACAGTGCGGCTTTAAGAAAAAAAACGGAATTGCCACTTCCGGCAGCACTCAGAACTAATCGTACTGTACTCTCGTGCGACAATCGACTCATTAAATGCGCCAATGCGATTGTGCCGGATAAGATCTGGTTATTCGAATGGGGACCATTTTTTTTAAGCTCTCTGAGACGCCGTCCGACGTGGAGGGCGCTATTTCAATTGAAGTTGTTGTTTTTTGAGGTGCCGGTTATACGGAAGTTTGGTTGATTGGGTCATGGATCAATTTACAGTAAAGGCCTGTAAATCAATTTACAGGCCTTTACTGTAAATTGATTTTAAAGAATAGTTTTAAAATATGCAAATTTGCATTTGTTGCTTTGTTGAACCTGTAATCTGAATTTGAATTTACACACGACTGTATATGATTTTATCAGTGGAGTCCTGTAGCACAGTGGTTAGAGCACTCGCCTCCCAAGCAAGAGCCCTGGGTTCGATTCCTGGCAGGGCAAAATCTTGGGCAAGTTTCCTTATTCTACACTCCTAATATAATTGCTCGAAAAAACCCAATAATATATTAATCATTATAATCCACGACTATTTGTGGGACAGTTGTCTGCTGCATTTCACTCACAAATATACAGTCAATTCACTTTACAGAATGTTCTGTGAAGCGCTTTGAGACGTATAGAAGATGTGAAAAGCATTATATTAAATGCAAAGATTATTATTATTTATTTTGGTAATACAGGTAGACCCCGCTTAATGAACGCTCGGTTAACGAAAGTTCACTATAACGAGGGTTTCTATTTGTACCACTTAACTGCTTAACAAAGGCTGCATTTGCTATAACGATTGTTTACACACACTTTAAATCTCGCGGGCTTATCGTGCACAGCTTCTCATGGGTAACGTCTCTTCCGGTTGCCCCAGCAATACACGCTCAGTCTTTAGCGATTCTCAGTTAAGCAGTACTGTGCAGCCCCTCCCATATGGGAGGAGCTTAAACGGCAGGATGCTTCGTGGCTTCAATAATAATAAGTCCAGGACTGTCTGTATTTTATTGTTTATTGTTATATTTACTGACATTTTAATATTTTATTGTTGTATTTAACGTTGTGTAGCCTTCAATAGCAGTTATATCTACTTTAGGCCTTCCCTGGTACAGGTTGAGCCTCCTGAATTCCGGCCCGTAGCCGAGCTCAGGTTCGGGTATTTCCGGACTTCGGAACGCCAGAAGCGCGTCACGAGTCCGCAAATGCCTGGGCCCAGGTTGTGATATTTAAGTGCAGTGACTGAGAAGACCTGGCCTGGAGCAGATAGGATTGGCGTTTTTATTCTTGCAATTTTTGTCACATTCTGGATTTTGGAACTCCGGATTTTGGCCGCTCAACCTGAACACCGAAAATGTTAGCGCAAGGAACTGCTAGGAACTAAACTGATTTTAGCGGGAAGGCTCAGATCGGGGCGGCGTTTTGGCTATGGCCAAATACAGTAATACAGAAACTCTCGCTTAATGAAATTTTCGCTTAATGAAGGGGTTTAAAGTCCCTAACCCCTTTTTTAAGCGGGATCTACCTTTATACATAGCATAAATTTGATCTGATCCCTTTCTTTTTAGCAATACAGCAACAAGGATTTTGTTGCCCATAATATTTATAAGAGATGTTTCCACAAAAATAGTCATCTTATAAATAGAGAACATGCATTTTTATAACTCTTTATCATGTGGAAATGTAACACATTCTATAATAGATATTAAAAGGTATAGTGAATATTTGGGGAAACAAACTAGGTGGCCATTTAATAAATTAATTAATAATATAATCCTTGCAGTTGGTATAGTGCCTTATCGGGTTAAACAGCACAATGTTCAATTGTATGCAGCTAGAAATCGATCTACATTCAGAAAAGGATTTTGCCATCGGTTGCTCAGTTTAACTGATGAACAATATTGTTTTTTTCCAGTACTGTCTCCAAAGTAGGTATATTAATACGGAACTAAAAGCCAATTTGGCAGTATGGAATGAGACGAAGACTGTTCATCAGTCAATAAGAGCCTGGTGAGACAATTTTTTCTGCCTAATGATCAATTTCTGGTTGATCTGCAAACAGAAAATACAAAAGTGCTTTCAGTGTTGAGACAATTTTTTCTGCCTAATGATCAATTTCTGGTTGATCTGCAAACAGAAAATACAAAAGTGCTTTCAGTGTTTATCACTATCTGTACCAGTGAGCAGGTACATTTCTAAAATGCGGTGTAGTTTGTTTAGACTTAAGTTACCTCTGGAGAATGCCACTGCAGGCTTGAGAATTGTATGGGTGAGCATTTATCAAAATAATTAGCTGGATGTAGAGGATATTTTTTTGGAACATGAGCAAACTTTTGGTACAGCTTAATACAGTAAAAGCCCGTTTATTTGTGACCCGATCAACCATAACTTCCGTATAACCAGCACCTCAAAAAAAAGTCCCCATTCGAATAACCAGATCTTATCCGGCAAAATCGCGGTGGCGCATTTAATGAGTCGATTGATCGCACGAGAGTACAGTACGATTAGTTCTGAATGCTGCCAGTAGTGGCACTTCAGGTTTTTCCTCTCCTTTTCTCCCTTTTCTCTCTCTCCCTCTTTTTCTTTTCTCTCTCTCCCTCTCTCTTTTTTCTCTCTCTCCCTCTTTCTTTCTCTCTCCCTCTCCCTCTTTTTCTTTCTTTCTCTCTCTCTCTCTCTTTCTTTCTCTCTCTCTCCCTCTCCCTCTCTCTCCCTCTCCCTTTCCCTCTCCCTATCTCTCCCTATCTCTCCCTCTCCCTATCTCTCCTTCTATCTCTCCCTCTAACTCTCTTTCTATATCTTCTTCTTTTTATCTCTTCTTCTTTCTATGGCACTCGACAGTCGAGGGTTTGTCCCCAAGCTGATTCAAGAAGTGGGAGGGCAGGGGAGGGGTGGAGTTGGGAAGATGACCAAAGGCACAGTCAGAGAGGAGGTCTTGAGATGGGCTTTGAAGGAGACAAGGGGAGGGAATGAGGCAATGGGATTCCAAGATGGAGTTCCAGAGGATGGGGTCAGAAACACTTAAGACCCGACTGCTCTTGGTGGAGCGGGCAGGGCTGGGGAAAGGCCGCATGCATTTGTGAGGATGTCGGCCCAGCGCGATGCACACTTGGGAAATCAACGGAAAATCACTTCCTTCTTTCAACCCGTTAGTTTGTCTCATCAGTCATCCACTGAAAACTTATCTGCTACTGCATCTTCTCCCACTGCCCTGAGCGGGGGTGGGGGAGGGGGCTGGGGGTGTGGGAGGTGGTGGAAAGTGGTTTATGTATGTCTATCATTAAACTTACCTTGGGTTTGTACAGCCATTTGTGAAACTTGTTCATGGTGGCAGCCGCTGCGGTGGGTCTGGCGCCGCCGCTCAGTCGCCTCTCCGGGCTGAAGCGGTTTTACAGGGCGACGGCTGCGGCTCTCTGCCTTCTCCTCTCCCCTCTCCGATGGCTCCCTGCCCTCTCCCCTCCTTGGCGGCTCCCTGCCCTCTCCTCTCCCCTCCCCGACTCTCTGCCCTCTCCTCTCCACTCCCTGAAGGCTCTCTGCCCTCTCTCCCTGGTTACCCTCTCCAGCTGCCCTCTCCCCGGTTGCTCTCTGTCTCCCTTCTGGGCTCCCCCTGATTTTCCCACTTCCCGGGTGTTAGGGGAGACGAGATCAGGGGGAGGGGGGAGAGCGGGCCAGCCCGCTGCAGCCCACCTCAGTACGTACCTAGCATTGGTCGGGTGTGCATGTGCCTGGAGGCTTGAGGTGGGTAGCCTGTGGCTGGATTCCCCTAACCCCCCTTTTCCCATTACTTGTTAAGCTTACCCAACGCGATTTTACTGAGTGCACAGTTTTCCAGGAATGTAACCCCTGCGATCGCTGAGGGTTAACTATATTTCCTCTAATTCATGAAGTCATGGTCCATTGCAGATTCTCCTCACTGCATGCTTTGCTACTAGATATTCTAATAAAATGGAAAAGTCCATTCCTTTGGGGAAGAGGAGGTGCTGCATAATGGAAATTTGTCAACCAGTAACATCTTCCTTTTAAGGTTTTTCCAGTCTAATTAAAGAAAAAGAAAGTGGTTGATACAGTAAACGCGTGTGCACCTCCGAATGCGCGCGCAGGCGCAGGACAAAAAAACCTGTGATATCGATATATCGGTATATATTGATATGGGCAAACCGATATGTCGAAATCGGAAAGTTTCGATATCGACGGACCCTCACCTCCACCAACTTTTCAGGCAATGCATTCCAGATTCAAACAACTCACTGAGTGAAAAAATTTCTCCTCATTTCCCCTCTGCTTCTTTTTCAAACTAAAGTAAAAGTCTGTCACTAGCACCCTCGGGACCTGGCCAATGCCGGTTAAACGGCATGCTGGATATTCGGTCGAGTATCAACGCCGAAAACCCAACACAAAAAAAAGTTTTTTTTAAACATCTCATATTAATAATAGACTAAATAACAGAATATTTTATAGATACTAATAAAGCAATAAATATTGATTACAGTCTATAAACACACCACACAATCACAAAGCAAACTTGTACAAGGGCGGACGGAAGAGTTTTTTCCTCTTAGAGCTCAGAGTTTTTTTCCTCTTTTTTTTCTTTTTCTCTCTCTTTCACACACACACACTCAGTCAGTCTTGCATCTCAATGGCTCCAAACCCAACCCCCTCCACTCCTTTCATTTTCCATCTAACTTAATCAACTCACCCCCCCTCTCTCTCCCCCTCCCACTCCTCTCTCTTCCTCCCACTCCTCTCTCTTTCTCCCCCCTCCATCTTTCCCTTCCACCCTCTCTCTCCCTGCCTCTCTCTCCTTCAAATCTGCTCGTCTATCTCCTTCCCACAATTTGGTGGTCTATAGTATACGGCAAGCTGCTAACGGCATAGCAGCTCCTTTTTTATTCCTTAACTCTAACCAGATAGATTCTGTTTTTAGGCCTTCTTGCACCTCGTTCCTTTCTAAGGCTGTAACCGTGTCTTTAATTAATATTGCCACTCCCCCTCCTTTTTTCCTCCTCTATCCCTCCTGAATACATTATAGCCAGGAATGTTCAGTTCCCATTCCTGCCCTTGTTTGAGCCAAGTCTCCGTTACTGCTACTACATCATATCCTCTTGCTGCAACTTAAGCCTGCAGCTCACCAATCTTGTTTGTCAAACTCCACACATTTACACACATGCACTCCAAGATAGACTTCGCCTGTTCTGTATTTGTCCCCGTCTTATCCCTCCTTTTTCCAGACTGCTACTTATATTCCCATTCCCATCCCACAATAAAATTAGTTTAACTCCCCCTGCCTACAGCACTAGATAAGCTCCCTTCAAGGACATTGGTCCCAGCCTTGTTTAGGTGTAATCCATCCATCTTGTACAGGTTCCACCTGCCCCAGAACTAGTCCCAATGATCCAGGAACATAAAGCCCTCCTTTCTACACCACTTTTCCAGCCATGCATTCATGTGCTTGATCCTACCATTTTGGAACTCACTTGCACGAGGCACCAGGAGTAGTCCAGAAATTACCACCTTCAAGGTTCCATTCTTTCGTTTTTTTCCCCAGCCTGATACTCTCCCTGTAGCCCCTCAGCCCTCTTCCTCCCAACATCATGGGTCCCAACATGGACCATCACTTCTGGATGTTCACCTTCCTCCTGTAGAATCTTATGCACTTAGATGTGAAATTGATTGACTGATTTCAAGAAGTGGATGGATAGACGCTAAACATTAAAGCCGGGAATAGGTGAGGTGGTAAAATCAATTTATTTGGTGGTTTATTGGCCAGGACATCAATGAGCACGAGTGAATCAATTTTTGCTGAAATTGACGTCTGCTGCATATTGCTACTACTGTTATATTGAATTGGTGCTTATTCAGTTTAAAATTATTCTAACTGACTTGAATTCTTCAAGATACAGTAAAAGCCCGTTTATCCGTGACCTGATCAACCGTAACATCCGTTTATCCGGCACTGCAAAAAAAAGTCCGCATTCGATTAACCGGAATTTATTCAGAAAAATTTGCGTTTTCGGCCGAATATCCGGCACACGCTTTAAATATTGGCCATTGGCCAGGTCCCGAGGGTGCTGGATAAACAGGCTTTTACTGTAACTTGTTTCAGGAACATTGTACAGGTATTAATTTTGGCAGGCAGGTTGAAATCTTTCTGGGTGTCAAGCCTCACTTAGGCTTTGCTGTAGTGTAATTATGTCTTACAAAGTGTAAAAGCTGTTGGCATTCCATCTAAGGGTTTGTAAATTTATTTTAAATTTGTATGATTTGGTTAAAAATCAGAACTCATAAATGCACCTTTGTGTACCATTGCACAATACACTTGTGTACCTGTGTGTTTTGGCAGGTCAATTGTGTTGAGCTCATGGCAAGGTTGATACAGTGCTGGTAGTAAACCTGCTGGCTCATTGTTCTAACATTACGTTAATTGATGTTTGCAGTATAACTGTACCGTAAGTGAATACTTGTTTCCTGGTTTACAATTTTGTCACTTACAGTAAAAGCCTGTTTATCCGTGACCCGGTCAACAGTAACTCCCGTATAACTGGCACCTCAAAAAAAAAAGGTCCCCATTCAAATAACCAGATCCTGTTCAGCACAATCGTGGTGGTGCAATTAATGCGTCGATTGTTGCACTAGAATACAGTACAATTAGTTCTGAATGCTGCCTGTAGTGCATCTCCGTTCTTCTTAAAGGGACACTGTTTTCCTCCTTTTTCTCTCTCCCTCTTTTTCTTTCTCTCTCTCCCTCGCCTTCCTTCCTCTCTATCTATCTCTCTCTCTTCCTATCTCTTCCTCTTTCTTTCTTTCCCTCTCTCTCTGATGGATACTACATTGCCTGTGTAGCCTGACAGTATTGTGGGTTTATACGCTGTTTTGGTGTGGGGGGTGGGAGAAGGAGAGAGTGGCAGGGAGAGAGACAGAGGGTGGGGTGGGGGAAGAGAGGGAAATGGGGGGGAGAAAGAAAGGAATGGGAGAGAAAGGGGAGGGGAAGAGAGAGGGGAGGGAGAGAGAGAGGTGGGGGAGAGGAGGGGAGAGAGAGAGGAGGGGAAGTGGGAGAGAGAGGTAGGGAAGAGGAGGGGAGAGAGGGGGTGAATTGATTAATTTAGATGGAAAATGAGAGGAGTGGAGGGGGGGTGGGTTTGGAGCCATTGAGATGCCAGACTGACTGAGTGTGTGTGTGAAAGAGAGAGAGAGGAAAGGAGAGAGACAAAGAAAAAAGAAGTAAAAATCGACTCTAGACCTTTAAGAGAAAAAAAACTTCCGTCCGCCATTGTAGAAGTTTGCTTTGTGATTGTGTGCTGTGTTTATAAACTGCAATCGATATTTATTGTTTTATTGGTAAGTATCCATACAATATTCTGTTATTATTTAGTCTATTATTAATATGGTATGTTTAAAAAAAAAGTCGATTTTTACTTCTTTTTTCTTTGTCTCTCTCCTTTCCTCTCGCTCTCTTTCACACACAATATTCAGCACATGGGTTAACCGGCATTGGCCAGGTCCTGAGGGTGCCGGATATAGGTTTTTATTGTACCATGTTAGCCGGATAGATTCTGTATGTTGTTTCTACAGTCTACTAAATCTAGCAAAGCAAAGGGAATTGTGTGAAACGTTTGATTCATTTGAAAATATTTGTCAATTGAAGGAGTTTCTTTTTAAAAAAAAGCACAAAACAAAATATCTGCAAATGTAACATTTCAAATAAATAAATATTCTGGCAAACCAATTATTCACTTAATAGGAACCAACTAAAATCATGTTAACAGGAATCAACTAAAATCACATTTACAGGGACTGAATGGGAAACAAAATATATATTGATTGATAGAAGTGTAAACTTCAGTTTGGGATAAATAGATATATAGAGGACACTGGGTCAGAGAGTTTGAGGATATCAGATCTTTGCCGTAGGTATTATTCATTGTAAAATGTTGTGTTGGACTCCTCATAGTGCACCTCAAGCGATATGCTGTTTGAAGTATCTCAACAAAGGCTGACAGGAGTGGGAGGAAAAATCTGTAGGTACTCATCTGCAATTCTAGTTTAAGGCAGATAGGTACAGAGGAGCAAAGGTTTGGGTGTAGGTTTCTGTACCTCTGAACAGGCGATGATATATAGAACAGGGAAACTAAAAGGTCAACATTTCTGTACATGGTGAGATTGTGAAGATTAATCACCATAAAAGCAGGGACATATTTTGAAAATTCCTTAGCTGACTAATTAGTGATTTTCTGCTTTATCCATATCTATAGGTACCAAACCAGAATTACACTAGCACAGCACAATTTTATAATGATACAGCTGGCAAGGTGGCTACGATTGCTCAGGAATGGCCAAATCTAGACAAACATCTGGATATTGTGATTGGATCCTTGCACTCAGCCAAATCATGTTTAAAATGTTTCTCACAGGTGCAGGGAAAATATTTACTGAAACTGTTTCCTGACATAGATAATGCTTTACATTGCATGTTGTGTAACATAAGATTGGAGATGTTGACAACAACAACAACAACAACAAAACTTACATTTATATAGCGCCTTTCACGTCGAGAGGACATCCCAAGGCGCTGTACAGTCAGGTAGGACAAGAGCAGGGTGGGAAGGATCAGGGCAGGATAAAGCATAGTAGGAAAAGTAACTATTAGTGGGTGAAACATGGCAGCCAAATTGCGCACAGCAGTGTCCCACAATCAGTCACGGAAGTGGGACTAGGGGCAAAAAGGGGTAAAGAAGCAAAAGGGGAGGGGTCGAGGCAGGGGGAAAAAAGGCAGGAAAGTCGACTGTATATTTGTGGGCGAAACGCGGCAGCCAAATTGCGCACAGCAGTGTCCCCACAAACAATCGCGAAAATGGGGCCAGGGGAGAAAGGGGGAAAAGAGGGTAAGGGGGGAGAGGGAGGGAAAGGTGGGATGGGTTAGGGTTAGGGAGGTTGACGGCATAGGTTGGTGAAAGTACAGTACTACCAGCATGCCTGATTGAGGCTGGAGAGCGTCCAGCTCTTAAGAGAATGGTCTCTTATGTTTAGCCCTGTTATGTGAATAATTTGGGCTTTTGAATAAATTCCGCTGTCAAATTGAGTCACCAACTTTTACAAACTTTTACTGTAATCCAAATTTGGATTTGGAGAGAACTCCAAAATTGGTGATTCTGCCACTTGAAATGTCATCAGCCCAGCTCCAACCTCTCTAACTGGGACTTTCTCCTTGAAGGGATGCGTCCGGCTATGGGGTGCTTCCTCCCTACCTCTATGAACGCCTAACTGGTTACTAACCTGTCTACTCCCTCTGCTCAGTGGGCTGCGGTCTGCTTCATGTCCCCTGCCTTGCCTATCCCATGATTGGCGGACAAGGCCTTGAGCCCCCATCTTCTGGAATGCCATCCCACAGTCCGTCCGGCCTCGCCCCTCCCTTGCCTCCTTCAAGACCTGACTCAAGGCCCTCTTCTTCGACAGTGCCTTCAGTTACCCTCTTACCCCATAGTACTCCACCCTGCCTGATTGCAACCACCAGCTCAGGTGCAGATCCCTGACTTTCCAGAGATTTGAGATGTCCACTTGACACGACTTTACTATACAAATGAAATTTGTTGTTGTTGTTCTTTTGCGCATTTTGTTTCTTTTGTTCTACAGGTTTGAACTTTTTGTTTAGATTTTAAAACTGCCAGGCTTCCCTCAAAATAAGTACTGTAATTAATCTGTAATGTAAAACCCTAACCCTATCCCTTCAACATATGTCCAGTAATGTTTTAGGTTTACATTTTATAGATTTGTATGAAAGTAGGAGCCACACTCCTACAATTTTGTGAATGCATCTGTCTGTCCTATTTAACTTTACCATTAATGAGATCCACATTTACCTTGTGATTGTCAGAATTTATTTTTCATGCTGTTTTTAACCACATTGCAATATTTTGATAAATCTTTTATTTTGCCTTTTCAGCTGTTGTTTATTCTATTCCATAAGACAACTATTTCAAGTATATTTGTTTAAAGCGGGGATGCATTTCAGTCCTTGGTGATCGGTTTGTGACGGTTTTGTGTTTTACAGGTGATCAGCTCTATGAGCTCAGTAGCAGAACACTGCCTCCCCTCTCTACTTCGCACCTTGTTTGACTGGTATAGGCGACAGAATGGAACAGAAGATGAGTCTTATGAATACAGGCCACGGTCAAGTACAAAATCCAAAGTGTAAGTATTTTAGAAATTGGATGGCTTGAATAAGCAAGAGACTGAGAACATTTTTTTTCCACAAATCCCTTCTCTGTTTAAAACCATCTAAACCGTGTGTTCAATGCCACCCCCTCCCTAATGGCAATTAACCAAGAATGGGAACATGTCATGTGAGGAATCGTAGGAGCAAACCCACGTCCACAACAATCATCTTGCTTAATGGAAAGATTCTTATTCATTAGAAAACGCAGTAACTGACTGCTAATTTCTCTTAAAAATTATAGTAAAATATAATAATAATTCTTGCATTTGATATATTGCCTAATCACACCATCAAGACGTCTTAAAACGTTTCACAGAATATACTGTAAAGTGAATTGACTGCATATTTTATGAGCAAACTATAATCATTGAACAATGTGTAAACATTTAGCAAAGTGTAATAAACTCTAGAATCAGAAAAGGAGGCTTAGAATTCACATGCACTTTATTGCAGACTTTTATAATACGGCTTCAGTTATATCAGAATTGTGCATTCTACTATTATACAATTGGGAAATCCTTGATTATTAATTTTAGGAAATATATTGTCCATTTATTTATGGTATTTATACCTGATTATTTTGATTGAGAAATATGCATCATACAGATATCTGGCTGAGTTCCTTTAAAAGTTACAGGGTTTAGAATTACAGGATGAATCATTCTTGAATAAATGATCCCTGTGGCTAGAAACATTAGGTCTCGCTAGAGAAAGTAAAGGTAGCACGGTGACTTGCTAATAAATTAATCTCTGTGCAGTAGTTTGTTTGGAGGAGCCTGTAAGTCAAACACACCATGGTTTGTATTGATGAGATGCTGTTTATGTAGTATATTCTGAATCTGTCACTTTTTTTGTTTTTGAAGATACTTTATTTATCACTGCTGTTTTAAAATAGTGTTTCAATAGATAAACAAATGCACATTTCTAGAGCTTTTTTTGGTTTTTTAATTTATTTTGCCCATTTTGAATCTGATCAGCTGACAAGTACTTTCTTTGTTCACTATTCAGTATATAAAGAAGTTAATATGATCTCAAGATTAAAGGTAATAAAGTGGAATTACATTAAATGTTACAGCATGAAAGCACGCCATTTGATGAAACTAGTCTGTGCCTGTGTGTGTACATGAGTCTCCATCCTGCCTCATTCCATCTTCTATAACCCTCTGTTTAGTTTCCACTCATGAAGGCGCCAGGCTTTGTCATAACAACAACAACAGCAACACAATTACAGTTGTATAGCCCCTGTCACGTCAGGAGGACGTCCCACGTTAGGAACCTAGGTTCAGATCCAAGCTGAGGACGAGGAGGGGGGAGGGAATTGCCAATAGGTCCATCAAACAGGAGAGTCTTGAGGCGAGAATTGAAGGGGGGCGGAGGGTGGGGGTGGGGGGGGGGGGAGGGCGAGGTGGAGGGACTTCGGGATGGAGTTCCAAAGTTTGGGGGCAGAGTGGTTGGGCGGGTGGGTCGGGGACGTGGAGCAGGCCACAGCTTGCTGAACAGAGGGGGCGGACAGGCTGTTAAGGGGATAGGAGGTCACGGATGTAGGGTGGGGCGAGGTTGTGGAGGGCTTTAAATGTGAGGACCAGAATCTTGAATTGGATCCTCTGGATGATGGGGAGCCAATGGAGTCGGGCAAAGATGGGGGAGATGGGGTCACGGAGTTTGGAACGGTAGAGGACACGGGCCGCAGAGTTCTGGATTATCAGCAGCCTGTGGAGGGAGGTATTGGGAAGGATGACCAGCAAAGCATTTGCATAATTGAGCTGGGATGTAATGAAGATGTGGACGAGGGTTTCTGCGGCTTTAGGGGTGAGGTAGTGGCGGAATCGGGAAATGTTGCGGAGATGGGGAAAGGCAGAGTGAGTCATTGCTTGAATGTGAGGGAGGAAAGACAGTTGAGGGTTGAACATGACCCCTAGATTCCTGACTGGCTTGGTGAGGTTGAGTGTGCAATCATGGAGGTGGATGCAGCCAGGGCCTGATGCAAGAAGGCACTGGCACGAACCAATCATTGGGGTCTTGTTGATATTCAACTGTAGAAAGTTAGCTTTCATCCAGGACTTGATGTCTGACAGACATTGTCAGAACAGTGATAGTCCTGGAGTCGAGGGTAGAGGTAGAGAGATAGAGTTGGGTGTCACCCGCATACATGTGGAATTTAACTCCATGTCTGCGGATGATGTTACCAAATGGGAGCATATAGATGTTGAAAAGTAGGGGGCCATGGACAGAGCCCTGGCTGGGGGACGCCACAGGTGACAGTGCGGGGCCGGAAGAGAAACCGTTGATAGTAACAAAGTGTAGACAATGAGAGAGGTAGGAGTTGAACCAGGCAAGGGAAGGTCCGCGGAGATGGAGGAGGGAGGAGAAGCGGTGTAAGAGGATGGAATGGTCTTCAGTGTCGAAGGCGGTGGAGAGGTCGAGAAGGACAGAGAGGCAGAGAGAGCTCTGGTCACAGATGTTAAGAATGTCGTTGGAGACTTTTGACCAGGGCTGTCTCTATGCTGTGGGAAGCATGGAAGCCAGATTGAAGGGGTTCTATTAAAACAAATAAATATATTAATACTTTTCGCTTCATCCACAGCTTCCGACAATAGGTTCCACATTCTTACCGCCCCATAAATATGTTTCTCCTAAACTCCCGTTTTGAATCTGCTACTGGCTACCTTATATATAATTTATGCACATGCTGTAACATTGAAAGTAAATATATGCAATTAACATTCTCTTGAGGTCCTAACCCTAGTGTAGATTTCTCTGTGCAGGTAGATGGTTAGGCTAGGTAGATCAATGATATGCCACTGCTTGAAACGCTTGCTTCCCTACCCCCACCCTCCACACACACAAACCTTTATTGATGCAAAACCTCATAACCAGAGGTATTTTGAGATATGTGAATGTTACTTCAAAATCAGCCAAGAAGATAAAGGCTGGTGAGCATAAAGTAGCATGTGCTCCAGGGAATCAGGAGAGTTGTTTTTCAACGAGTGAGAGGTATATGGAATCATCTACCCAAAAAGTGGAATTATTCACAGTAAATTAATTTTCGAGTGGAAAGTTACTGTACTGGAAAGGCGAGTTTCAGTGAGGAATATAATCTTTTATGTGTGACATATTCCTTTTGTACATATTCCGTCACAACTATGTAAGTCTTCAGTTTTATGGTGCCTGTTTTAATAGAATACAACTGCTCACCTCAGGAGCCTGCTAAGATATCCAAACGTTTGCCAGGAGGATTTCCTCCTTTTTCACTGTAGTTTATTTTGTGACTGATTACATTAAACTATCCTAAGTAATGGCTGTAAATGTGATATATATATATATCAACACTTCCAATCATGGGAACAATCATTTATCCAGCAGAAATCTCTAATGCAATTTTCTCTTCCTTCCAGGGATGAACAACATCGTGACAGAGATTACTTGCTCGAGCGAAGAGACTTAGCTATAGATTTCATATTTTGTTTAGTTTTAATAGAGGTTTTAAAACAGGTAAGCTGTCAAACATTGTCAGGTTTATTTTGAATCTATAGCAGATGTTATCATGGTTTATAAAGTATGGTCATGCAATTGCTTCTGGGTTAGGGAGGAGACCACCCTGCTATCTACTGACTTACTGGCAATAATGGGTTTGTAGATGTTGGGTAAGGAAAGCTGTAGTCCTTGGTTGTTATTTAGCCAAATAGCTTGTCTGCGCTTAAACATTAGGAAGACCACTTGGGTGATGGTGCCGATGGAATGTACCCCAGTGGAAGGAAAAGGCAAACACTTATAAAGAGGAGAAAATTGGTGTAAAAAAAAATTAAAGAACAGTGATTCTTTCACAAATCACAGAAAAGTGGAAATGTTGCGCTGGAAAAAATCTAAATTGTTGGAACTACTGCTGAATCCTCACCCTCTTGGGCCTATTGAAGATACTACAGCTGTGCATTCTTGTCCCACTGCAGCTTAACTGTTTCCATAGCAGCAGGACAGATGCAGTGAACTCACAACTAAGGCACTCGTACAGTCTATGTTGGAGTCTGATGCCCTGAACATTTTTACTTGATTTAAACCTGTTAATTTTAGTTAAGTAAAAATCAGAGTGAATGTAAGCATTTTGATGTTTTAAGACTGCAGATTATTGCTCCTCGTAAACAAATTCAGTGATACATTTTGGAAAAGTTAATTGCTGGGGCTGTTAAGAAATAAAATGAATGTTTTCCGATTCCACTTGACATGCACTGGTCACCTTTGTAAGAATTATAATACGGTATGTGTGTGAAAGTATGGGGATTTTCTTCATCACTCGATGAACTTCTGCCATGACATGCAATCTATACAGCATCATCTTTGTCCCAGATAACTAGGATTCTATTTACATCAAACTGATCTAGTAAATTAGTGCCTTTAACATTTTATTAAAGAATGAGCTCAACTGGGTAAATTTTTTGGTTGAACCACATGGGGATATAGTTATGTTGAATTTACATAATCATTTCTTTTTTTTGCAAGAGTCTCAGGAATTTATATACCTTTTGCCCCTTAGGTTTTCATATTTGCAGGCTAAATCAGAATGTGATTTGCAGTGAGTCCTATCATTAATGAGTTTTTCTCCTCAGTATTTCTTGAGGAGTGAACTTATGTGATGGAATAGCGTACTGTTGTTTCATTTCTGGGAACAGTTTTTGAATATAGATTGAATTGATAGGAGGAAAATCTTCCATATTTGGTAGCCTAAAGATTCACAAGACTATATGGGTGTGTGTCTCTCATTCTTCCTCACTCCCCCGCCTGTGTGTGCACTGCTGTTCATTTAAAAAAAAATCTGTCTCATTTGCTTTCTTGTAGCCTCTTTAGAATACATTACAATATACAGCACAAAAACAGGCCATTCAGCCCAATTGGTCCATGCTGGTGTTTATGCTCCACATGAGCCTCCTCCTGCCCTTCCTAAACTACGTCTACAAGCGTAACCTTCTATTCCTTTCTCCCTCGTGCATATCTATCTACCTTTATCTATCAAATTCAAGATCCTCGTCCTCACTTTCAAGGCCATTCACGGCCTTGCCCCTGCCTATCTCTCTGACCTACTGTCTCCCTATCAGCCTTCCCGCCCCCTCTGTTCAGCAGACTCAGGCATGCTCCGCGTCCACCGCCCTAACCGCCCAACCATTGGCGGCCGGGCTTTCAACCTCTCTGCTCCCACACTGTCGAACTCCATCCTGCAGCCCCTCTCCCTTGCTTCCTCCCTTTCCTCCTTCAAATCCAGTCTCAAGACCTTCCTCTTCGACCGCGTCTTCGGCTCCCCCACTAACTCTTCCCCCTCTCCTTCCCCTACCCCGACCCTCCGTACCCCCCCCCCCCCCCCCCCTTGCTCGGATCCCGACCTGACTGTTCAGCGCTTTGGGACGTCCTCCCGACATGAAAGGCGTTATATAAGTGCAATTGTATTGTTGTTGTACCTGTCTATGTACACATTTGGCTGCCACATTTTGCCCACAAATATAGTTATTTCACTTTACAGTATATTCTGTGAATCTCTTTCAGATATCTAGAAAACGTGAAAAGTGCTATATCAAACGCAAGGATTATTATTATTATTATTAATAATATAAAGCCCTCCATGGCCTTGCCCCACCCTACCTCTGCAACCTTCTAATCCTCCACAAACCTGCCTGTTCCCTCTGCTCAGCAGGCTCAGACCTGCTCCACATCCCCTGACCCATGCGCCCCACCATCGGTTGGCGAGCCTTCAGCCACTCTACCCCCAACCTCTGCAATTCCATCCCGCAACCCCTTCACCTCACTCCCCCCCCTAGCCTCCTTCAAGTCTCGCCTCGAGATCCGCCTCTACAACAATCCCATCGGTCACTCCAGATCCCCTCCTTTCCCCCCATCGTCCCCAATCCCGACCCCAGCTACTTAAGGGGAACAACAACAAAAAACTATATTTGTATAGCACCCTTCACATCGGGAGGACGTCCCAAGGCGCTGGACAGTTAGAAACAAATTGATTAAGAACAAATGGAAAATTATTTATAACTCTCATCGGGAACTGGAAAGAGCTTTCACTCATTTTCACACATTATCATCCACACATAGGTATCTTTGAATGAGTTGTTTAGATTTTTTTCTTTTATCATTTCAAACAAAAAAACTGGAAAAAAGCAAAATTTCGGTATGGAGTACCTTAAGCCCCCCCTTTTAATGGCCTTGAAACAATAGCCAATGAAGAATAGTTAGCACCTTTAGGAAAAGAGGGTGGAAGAAAATTTGTTCAAAAATATAGTAAGTTTACATGTTGAAGTTGAGATATTATGGTTTGTTTGGGGGTGGGATGCACAGAGACCAAAGTATGAGCAATTAAAATACCCCAAAACACAAAAGAACATAAAACATTTATTTATTAATTACTCCACAGATTCCTCTTCATCCAGTGCCAGATGCTTTAGTACATGAAGTTCTGAACTTGGCTTTTAAGCACTTTAAACACAGGGAAGGGTAAGTTGGCCATTTGCTCATTTTCCAATTGCACTAACCACAATGTGAAAATATATAACTTCACCTTTGAACTAGATGAGGTAAATTATTGTTTTAATGGCCTGTGGAATTTTATTGGTCTTAAAATAAAGCTTATATGGACCTTTCAATTGGAAATTGCATGTTGAACCTTGGATGGGTGGGGTAAATGCAAACAGAGTGGCCAGTTCTCCATTGCCTTTGGATAACATGGCTGCAGTTGATTGCTGAGATAAGCCACTGAGTGTCAAGTGACAGTATTCTGATACTGAAAAAAAATGGACTTCCTGGAGTCCTGTAGCTCAGTGGTAAGAGCACTCGCCTTGTAAGCAGGAGATCGGGGTTCAAATCCCAGCAGGGTGGAATATTGGACAAGTTTCCTTACTCCACACACATGTTTACCTAGCAGTAAGTAGCAACCTGGTTCTTAGTCGATTGGCTTTTCTGGATATAATAACTCCTTCCCCTGAAAATAATAATAAATTGGTCACTTCAATCTATGGTTGTTTGTGGGTTACTGCTGTGCGCAGTTGGCTGCCACATTTCGCCCACAAATATACAGTCAATTCACTTTACAGTATATTCTGTGAAGCGCTTTGAGAAGTCTAGAAGATATGGCGATATAGTGAAAAATACTATCAAATGCAAGGATTATGTTATAGGTATACATATATACAGTCAATTTTATATTCTGTGAAGCGCTTTGGGACATTTAGAATACATGATAAGGTGCTATATCAAATGCAAGGATTACTACTATTATAATAAATACTGTACTCTAGAAGGAAACATTTTAAGTCCAGTATGGTAAACTGATCAGCCCATTACATTTTCTGAAAATTGCTAAAGCAATGACTAATTGGTAATCACAACATGAGGTGTTCTTTACTGATGCTACAAATTGCGGTGTTTGCACTTGTGAAAGCGGTCACAAGTTCAGATACATTTCTTGAGCAGATGAAAATGTTGAATTCTATTGGTGAGACATGGTTAATAATCTGCATTAATCTATGTTCATTACTGAAAATCTATCAGATTTATCAAAAAAGGTTGTCTTCAGGTCATTATATTTTCAGGCTGACATTTATTTATTAAAAAGCCATTATCAACCACAATATGTAAGGTGAACCTGCGAATTAGAATGGTGGACTGTTCACAATGCAGTCATAGTTATGAGTGGTATGCCAAATAATTTAGTCTTATTATTAGTAACATTGAGGAGACCTTTGCTTCACTAACCTAGTCATATAATGTAGTTGGTTAGCATACCCCATGAAATTTGAAAGGGCAATGAACTATCATTGCTTTTTTAAAATTTGAGTTTAACTGCTGATCCTTGGGTCTCTCGTTGAATGAACTGGAACAAACTACACAACTCCCAAATTTTGCACCTAAATAGTGACCCATCAGTTGATATACACTTTGAGCCTTTGGATAATAATAATAATAATAATAATCCTTGCATTTGATATAGCGCAGAAATCCCAACATGGAGCATCCGTTTCATTGTGTGGATGCTTGTAGAACATTAGTTTACTGTGTGGATAGAATAACAATTCCCAGGCAGTCAAGATTGGTACAGCTCCAAGGTTCGATGCTTGATCCGTGGGATTTTATCTAAACAATATTTGGCTAAGTGCTTCATTGACTGGATTCTCATTTCTCTCATTTATTTTGCATGAAATCTAGTTACTGTGTCAAGAGTAATCCATCTGTTATGTGGTTGGTACTCTTATGTATACTTTATGTAGTTGATATCTGAAAGAGCACTGCATTGAGTACCGTAAAGTTCCCGGTATACGGCGCACTTTTTTTCACGTCTGAAGATCTCGAAATTTGGGGGTGCGCCCTATACGCATCGGAAATAAGCAGGAGGGGCCGGCCGGCGCGCTGTCAGCCGGGCTTTGGACACTGTGTCCGGCGGCGGTTGGGGGGGAGCGGGTGATGGGGCTTCGGCCTCGGCCGCCCGGGCAGCAGCAGCGGACTTCAGTGCTGTGCCTGCTGCCTGGTTTCTGCCAAACCCAGTCTGCCTGCCTGCCTCCCTCACTGCCTGCCTCTCTCCTTCCCTGCCTGTTTCTCCTGCCTCCCTCCCTCCCTACCTGTCTCTCCTGCCTCCCTCCCTTCTGCCGGCAATATCATCGAAAATTCTTCCATTTTTTTTCCACCAAGAAATGGTCAAAAGTGGGGGGAGCGCCTTATACGTGGAACTTTACGGTAATTCTTTCAGATTTACAGAACATTTCTATTTGGATTCTCCAGTGATAAGCAACCTAACTTGAATTCTTTCTGGTGTCCCTGCAAGGATATTCGGTCCTCATCTCCCTATCCCAGTTGATGAGAGACGGTGTATTGGGTTAGGTTCCAACAGTGTTGGAAATTGCATACTGAAGGAAAATAATTCCCTATATTGTAGGACCCTCTTCTTTTGTGAAGATTGGTGCTGTGCATGAAAATTATAACCCAGCCTAAGTCAATGATTTTTCAGCTGTTTTGCTATGTAATACAGTAATACTCCTAGACACTATCTTGCATGCAGAGTACTGTGTAAATAAATGTAAGCTGCAGTTTTGCTGTTCCACCTGGAATTGTATGATGAGAGAATGCATCCTTGTTAAACTTCTCAGTCATTTTGGTAACAATAGGAAATTATGGATGATGATTAAAATCTTTTTTCTATACTGATGCTGAAAATGTTTGGGGAATTTACTGTGCTGTATGCAAAACAGTGGGCAGTAAAATGTTGGTGTGTAATGTTGTGAATAATATGTAAATAAAATGCAAATCTTTGCCAAGTTTGCAGCTGTGACAATGCTGTAATGTCTGGGAGGTCTTTCTGCGATACACTTTGATGATCAATGTATTGTGAAAAAATGAAAACTAATATATTTTCTGTTTACCTGATTTTCTATTATCTCCTAACTTCATATTGATTCCTTCCTAGACTAGTGATTCTTTTTTTTTCACCTACGTACAACAGCACATTCTGAGTTGACTCATTCTGGAAGGGAACAGTCTACTCTGAAAAAAGATTTGCATTTAATTAGCAATAATAGCAATAATAAGTGAGAGGTAGAGAGGTGTTGCATGCTTTGGTGAAAATTTTATATAAGACTGTGATGATGTGAAAGTCAAAACTTCTACATTTCTCTTTGGTGTTAATACTATAGGATCTAGGTTTGCTTTTATTAGGCAGTTTTATTTTAGTTGTTTCCCCTTTCTGCCTCTCATAGGTATTCAGGACCCAACACTGGGAACATGCACATTATTGCAGATTTGTATGCAGAAGTGATTGGAATTCTTGCACAATCAAAGTAAGTGGCCTGAATGATCCATTGCTATATACATAAAAGCCCGTTTATCCGTGACCCGATCAACCATAGCTTCTGCATAACCGGCATCTCAAAAAAAAAGGTCCCCATTCGAATAACCGAATCGCAGTGGCGCATTTAATGAGTCGATTGTTGCAGGAGAGTATACTGTATGATTAGCTCTGAATGCTGCCGGTAGTGGCACTTCCGGGTTTTCATCTTAAAGGTACACTGTGTTTTCTCTCCCTCTCTCCTTTTTCTTTCTCTCTCTCCCTCTCCTTCCTTCCTAACTATCTCTCCCTCTCTCTTCCCCTTTCTTTCTTTCCCTCTCTCTCTGACAGATACTACGTATTGCCTGTGCAGCCTGACGGCTTCGTGGGTTTACACACTTGTTTTGGTGGGGGGTGGGGTGGAAGAAGGAGAGTGGTGGGGGGAGAGAGGGAAAAAGGGGGTGGGGGGAGAAAGAGAGAGGAGTGGGAGGAGGAGAGAGAGGGAGAGGGGAGAGAGAGAGGGGGGGTGAGTTAATTTAGATGGAAAATGAGAGGAGTGGAGGGGGGTTGGGTTTGGAGTCATTGAGATGCCAGACTGACTGAGTCTGTGTGTGGAAGAGAGAGAGGGAAGCAGGGAGAGAAAGAAAAAAAAGGTACAAAGGGTAGTACCACTTTAAGCCACTGCAGTCCGCCGTTGTAGAAGTTTGCTTTGTGATTGTGTGTTGTGTTTATAGACTGTAATCGATATTTATTGCTTTATTGGTAAGTATCCATACAATATTCTGTTATTTATTCTATTATTAATATGGTACATTTAAAAAATGTTAATTTTTTAAAATATTTTTTTTGTTGGGTTTTCGGCAGCTGGCTGCCCGAATATCTGGCACGCGGTTTAACCGGCATTGGCCAGGTCCCAAGGGTGCTAGATAAACCGGCTTTTACTGTAGTCTCCTGTGTACAATACTTATGTTCTATGACCAAATAAAGATAGGGATCTCTTCTGGAGTTATTTAAGAACTGCATCAAAATATCCTTGACGTTAAAATAACTTTTGATTCCCACTACATTAAATGTTAGTATCATTGTTGAATGCAGAAAACAAAAGATAAGATAGGGATGGGGGAGGAAAGAAGACTGCAATAGCTTTGGAAATTTACTACCTTGTTTGAGGAATAAACCCTCACTTGCACATAGCCAGAACAATGTTTTATATTGTTTTATTTAATGTGTGAGTAATCTTTCCACAAACCTAAGAGTTAACAGTAATTTAGCAATGTGCCATGGAAGATTCATGCAGTGTTCCAAGTGCATTCTATTATAATTATTATATTGTAAGTGCAGTCTCACCAATTCCTTACACAACCTCAAAAGTACTCCCATGCTTTTAAATTGAACAACAATAGCATCAAAATTACACTTGTATTGCGCCTTTCACGTCAGGAGGATGTCCCAAGGCACTGGACTGTGTCAGACCCAAGCTGGGGACGGGGGGACGGCAAAAAGTGGGGGAATTAGGAGTTGCCGATGGGACCATCAAAAAGGAGAGTCTTGAGGCGGGACTTGAAGGAGGCCAGGAGGAAGCGAGGTGGGGGGACTGCGGGATGGAGTTCCAGAGGTTGGGGCCAGAGTGGCTAAAGGCTCGCTGGCCTATGGTGGGGCGGATGGGTTGGGGGACATGGGGCAGGCCAGAGCCTGCTGAATGGAGGGGGCCAGCAGGTTGGTAAGGGTTTACAAAGTCACGGATGTAGGATGGGACAAGGTTGTGGAGAGCTTTCAATGCCTCTAGCTAAGACCCCATTTGCCCTGCCAGTGGCTATTTGTATCTAAGCTAAAGTGTCTTAGCTTTGATTTGTTTAATTCTACATTAAGTCCCTTTATTCTTCTCTTCCCTTTAGGACCTCCCCATTGAATTTATATTTTGATTCCTCATTTTTACCTTGAATTGTAATTGTTAAATATATATTTAATGCCTATTCACTTAATCTATCTTTCAGTATCTGTTTGCAAACTTTTACACTTTTCTTCTGAGTTCACCTAACAAAGAAACTTTGTGTTGTCTGCAAGCATGGATATATTCCCTTCTTGCCCAACTCAGAACTGTCGTTAAGTGAACAAGTTGCAGGCCCAGCAACGATCCCTGGGGACGCTGCATGTCACAGCCTGGCAACCTGAAAACATGCCCCCGAAATAGACTCCAGCCAATTCTCTATCTGGTTCAAAACAATCTTTCCAATATGCTACGTCTCAATTTTAGTTGCACTATTTTAAAATATATATTTTCTTTATGTATCTGTCCTGTTAAGTAGACCTAGATGTGTTAATTGTACACTGTTTTGGTCCTTGAATTGTTTCCTGTTTTAGGTTTCAGGCAGTAAGGAAAAAGTTTATGACTGAGCTGAAAGAACTTCGTCACAAAGAGCAGAGTCCTCATATCGTGCAAAGCATCATCAGTCTAATCATGGGAATGAAGTTCTTCCGCGTCAAAATGTATCCCGTGGAAGAATTTGAAGCTTCATTTCAGTTCATGCAGGTAATATGCATGTTTATTAGAAAACATTTTAAAATTTACTAAATAATACAGAAATGCCCAAGTATTAATATTGAAGTATGATTAAATAATATTGTTTCAAGATTATAGTAAACTTCTGATACCTTGACCCTGGCTCAACTTGTCACTTCACATCATTCTGTCAATATCCCAGCAGTGGTTTATTTAAGTATTTATACATATGCCTAATTCACCACTTTGGATAAGTTGTCCCCAATCTCTTTTCTCATGGAGTGACGAATTATTGGGAGTTTACTATATATCAATTTTGCAGGTTTTTTCATTTTACAGGTGGTGCAATTTGGGAAGAAACTAGTTTTTCGATTGAATTTTCTTTCCTCAGTTTCTGAAGTCACAGATCTATGGTAGGGTTTGGTCCCATATGACTGTTCAACGCCTGTGGATGTCCTCCTGACATGAAAAGCGCTCTATAAATGTAATTTTTGTTGTTGTTGTTATTTGTATTTGTGGCAGTCTCCATACAGATTTTATCAGCCGTTTCAAGAGTGGCCTTGATAGAAGCCAAGGAGACAATACTCAGCCAAGCATAGGCCAGGGAATGGGGTGAGATATTGGAAGACCAAAACTGAGAAAAATAAATAGATTCAGAATTGGGAAGCCAAATAAAAACAAAAAAAGCAATACATTGAAAGGAAAAGTGAACTAGGAATCAGAGAGACAACTGAGAAAATGAAGTCAAAGAGTAATTGGGGAGGATAAAACAGTTCAGGCTTAGATTGTTTTGAAGTAAATTTTAGGATTTATACAACAACAACAAAATTACATTTATAGAGCTTGTTTTCACATCTGGAGGATGTATCTATATGCTTCCACTTGGTGACATCATCCGCAGACATGGGGTTAAGTTCCACATGTATATGTATGACACCCAACTCTATCTCTCTGCCTCTACCCTTGACTCCAGGACTACCATTGTCCTGGCAGACATCAAGTCCTAGATGAGAGCAAACTTTCTGCAGTTGAATGGCCCTACTGATTGGCTCGTGCCAGCGCCTTCTTGCTGGATGCATCAACCTCCATGGTTGCATACTCAACCTCACCAAGCCAGTTAGGAACCTAGGTGTCTTGTCGATCCTCAACTGTCTTTCCTCCCTCACATCCAAACAATGACTCGATCTGCCTTTCCTCACCTCCGCAACATTTCCCGACTCCGCCATTACCTCACCCCTAAAGCCGCTGAAACCCTCATCCACGCCTTCATTACATCCTCGAATATACAAATGCCTTGCTGGCCAGCCTTCCCAATTCCTCCCTCCACAGGCTGCAGACAATCTAGAACTCTGCAACCCGTGTACTCTACCGTTCCAAACTTCGTGACCCCCATCTCCCCCATCATTGCCTGACTCCATTCGCTCGCATCATCCAGAGGATCCAATTTAAGATCCTGGTCCTCACATTTAAAACCCTCCACAACCTCACCCCACTCTACATCCGTGACCTCCTATCCCCTTACCAACCTGCCCGCCCCTCCGTTCAGCAGGCTCTGGCCTGCTCCATGTCGCCCGACCTACCTGCCCAACCATTGACGGGCGAGCCTTCAACCATCTGCCCCCAACCTCTGGAACTCCATCCCGAAGTCCCTCCGCCTCCCCCCCCCCCCCAATCAAGTCTCTCCTCAAGACTCTCGTTTTCGATGGACCCATCGGCAACTCTTGCCCCACCTCCCCCCCCCGTCCTCAGCTCGGGTCTGAATCAATAACTGTCCAGTGCCTTGGGTCGTCCACTTGATGTGAAAGGTGCTATACAAATGTAATTTTCTTGTTGCTGTTGTTGTATACTCACATGTGTCAAACATTGTAATAATAAATAATCTGTCCAAAAAAAACACAATAATAATTGGTCATTTCAATCCAAGACGCTGCTCTGCACAATTGGCTGCTGCGTTTCGCCCACAAATATACAGTCAAATTCACTTTACAGTATATTCTGTGAATCGCTTTGAGACGTCGATAAGATGTGAAAAGCGCTGTATCAAAATGCATCGAATATTATTATATATATCGTTACTCTGAACTGGTGACTCAAAGGCATCTAAGAATGATCTGGTGGGAAGAGGTCCAATCTTCCTCTTCCCACCTCGTCACACAAGGAAGCCGATTGACAGCTATGTTCCCCCCAGTATAGCTTGCTTTGTTCACAGCATTGGTGCCCTTGCTAACCAAATGTGCTACACACCCAGTTTCCAATACTGACTAGCTGGTATTTAAAATGGCCAACTTCATGGTCATCAGGTAGCTTCCTGGACATTGCACCCATGCTCAGATATGAATTAGTCACTACTGACTGGAGCTTCAATGCTCTTCAATTTCACCTTATTTTTAATCTGTTCAATATCTACCCTAGGTGTTTCTGGGAGCCTTAAGGGTATAATCTATATTTTAGGCAAAAAATTTTCAGGTGCATTGCAACTTTTCTTTTTGTAAATGCTAAGATGCTAATTGTTTGTATAATCTTGCCCATTTAAACCCTCAATTTATTGTTTTTGTTGTATTGGAAATGATGGATTTTTAAATCCCCTTCCTCGAACCTTTGTGTTGACTTTTTTTATTGTTTGCTTTGAATGATTTACTCAATGAAAGCATGTAAGAAACTTCATGAGAAGTTTTGTGAGCAAAGTTTGTAAGTTTTGTCAGTTAAGGTTCAATTTTTAATCTACCTGTATCTGGCCACCATAAATATTGTATAATCTTGTTAAAATTGTCTTCAATTTTTGAGTTCTATATATATTTTTGCACTTCAGCATAATTTATGCATCCCTTTGATATGTGTTAATTCAATAAAAATATGTGGGAAAGTAAGCTAGCAGAAGTGTCTAGTATATAAAGATTAGAATTTTTCTCAAAAGAAAAACAGAAATCGCTGGGAACACTCAGCAGGTCAGGCAGCATCTATGGAGAAAGAAAAATGAGTTAATGTTTCGGGTCCACAACTCCTCGTTGCACCTTTGAATTTTTCTCCTTTGCTTTGTGTTCAAAGTTACAATACCTATTATTGGACAACTTCAAATTCGATTTTAGCCCCATAACAAGAGAGAAATGTTAAGAGAGCCAATAATAATAATTATTATTATCATTCAGTTCTTCTAGTTGATCAGTCTATTCTCCTATTCATTACTTTTATCGGCGTGTTTCTTTAGCATTTCAATTTTATGGAACTTCAGTTCTCTCGCTTTCTCTCAAAAGATTTTCTTGTTTGTTCCATTCTTTAACATTGCAAAGAAACAAAACCACAACCAATAGTGATCAGACTTATCATCACTCTGCAGTTCCGATATATTATTACCTAGATTTTTAAAAAACAAATATTACAAGCCCAAATTCATTTTTGTAGAGGATAAATAGGCAAACAGCTACTAATAATAATCCTTGCATGTGATATCGCACTTTTCAAAAGGTGCTTTAGGTTGCATTGTAAGGTGCAGTCACTGTATTTTTGTAGACTAATGAGGATAGATGGTGTTCTTCTGTAATGGTTGAATGCATAAATTCACCTCATCTGCCTTCTGCGCTGAAAAATGCAAGTTTAGGAAAAAAAATTATAATGTGTTTGTTTTAGTTTAGTTCTCATCGTCCAAGTTTTACATTATACAGTAATAGGATGTTGCAAAATCATTTCCTGTGCATTGTGCACATCTGCTGACTACAAAATGGTGAACTTGGGCTTGTCAGCACACTGAACACAAGCACTTCCTGCACATAAGTGCAGTACTCAGGAAGTGGGGTTCGCGACTTCCTGACACCTCGGAGGTTAGCTAATTTTAGCAGCTGGTCCATGCACCAAAACCAACCGAGCTCTCTCAGGGCAACTACTTGATAAGAAAACCCTCCTTCTAATGGGGTTCTACTTTATTATTGCTGCATATTTTTAACACATTGCTATCCAGAGAGGTGGGGGGTAGGGGGGTGAGGGGATTCAGTGAAAGTTGATTATCCAATCATCCAATTTTCCTCTATTCCAATAGAAAAATGACAGAGCCCCACTTGGTGACATTGCTAACAATGTCAATTTGCAGAATAGGAGGAACCATAACCTTCCTAACTTTCCAATCCAGTGATGCTTCACATTAATGCTGTTGTAATCAGGATTTCAAGTGTAATTCAATTATTTTATCATGGGGATCTGTTTCATCCCCCCTCTCTACAATGGATGCAATAATTGGAACTAAATGCTGTAACTTTGTGGAAGGAGGGATATAACTGAATTTGGATATAACGCATTGTTTGGAGGTACTGTGTTTAAATACGAGCTCCATTCTTTTGTCAGTGTTTTGTTTGCCCGTGACCTGTCTTTTCTTCCCTTCTACCCTGAGGTAATGACAGTTCTCCAATACCTCACCCACTGCCCATTCTTCATGGATGAGCTGAGGCAATGAACGTTGATAGGCCATCCAACCATGGACAGTGCTCTTTCAACTTTATTTCCCCCTTCTTTCTCCATCATCACTGACAAGTTTTCAATCATCATGTTCCTTTCTCTGAAACTTTCCTCAAAACTAAGTTGCATTGTTATCTCCCTCCTTGCCTTCAAAAACCTATTGCATCTATTTAACAATTCATTTGGTCAGTGCCCTTGAATCTCTTATGTTCCCGCTCCTTGTTCACTTAGCTAAATTGCTTATTTGAACCGCTCTTGAGATGCTGTCCAGCGTGGAGGTGCTATATAAATCCAAGTTGTTGTTGTTATTATAACTTGCACTAGTGTGCAGTGTTTAACTTGTTCAGATTGTCACCTGATGTGAATTAAATTAAAATGTAAATTAAAAGTGTATTGAGTAACTTCTAAATCCAAGTTATTTTTATTAGCATTACATAAATGTAAGTTGTTATCCGACATTTAGGCATTTCTGCACAGAAGGGTGATTAAAAACTGTGACCTTGTTATCTGTAGTCCTATATTCACATATACACATTAAGCCATCATGGAACTGCCATTACTGTTTTCAATAGATTGAAGTTTGCTAGATTATGTATCCAAAGAATGTTTATGTCTTGTTTTTATCATTGGAATTTCTTTTTGGGGTTGGAGGGGGGGCATCATGGGCTGGGGAGTTGAAAGGGATTTCTAAGTAAACATTTGTATGGTTTCAGGAATGTGCTCAGTATTTCCATGAAGTGAAAGATAAAGACATAAAACATGCACTCGCTGGACTGTTCGTGGAAATTCTGATTCCTGTCGCTGCTGTGAGTAACCATTCTACCCTTACAGTGTGTAAACAAAAACAGAACTATCAGGATGTACATTTTAGAACTATTTATATCTATAAATATCTTGGGAATAATGAAATGAGGATAGAAGAGAGTCGCTAGTTTAAACAAAAATTGGTAAAAATCCATCTGAGAGAAGGTGGAATGGTAGAGTGGCATCCTCCAGGAAGGCAGAGAAACCCACAGCTCTGTTAGATATAAGGCTTGTTAATTGAAATCTGCACTCTGCATTATAATGGATGTTGTAAAGGATTTTGGAGTACCCTGAAAGGTTAATGACAAGTTTTGCTTTATCTAAAAAAAATCAATACAATTAACTTGACACTCACAATCCACTAGAATAGATTGTAAAATATGTTGTGTTCATTAATTCAGAATCATGCTGATCAGCCCAGTCGGAATCTTGTTTACCCCTAATATTTCAGGCCTATGAAGACATGTGTTTTAGTCGCCTCTGAAGCCTGTTCCATTCTGTTTGTCAAGTAGCAGAAACGTTCAGAATTGTTAATAAAATATTAATGAAATGTGGAGTCCTGTAGCTCAGGACTCGCCATGTCAGTATCAGCCGCTGAGGCCCAGTGTGGAACAATGATGTTAGAGCTAAGAGATCTGCCATGAATGTTCCAATACTAGGTATAAAAATGCTGAAACCTTGATAAACATTATCAATTGCAAGTAAAATAGTTTTCAAGAACTTGAATCTTTTGCATTTTAGGCTGTTAAGAATGAAGTGAACGTGCCATGCCTCAAGAATTTTGTAGAGATGCTTTATCAGACCACCTTTGAGCTTTCTTCAAGAAAGAAACATTCATTGGTAAGTATTTTGTACTCCCAATTTGTCAAAAATACAGCACTTCTCAATCTGTTATTCTCACTAGGTCTCTTTCTGTCTGGGTTTTTTTTCTCTATCTGAACCCTGTGAAAACACCCGTCTTTCGCTCCCTCTTTCTCTCCCTCTCTGTCACTTCCCTTCTCAATCCCTACACTGTGCAATGCTAGGTATTCCTCATGTATATGTGCAAAACTAAAAATTTTTGTGTTACTGGGTTTTATTTTGCTGATATCTTGCGGTCTGATTGACATGTTAATACTCAAGTGTACTACAATTATAGAAAAAAACTGCTTGCACCAAACATTTTCATTAGTATTAATAAAAAGATGTATACTGAACACAATAAATCATCAGGATTCCAGTTTTGATATGTACATCAGGCTAGAATATATTTTCCCACCTATTAATGCACAGATATTATTAAATTGAAAAAAAGTTCATGCCTTGACTTAAAAAGTACATCTCCAGGGACATGAAGGTTAAATTCACTATTCTGCATTATATTCATGT
This sequence comes from Hydrolagus colliei, assembly GCA_035084275.1. Classification (NCBI taxonomy): domain Eukaryota; kingdom Metazoa; phylum Chordata; class Chondrichthyes; order Chimaeriformes; family Chimaeridae; genus Hydrolagus; species Hydrolagus colliei. The sequence continues at coordinate 12,418,909 of CM068742.1, read as the reverse complement.
TTGACAATTGGAAATGCACTGTTTCATCGAACAAGTGTTTTGTTTTCTGCCTCTCGGATATAAAATAATGAAAAGTATTTGGTTTATGGTCAAGTTCTTCCCTGTTTGTCACACAATGGATCCAGGAGGCTTAGAGTTTGTACCTATTCGTAGCAAAAATAGCATTGCATCACTTCATTGGAATTCTCATATTGGCTGGTCTTAATAAGCTGTCAGGGGTTTTTTGATGTATTTTTCTTCAATGACCATGAGAAATTAGTCTCCTATTTTTAACTTATTGATTTTTTAAAAAGTCACTTGGAAATGAATTGGTTCGAAATTCTACACTACTTTTGGGAGCTATTAAGTATAATAAACATTTGATTTAAAAGATGCAACATTGAGTTTCAATTAAAAAAAGCACTACATAATCCAAGCATGGATGATATTCTCATTTCTTCCCAAACCTACAGATGGATTTCAGATATTTCTGTTAATTTTTCAATCCATCCCTGAATTAGGTATAATGTCTGTGTTTGGCTTTTAATTGTTTTATTTAATTGATTCCAGGCTCTGTATCCATTGGTTACCTGCCTGCTGTGTGTCAGTCAAAAACAGTTCTTTCTCAACAACTGGCACATTTTCCTACAGAACTGTCTGTCTCACTTAAAGGTAAGAAATGCAATTAACAAAATTCAGCTGATTGAAAGAATTGAATGTGTAACATTACTTGCATCTGAAAATTGTAACGATTCCTAAAAATATCAAACTAACAAAAAAGAGGTAATCGGAGCTCAAAATATATTATTTTGATCTTGGTTTTTGTGGTCGGATAACCGTTCCGAATACTGTAATCCTGAAAAAGATTTCTAAAACCATTTATTTTCTGAATATTTTACCCAATTTCTTTCAAATTTTCTTTTTCTTTTTCTACTTGGGTACAAAATGGTAAAAGAAAATGTCTTAAGTATCGCTTATCGCTGTCTGTATCTCTTGTTTCTTCACTGATGTCTTAAACTGTAAAATATTGTGGCTCGATCTTCACTAAAAGCCACTCCTGGCCATGCACCTCATGGGAATGTTGATCTGGCAAAGTATCTTTTCCTTCACTTGCTGTTATAATTTTATTTTCTAGGAAATATTGTATTTCCAGACTTTTTTTTAAACAAAGAATGTAAGGTGCATTAAATCTGAGAATATTCTGGTGGAAACTCTTTGGTGATGGCTTTCCTTATTTTTAGAGATCATGTGTCTAATAGCAAATTAGGCTTTTCATTCTGCATGTTAATGTCATTAATATCTGGAGGTCACTGTACATATAAGTCCCGTCTTGTTTTGTGCTGTTGGCGCTAGGTACAACTCACTTGTATGTTATCCATTTCTTCTTAATATCAAGAAGCCAATAGGGTGCAAAAAAACGCTTGATTTCAATAACCATTCATTGTTCAATTAAGTTTTTTGCAGTTTATTTAAAATACATTGTGATTCTGTCTGTAATGCTTGCAATGTGTTGCTATGTTTTTTGTTCAGACTTAATTGTTGCATTCTGTTCCGTTCAGTGAAGGCTGCCAGTTTTATTCCATGTTGTTCCTAACCTTGTGCACCAAGCATCACTATGAGCATATGTTTGTTTTCCCATCTAACCCGCATGGACATCTCATTTTCATGCTCGTTTATGTTTTGCTATCTTGCGTTGCTTTATTCAGATGCCATCTAACAACAGTATCAGAAAGCAAATAGAAACTTTGCAGGTGAGTCCAAGTCGAGTACATATCAATCAAGTCCTCCGTAACCTTCCTGAAAATTTACAGATCAATTGAACACATAATTTAGACAGAGTTATTTTCTGTGATGAGCTGCTGATTATTATTCAATTAAGTTACATTGATTGCATACATTGTTAATTCTTCACTAAGAATATTGCTGTCCATCAACTAACTGTAGGGAGCATCCCGTTTCCCATTGCACCAACCTTCAACAAAAACTTGGTGAAAATAGCATAAAACCACCCTCACCAATTTCATAGTATGGTATATATTACAATCTAGATAAGCAGGAGTGAAGGCAAAGTAATACATTTAATTTGGGGTTCAGATAATACTCATGGTTTTAATCATATTAATATTAAGTTAAAAAGCTAAAATTGAGAAATGCATGTGCCTTTGTGACAGGACAGAAAGAGGCAGGACCTCCCATTGCTCGCCACTAATTGTCTTAATGAATACTTGTGCTCATCTGACTAACATGTTGGTGCCTCATGTGCTCTGCTGAGTTTTTTATTGCTGTTATTTCAGTGTTTACAACTAAATTGTTTTGAGGTTAGGTAAAGAATTGCTCATTCCAGGTAACCACGACCTCCTCAGCTGACAGAAGAGAGTTGTTATACATCCTGTTGGACAGTTTATGTTCATTCTGAATCAATTCTGTTTGTTTTTTTATGTTCATTTCCATCACCACATGGTTTCCAAACCTATTCATAGCCAGGTTGCCTATGTCTGAATAAGGGCACATAAAAGGTAGAATTGGGTAAATCCAGACAGACAATGGATTATTGGGCTCCTTTGGGACAAGATAGATTTCAGGCTAACAATTCATGTCTTTGTTTGCCAGATTTTCATGTCCTTATTGAAAAATGAAATTCCTTGATCTTAGTGCAGAAAATTGACACGTTTCAGTAGTTCTGAAATTGGTGCCAAGGCTGAAAATCGATAACCTCTAAGGTACACATTACCAGCCAGTAATAATGACCCCTTGAAATTCAAAATCTTAGCTTGAAACTAGTACACTTTCCCCATCTTGAGCTGGTAGTAAGTGAGTCACCATTTGGTGCCATTCAATGCATCTCCCCAGGTAGCTTTGCTCTCCATGTCAATGACCTTCCTTCATCATTTCTGTACTTGCAATTAGAGGTAAAGTGACTTTGTCAGCATGAATGCATCTTTAGTTACCAGACCAGATTCTCCCTGCAGATGTCTCAAAATAGTGCTGAAGTCCATATATTAGACTTTGGAGAGAAGTATATCTCACGAAACCCACTATGTTCAAAGTTTATGTGAAAGTGGCTAGAGCCCTGAATCTCTTTCAGAGGAAAGGGCTTTGGCTGAAAGCTGATCTTTGCAGATTTCTCCATAGTAGATTACCCGTGGGCCATAATCTGCTAATCAGGGAGGATCATTTATGCCACAATTTTAGCACATTATGGCATAAACTCTGCCATAATCTAACATTCTGTTATCTTGCAAATCCAGTGTTCGTTTTCTCTTCATGGTAAGGCCTGTTCCCTGACAACAGTTGCACTCCAGGAGAGAAATGCATTCCAGGAAATGTACGCATGCTGGTCTGGTGATGCGGTTTGGGCTTGTCTGCACAGCTCATTCTATATTTGGGAATGCATAGCTTTGAAACATGCTTGTGTGTGCTTAAAACCAGAATGTTTTTTTTGCAAAAGTTACTGTTAAAAACTTTGTGACCATTCAAAACTATTCGTGTTGGAAAGATGAGATTTGAAGGGCCAAAGGCCATTCTGAATTTCTCTTGTAATCTGTCTCTTTGATGAAGGATAGATTGATGGATTCAATAGGGACACTTTGAGAACATTTTCTATTATCTGCTTCCAATAGTTTATGTTTTTTTCTGTACATGCAAGTGAGAGACTGGGGGTCAGTTCCCAGCAGGGCGAAACCTTGGGCAAGGTTCCTTACTCCACGTGCTTGATAATAATCCCTCAAGAAAAAAAAATTGGTCACTTCATTCCACAACTGTTTGGGACACTGCTGTGCACATTCTACCCACAGAATATATAGTTAATTCACTTTACAGTATATTCTGTGAAGCGCTTTGAGACATCCAGAAGATGTGAAGAGCTCTATATCAAAGGCAAAGAGTATTATTATTATTACATCAATTTCCTTGTACTTTAATTAACATTTCATGCCATGTTCTGAATAGATGCCCTTTATTTGTTCCAATAGAATAAAGACCCTAAAATGTCTCGAGTTGCACTGGAGTCACTGTACAGGTTGCTGTGGGTTTATGTAATCAGAATAAAATGTGAAAGCAATACTGTAACACAAAGGTGAGTCTAGACTGTGAGTATAACATTAATGGTAGTGTTAGTGAGCTAACTGTAATTAAGTGTAATTCATGTAAGAAATACCACAAATGTTGAAAAATTGTGACGTAAGCAAAAGGCTGGAAGTGAATAGAAAATTGACTCTTAATGTTTGTGTTGTTACCCATCAGCAATTTGCTCGCAGTTAAACAGCTCCATATACCTTTTAACCCATTCAATACTTAATCAAACTATTTCGCTACATTTGTGGCATTTAACTATTGTAATTTAATGGATCAGTTCAATATAAGAGTACCAAACAAATACCATTCGTCACCCACAGTGAGATCTAACAGATTGCTGTTGACGTTTTGTGCACACTTACTTACTGGTTGTATTCCGATTTCACTGCCCTCCTCTCCTCCCTAAACCTCACCCTCCACATCGACTCACTGACCCACAAACATGGCCACGCTCTCGACCTCATCATCACCCTCGCCTTGACATTTCCGACCTGCATAATAGACAAGTCAATCTCGGACCACTTTCTCATCTCCTTCTCCTCTCGCATCCCTCCCTCCTCCACCAAGCTCTCAACTGTACTTTTCCGCCCATGGAAAAGTCTCCACCCTGAGACCTTCACAGAGGCCCTCACATCCTCTGACCTCCTACCTCTATGGCCTTCCACCCACAGTGATCCTGAAGCAGCCATCCAGCTGCTCCATGATCGCCTCTCCTCCACCTTCAACTCTCTTGTACCCCTGAAATTCAGGTCCATCTCCAAACAACAACAACAATTTACATTTATAGAGCGCCTTTCACGTCGGGAGCCTACCCGTTCCCCCTGGTACATCACTCATCTCCGCTCCCTAAAAACCCAAACTTGACTGCTTGAGTGCAGGTGGCAAAAAACAGTTGACCACCAACTGTGGCTCGAGCATCTCCACAGTTACCGCCATTTTTTGTTGCGTGCAAAAACGGCTTACTACTCAACTATTATCCTGGAGGCAAAAAGGCAACCCAAAATTCCTTTTTTTCACCACCCACCACCTCCTCCGTGCGCCCCCTCAGGCATCCTCAATCTTCACTTCAAATGCGAAGTGCGAGGAGGTCATGGATTTCTCCTCCAAAATCCAAAACATCCTGCCTCTCGTCGACCACCACCACCACCCCCATTCCATCTCTCTCACCATCTCTGTCATCAGCTCCTACCATGACCCCTACATTCCTTCTCCCCCGTCTCTCCCTCCTCCCTCTCACGCACATCACTTCTATGAAGCCCATCACCTGCTGCCTCGACCCCCTTACCACCAATTTACTGGTCACCCAGCTCCCCCTCCTCTGCTCACTGCCGGCTGACATCATCAACCAGTCCCTCTCCACAGGATCAGTCCCTGTCCCCCTCCCAGCAGTCCCTGCTGCCATCACTCCCCTCCTCAAAAAACCTTCCCTAGATCCCTCAAACCCAGCCACTAACGCCCTATTTCAAACTTGCTCTTCCTTGCCAAAGCACTTGAACACGTTGTTGCCAACCAACTCCATGCCCACCTCTCCTCCCACTCCCTTTTCGAACCCCTCCAGTCTAGATTCAGCCCTGCCCATAGTACAGAGACTGTGCTTGTGAAAGTCACAAACGATATCCTCTCATCTGTGACCAGAGCTCCCTCTGCCTCCTTATCCTCCTGGACCTGTCCGCTGTGTTAGACACAGTTGACCACACCATCCTCCTCCACCGCCTGTCCTCCGTTATCCACCTCAGTGGGACCGCACTTGCCTGGTTCGAGTCCTACCTCACAAACAGCCAGCAGTACATCTCCACAAACGACTTTTCCTCCTGCTCTCACCCGGTTACCTACAGAGTACCCCAAGGATCCATCCTTGGCCCCCCCTTCTCTTCCTCATCTATTTGCTCCCTCTTGGGGATGCCATCCGTGTATGCGGATGACACCCAACTCTATTTCTCCACCTCACTTTGCAACCCCAGTCCCCTGGTGTTCTGTCAGCCTGCCTGTCAGACATCAGCAGCAGGATGAGCGTGAACATCCTACAGTTGAATGTTGACAAAACGGAAGCCATACTCTTTGGCTCTCGTCAACGTCTCCATTCGCATGGCTCTCACCTCCTCCACATTCCCGGCCTGCCCCTAAAACTCTCCGAACCCGTGCTCAACTTAGGTGTCAGGATCGACCCCCAACTGTCCTTCCTCCCCCACATCCGATCCCTCACCAGCATCATTTTCTTCCACCTCCGTCAGATTGCCCGTCTCCGGCAATATCTCGCCCCAAAAGCCGCTGAAACCCTGGTCCATGCCTTTGTCACCTCTTGGCTGGACTATTCCAATGCCCTCCTCTCCCCTCCAGCACAATACATAAAATCCAACTCATTCAAAACTCTGCTGCCCGCATTTTCACCCGCACCAAACTTCGCTCCCCCAATACCCCAGTCCTTGCCAGACTTCACTGGCTCCCCAGAGAGGATCGATTTCAAGATCCTCACCCTTGTCTTCAAATCCCTCCACTCCTCTGCACCTCCCTACCTCTCCGACCTTCTCTCTCCTCAAACCAGCACCCATTGCCTTCGTTCCACCGGGTCTGGCCTCCTCCGTGTCCCCAGAATCCTCCGCTCCACCCTCGGAGGCTGTGCTTTCAGCCACTCCGCCCCAAGGCTCTGGAATTCCCTTCCTCACTCCCTTCGCCTCACCCCTCTCTTCCCAGTTTCAGGTCCCAGCTCAAGACCTTCCTTTTCGATCGCGCCTTAGGTCACCTTTCTACCCCTGCCCCTGGCTCGGTCCCGGGATCCGTTGTTGTGAAGCGCTCTGAGACGCCATCTGGCATCTATATAAATCGAAGTTGTTGTTGTATTCCAAATAGCAGATTTTGTTTAGTTATACCTTTGCACAATTCAATTAAAATATGTTGAAATGCTTTTATTTCACATAGTTCAGACTTGGGGAAGTAAAGAGAAACATTATTTTAAAGTTTAATGTACTGCACAAGTATGGTACAGGTATCTCCCGATTTACGATGGGGTTGCTGCGTTCCTGGAAAAACCTCACGCAAATTGTGGTTTCCCATGCGGTCCTTTTATAAATCGCTCGAAATTGCGTGGTGTCGCTTCAAAAGAAGCTGGCTTTTAAAATGCTAGAAAATAGCTTTTACTGCTTAAAAAAAAACTTTTAACGCTAAAAAAAAAGAGACCCTGACGACCACTTTGTATAAAGAGCGTAGTTACAAAAGAGCTGAGTCCACAAGCTGAGCGTCAATTATGATATCTCCCTCTCGTGGTGGGAGGCTAATTTGGGTCCCAGCAAAAAATGTTGGTAACCATTGATGTAGTGATATGCTATTGGCCAGTTCAAACGCTTCGATACAGTAAATGACTGCAAAATACACAATGTATACACAAATGTCGTATATCGATTTAAAAAGGTGTTAAAAAAAATTATGTTCATTAAATCAAAACGATGTAAATAGAAGTGTCGTAAATCGGGGGATACCTGTACTTTGAAATTGATTCAGTTTCATTGTGTACAGCTTTCAAATATTAATCTTCAGTAGGAATTAGATTTCAGCAGTGTACCAATGTGCAGCATGTTTATTTGAAAAAAATACTTATTTGATTTTTTTCTTAAAATACTGATATTGTCAAATATTTTGACTCTAAACTGTTTTAAAGATTTTTAAAAAGAAAAGAAATACAAAAGGAAATGACTATTTCTGTAAATTGTTATACTTGCCTAATAAGTAATTTAAATCTCGGCAATGCATGTGGAAAGAGGTCCCTTTGCAATGGGTCTATTAATGGTTCCTTGATATAGTAATTGGAATGATATAAAGTTTTGCGCATTTAGATGTTCTCAGATATTCGAAAGAATTCTCTAAGGAAATACCCTGCAAATTTACGTTTCATATATGTGAACTTTGTCCTTGATTTTGTTAAAATATGAAAATGTGTAAATTGATGTAAAATTAAAATGTAAAATGCTCTTGTTTTTCTTTTCTTCCTGTTGTGTTTTTATACATTCCTTCCTTGCTGGTTGTAACAAAATGTTTTTAAAAAAAATCTGTTTTAACACGCAAATTCTTCTCTCATTTTTGGGAACAAAAAGTCGCCTTTTGAGCATTGTATCAGCACTTTTCCCCAAAGGCTCACGCAGTGTGGTCCCTCGTGACACACCTCTCAACATATTTGTGAAGATAATTCAGTTCATTGCTCAGGTATGATTTTTGGCAACAATAGTTGAACATGGATAGCTGTGCTTTAGTGATAAAATTAAGATGTATTTGCATATTTCAAAGGGAAATCAAATGCAACAAAATTGCACTTATACAGCGCCTTTCACATTGGGAGGATGTCCCAAAGCGCTGAACAGTTTGGTCGGGACCCGAGCGGGGGGTAGGGTGGGGGGTGGGGGAGGGTCGAGGTAGGGGGAAGGAGAGTGGGAGAGGGGGAAGAGTTAGTGGGGCAGCCGAAGGCGCGGTCGAAGAGGAAGGTCTTGAGACCGGCCTTAAAGGAGGAAAGGGAGGAAGCGAGGCGGAGGGGCTGCGGGTTGGAGTTCCACAGTGTGGGAGCAGAGAGGCTGAAAACCCGGCCGCCGATGGTTGGGAGGTTAGAGCGGTGAACGCGGAGCAGGCCTGAGTCAATGGAGGGTGTGGGCAGGCTGATAGGGAGACAGTAGAGAGATAGCCGGGAACAAGGCCGTGAATGGCCTTGAAAGTGAAATGATTAGATTCCTACAATCGTGTACATTTCTAGTTTCCTGGTGGTTTTATTATTACATAGATTTACACTCACTATACAGCACAGAAACAGGCCATTCGGCCCAATTGGCCTATGCTGGCATTAATGCTCCACATGAGCATTAAGTTGAGGATCCTGCCCATCCTCAACTAAGCTGCTTAGCATAACCTTCTATTCCTTTCTCCTTCATGTACATATCTAGCTTCCTCTTAATCTATGCTATTTGCCTCAGCTACTCCTTGTGATAGCAAGTTCCACATTCCTACCAGTCTCTGGGTAAAGTTTCTTCTGATTTCCTTATTTGATTTCTTGGTGACTATTTTATGCTTATGGTCCTTGGTTTTGGTCTCGCCCACAAGTGAAAACATCTTCCCTATGTCTACTCTATCAAAACCTTTCAGAATTTTAAAGACCTCTATAATTTCAGTTAAATTTAACACTTAAGTAGAAGTGTTCATAGCATGTGCTGAATATCTGTACTGTATTGGATATCCAGCATGGATAGAAGAGTGGCTAACAGGTAGAAAACAGAGAGTAGGGATAAACGGGTCATTCTCGAATTGGCAGGATGTGACTAGTGGAGTGCCACAAGGATCAGTGCTTGGGCCTCAGCTATTTACAATTTACATCAATGATCTAGACGAGGACATTGAATGTAACATGTCTAAATTCGCGGATGATACTAAACTAGGTAGGAGAGTCAGCTATGAGGATGATGCAATAAGATTGCAACGGGATATAGATAGGCTAGGGGAGTGGACGAATAGGTGGCAGTTGGAATTTAATGTGGGGAAGTGTGACATTATTCACCTAGGTAACAAAAATAAAAAAGCAAATTATTTTCTGGGTGGGGAGAGGTTAAATAGTGTTAGTGTACAAAATAATTTGGGAGTCCTTGTACACCAGTTTCAAAAAGTTAGTTTGCAGGTGCAGCAAGCAACTAAAAAGGCAAACGGCATGCTAGCGTTCATCGCAAAAGGTTTAAGTACAAGAGTTGGGAAGTCTTGCTGCAACTGTCGAGGGCCTTGGTGAGACCGCACCTAGAGTATTGTGTGCAGTTTTGGTCTCCTTATTTAAAAAAGGACATACTTGCCTTAGTACGTGCAGCGTGCAGCGTAGAACTAGGTTAATTCCTGGGATGGGGGACTGACCTATGAGGATAGGTTGAATAGACTAGGGCTGTATTCTCTGGAGTACAGAAGAATTAGGGGAGATCTTATTGAAACATATAAGATTCTTAAATGGGTGGATAATGTAAACAGTGAGGGATTGTTTCCCCTGGTAGGAGAATCTATAACCAGGGTCACAGTCTTAAAATTAAACATCAGCCTTTTAGAACAGAGTTGAGGAAACATTTCTTCACTCACCCAGAGGGCTGTAGATGCTCAGTCCTTGAACATTTTCAAGGCTGAGACTGATAGATTTTTAAAATATAGAGAGATTAGGCGATATGGGGATAGGGCAGGTAAATAGAGTTAGGTCAGAAGATCTTATCAAATGATGGGGCAGGCTCGAGGGGCCGAATGGCCTACTCCTACTCCTAATTCTTATGTTCTTATGTATTCTCTGCATGAAATCACACTTATATAGATAGGGCCTCCTTTTAAATTCATTGAAGCGAGAAACGTTGCACTAGATTATAGCTGTACCTAATTCGTTTTTTTGGGGCCATGGTGAACCACCTGCTTCTCACTGTTTAAGATGGAGCTATTGCTTAATTTATCTTGAGTTTATTTGAGATTGTTTTTGCTAGCTGTGCCCATAAATGTGACAGACAATAGAAGAGGTGATTCTCTTCACTTGCAGCATCTCCGCAGCCAGTCAGAAATCTAAACTAACAGGCAAGAAAATGTAACAGATTAATGCACTTTACCATAATGGTTATTCTTTTGGTTTTGATAAAGATTTGAAAAATATTTATAAAACTATTACAAAAAATTGTTTACAGACCAAGTTCCCAATCTCAGTTGCACAGCTGAAGAGCTGCTTCTCTCACCTTCCCTCTAACCTAGTGAGGAAGGACAATTTTTAATTGAATCAACCCAGATCACGTGTGCGTAACTTCAGCTTCCTGGTACAGAGAAGGTTGTGACAGCAGGTTTTATGTGTACAACCTTATAGATAAATTATACAAATGTCACAAAACTGCCAAAAGCTTCAATTAAATTAATTTGAAAATGTTTCCTACAAGCATTTCTACATTTTTCATAGCAATGCAGCACAGCGATTCTGCCAATATTTTGAATTTTATTTTGTCCCGTAAGATTACAGTGTGGAAATGTTTTAATGAAGAAGTGATCCAGGTGTCAAATTTACATGATCAGTTTCTGAAATAAGCTTCATCACATAAAAATTACATGAAGTGAGAAGATACATTGACATTATCTGTTCCAGTTAATTTAATATTTAAAATGAATTCAGCACTTGTACAGAGATTTTAATTTTTTTGTGTTTTAACTACAGGAACGACTTGATTTTGCAATGAAAGAAATCATCTTTGATCTACTTTGTGTTGGAAAACCATCAAAAACATTTACCATTAATCCAGAGGTAAGAAGACATTGGCTGATGGGTGTTGTGTTTGTTCAGTAGACAATTTTTAATGTTACTAAAAGTTAGTCCCTTAAATATCCTTGCAAAATAACAGTGAACAGACACATAACTATTTTAAGCTCTGGCCATTGCAATTAGGAGTTAGATTTCCTGCTCCAAATTGCTCTATTGCTGGAAGTTATCATATTGCTTCCAACAGTATCACCCAAGCTGAAAACGTACTGCTGATGTAGCCTTCCTTTCCAATAGTCTACATCAGTGATGCATATTATTTGATATTTGACATTTCCTTTTCCAATTATTTTTAAGACAAATTTAAACTAATTTGAAAGCATTTTTTAAAAAAGTACAACCTCATTTTGTGATTAAAGAAAGCGTGAGGTTTGAGATCGTTGACTGAACTGAAAGAGGAATTCAAGCTGGGAATTCAAGAAAGAATTTGATCTGATAGAATTTTTGGATGAGATAACGGAATGGGTGGATGAGGGTAGTGCAGTTGATGTAGTTTATATGGACTTTCAAAAGGCATTTGACAAAGTGCCACATGAAAGGCTTATAAAGAAAATCGAGGCCCACGGTGTTAAAGAAACCAGAGAGTTGTGGTGAACGGCTGCTTTTTTGACTGGAGGGAAGGGTACAGTGGCATCCCCCAGGGATTGGTATTAGGACCACTGCTCTTTTTAATTTATATTAATGATCTGGACTTGGGTATATGGAGTACCATTTCAAAGTTTGCAGATGGCACAAAGCTAGGAAAAATAGTTAAAAGTGAGTAGGATAGTAGCCATCTGCAAGAAGATTTAGGCTGAATGGTGAAATGGACAGACACATGGCAGATGAAGTTTAATGTAGAGAAATGTGAGGTGATGCATTTTGGGAGGAGAAATGATGGGAGGCAATATAGGCTAGATAGTGCAATTTTAAGGGGTGTGAAGGAACAGAGAGACCTGGGGGTTTGTGTGAGTGATTCTTTGAAGGTGCTGGACAGGTAAACAAAGCTATCAAAAAAGCGTCCTGGATACTAGGCTTTATAAATAGGGACATATAGTACAAAGGTCAGGAAGTTCTGACTAAACTCTATAAAACTTTGGTTAGGCCTCAGCTAGAGTACTGTGTACAATTCTGGTCACCACACTTTAGGAAGGATGTTGAGGCATTGGAGTGGCTGTAGAAGAGATTTACTAGGATGGTACCAGGAATGAGGGACTTCAGCTATGAAGAAAGACTCGAGATACTAGGTTTATTCTCCTTGGAACAGAAGGTAGCGAGGAGACCTAATAGAGGTTTTTAAATCATGAGGGGATTCGATAGAGTAAATAGGGAAAAACTGTTTCCACTGGTGGGAGTATCAGTGACTCGTGGTCACAGATTTAAAATAGTTTCAAAAAGAAGCAGAGAGGAGATGAGGAGAAATATTTTCACTTAGCGAGTTGTTCGAATTTGGAATGCATTGCCTGAAAAGGTGGTGGAGGCCGATTTGATAACAACTTTTCAAAGAGAGATAGACATTTATCTGGGGAGGATGGGTTTGCGAGGTTATGGGAAGAGAGCTGCGGAATGGGATTAAATTGCTCCCAGCACTGACTCGATGGGCCGAATGGCCTCCTTTTGTGCTGTAAGATTCTATGATTCTAAACTGTTGGTTATAAAGAAAGGCTCAAAGTTGCGAACTTTTCATTAGCAACAAATGTTTGAGGGAGCTCTAGGCCTATAGACCTGTAAGATGATGAGGCATAGATAAGATCTATGTAAGCAGCTGATTTGCTTTCCGGTGATATTTAAAGGAAAATTATTTAATAATGAGATGAACAGATATTCCATGGGACACATTGGTTTCTAAGATGCTGGGAAAGATGAAGCAGAAGGGTTGACTGCAGAGGAAAAGGAATGCAGGATGAAGTGAAGATCTGAGGATAGATATCTTCAGGGAGCAGGGAATATTTGAGGAACATGGAGTGGGTGGGTTAAAATCCAAAGTAAGGCAGATTTTGCAGCAAGTATAGCACCGGTATCTGTACACAAACTCAAGTGTTCAAATTGCTAAACGGAAGGTTTCATGAGATAAAATCTATTTATGCGACTTGAATTAAAGTGCTACTGAACTGCAGTTTGTAAGATGCCAGTGCTTTGAGACTTGGTAGATCTATCTAAGATTGCACAGAATGGTGGCACAAAATGCAGTTGTTAGGCCCAACTAGTTTATGTCGATTACAGCAATTTGTATAAGTGGTTCATTTTTAAAATTTAAAACAGATGTAAATTGAGAAGAAATCCAAATGGTGCTGAGGTAATGTGAATTGAATGTAACTTGTAGCTTTCAACCAAGTGCTTAGGAGTTTGTACTGTTTTCCTACCGAGTATTGTTTAAACAAGAATTTTCATAGATTTTATGTTTCTGGACCACAAAAATATTCTAGTCACCAAGCATTAAAGTTAGGCAAAAATACAATGATGTTTTGCTGTTGATCATTACATGTCTTCTTCCCCTCTTATTATAATACTAACGATAATCCTGGCATGTGATATATTTCCTTATCATATCGAATCCATGTTGAGACGTCCCAAAGCGCTTCACAGAATATACCAAGTAATTTAATTGCGTAGTTTGTGGGCGAAATGCGGCAGCCAATTGCGCACAGCAGTGTACAAAATGTTTATGCACAAAACTAAAAGTATAATAGTTTCAAGCATTTTTGTGAACAAAATAAGAATGTATCAATCCTTTCATTTCTTTCCTCACTTTTTGTTGCAGAGAATGAACATTGGCCTGAGAGCATTCTTAGTAATTGCAGATAGTTTGCAGCAGAAAGATGCGGAGCCTCCAATGCCAACTACTGGAGTTGTTCTTCCATCAGGCAGTACCCTGCGAGTGAAGAAAGTCTTTCTGAACAAAACTCTGACAGATGAAGAAGCTAAAGTGATAGGTTGGTTGTTTATATTTGCCTTAAAGGTTTAATGTTGTGAGAAAGGTTGAAAAGTCTTTTGATGCAATTTATTATTTGGGGATTACAAAATAAAATTATTGTTCATAATGGTTAAGCACATTATGCTGCTGCTGCTCATTTACTGAAATTCAATAATTTTGGAAACATTTCTTCCTTTCATCCATCACGCTCACAGTTCAGAGAAAGGATATTAATGTGTTACTTCTCATTGTATTTGAAATGAATACAATGAATCTCTTAGAATTCATTCCTTTATTTATTGTCTGCATTCATCCTTATACAGTAAAAGCCCGTTTATCCGGCACCCTCGGGACCTGTCCAATGCTGGCTAAACGGCATGCCGGATATTCTAGTTTGAACGAAAATAAATTGTTGCTAATTCCTTGCACATTCTCTGCTAATTCAAAATCACAAGATCTAGATGCTAACCCAAACCATGTTTCACTTAGACATTGATGCATGGGACTTGCAGTGAGCAGTTGGTGAAGATGCAGTTTGTAATGTTGATGGATGTGTTGTGAGGCAGAGCCAAGAGCACTATTCATTTTTTTAATTAAGTCTAAAAGTTTGTTAAAGTTCCTTTGAAAGCTGGAAGTGGCCACCTTCATTAACAGAATTACATAGCTCTGAAAATATGTACAACAACAACAAAATTACATTTCTAACGTGCCTTTCACGTCGGGTGGACGTCCCAAGGCACTGGGTAGGATCTGATTTATCAATTACTTTTTAAACTATTTAAATATTTTATCATTTACAAGAGATAAAAATAACTAGTCATACCATGCCAAAAAGCATAGATTTTATCGCTTAACCTTACCATTTTAATCATTTTTGAATAGTAAAGTATTGCTTTTCTCCTCTTAACCTGCTGAGGGCAATTATCATGTCCAATCTGATGATGGGAACTGTCCATAACACTGAGGGTCCCATGTATTCTCCGTGTCTTATCTTGGATTTATTACCTTCACGCTCTGCAGATGTTCCTGAATTGCCTCACGTGTAACAGACTCTACTATTCCCATTATAAGTGTCAAAATAGAAGGAATCTAATTCATACAATCATGCTTCTGACTTCTTTTAATGACTAGAATAACATTACTTGGCTATCAACTCTCTCGCAGTGCTTCTGTGTCCAATGCGATGTTTTGATCTCAAAAGAAATTTGGAGCTGAATTTATTAATTTTATTTCTCTTTTTTCACATTTTGTTGAAGTTTAACAGCACTATTACATTCTCTTTGTGTATTAGGAATGTCATTCTACTATCCTCAAGTGAGGAAAGCTCTTGACAGCATTCTTCGACACCTGGATAAGGAGGTGGGGAGGTCGATGAGCATGACTAATGTGCAGATGTCTAACAAGGAACCTGAAGATATGATCACGTAAGCAAAGAGCGTATAAAATTAACACATAACAGGAAAAATAAAACTTCTTCTTGGGAAGTGAATATATTAATAAGAATTTACACATTTGTAAATACCATGTTACCGGTAAATGTTACTACGTTTCAAGAAAGGCAGATACCAGGTATATATGTTCATTTCTGTAATTTACCAAATACAATAAATCCTGCTTTGATGTGCATCATTGTACTATGGACTTACTGAAAGTGTGGGCTTTGCTTTCCCATAAAATCTAAAATGTGTGCGCAGCTTAGCTGGTGTTTCCAAAAATCCGGCATGGGAAGCCAATATAGATGCCTTTTTTTTAAAAAAAGCAAATTCTTTTGAATAACAGTTTTGCATTTCAATGTATTTGTTGCTCCAAGGCTTCAGACTCTGCCTCTCCTCAGCTGGGATGCCTTGAATGATCTTAGTTGCATGTCTTCTGACATGTTAGTTGCATTGTACCACAAACAGCTGTGAAGTCAATGACCATTTTTCTCTGGAGATTGTTGGCCAATACAATGAGTGAAATGCCCCTTAATAGTTCTTAGTTATGTTGGATTCATATGTGGTAAATAATTGTTATCTGATTAAAAAATGTACAAACCACATTTATTCAATTTATCTTATGTTATGAATGTACACGTTATTTTTATGCATGGCTACAAAAAGTGAATGAAAATGAGCTTTGATTTGAAAAATCATCTATTTAAACATCAAAATGTTTATCAATATATATTTAGCACTTTGGAATACTCTGTAAATTTTGAGATTTTTGTTTTCATGAAAGGTTACACAATTGCTTTTTAAATCCATTATGCATCACAGAAATGCTATTTTGCATCATAATACTGATATTTAATAAATTCAAACGAATGAACTCTTGACTACGGGAACTCTCTCCTCTTCGGCCTTTCCAGCTCCTCCCTTCACAGGCTGCAGATCATTCTGGATCTCGTGTACTCTCCCGTACCAGGCTTCGCAGCCACATCACTCCCACCTTTGCCCGTCCCCACTGGCTCCCCATTCCCCAGAGGATCGAATTCCAGATCCTCGTCCGCACTTTCAAGGCCATTCACGGCCTTCATCCGCCTATCTCTCTGACCTACTGTCTCCCTATCAGCCTACCCAGACCCTCCGCTCAGCAGACTCAGGCCTGCTCCACATCCACCGCCCAACCATTGGCGGCTGGGCTTTCAGCCTTTCTGCTCCCATACTGTGGAACTCCATCCCTCAGCCTCTCTGCCTTGCTTCCTCCCTTTCCTCTTTCAAGGCCAGTCTCAAGACCTTCCTCTTCGACCATGTCTTTGGCTGCCCCACTAACTCTTCCCCCTCCTTCCCTTTCCCCGACCCCCGTCTCCCCCCACTCGGGTCCCAACCTGACTGTTCAGTGCTTTGGAATGTCCTCCCGACGTGAAAGGCGCTATATAAGTGCAATTTTGTTGTTGTTCAGGGAGTCCACCACAAAATCAGATGACACTATCAGTATTATATTTACAAGTAACCCAATATGCTTGAAAGCTATTTCGTTTTAGTGTCTAGATACCATGTTAAGTTTGTTCTATGTTTTAATAGGGGTGAAAGAAAGCCGAAGATAGATCTATTCAGGACTTGTGTGGCTGCAATACCAAGGCTGATTCCAGATGGTATGACTAGGGCAGAACTCATCGAACTACTGGCAAGGTAATCATTCATTTGTATTACATGATATTAATAGATTTACTGTAATTTCAGATTTTGTAACACTTGAAGATCAAATTCTATTTTTAGGCCAGGCTTGAGGATGAGTTTAAAATTCAACCCATGGTTGGCATGTTGATAAAAGTACAGTAAAAGCTTGTTTATCCGTGACCCAATCAACCGGATTGCTCGACCCCCTCCCAGAGCAATTCCCCATTCCAGCAATCGAGAGTATGCTCACTTTGCGCATGCGTGCAATGCGTACACATGCACACTTATTAAACTTACAAACTCTGGGTTTTTACCGATCGGTAACAAATGCTTTTTTACTGATCATTTTACCAAGTGTGCTGGAATCTTTATTGGTAAGTATCCATGCAATATTCTGTTACTATTTAGTATATTATTAATATGGTATGTTTTAGAATAAGTCAATTTTTTGTGTTAGGTTTTCGGCAACTTGCCACCCGATTATCCGACACAGTCAATTAGTCAACCCCTGGGGAGTGCCAGATAAGCAGGCCTTTACTGTACTTCTCCCTTTACTAGAATGTCAACTCCCAGGATAGGCTTTAGAAAAGAACCAAGCAGATTTCAGTGAATCAACTTCCTTTCCTAACTTTAAATGTCACAAATTGGTTGTTCATTCAGAGTGATGGTGTCTGATTGACCCTTCCAAGAGTCTAAAACCGTACTCCAAGGAGTAAAGAGAGCAAAGCTATAGTAAATTTAACCGATTCAATTTTTGCAAGTGAGCAGAGGATCCTATGCGTTCTTCCTTATATTTCCCTTTGTTGATTAGACTCACTATTCACATGGATGAAGAGCTTCGTGGGCTGGCATTCACAACTCTGCAAGCATTAATGGTCGATTTTCCTGACTGGAGGGAGGATGTTTTGTCAGGATTTGTGTCATTCATTGTCCGAGAAGTGAATGATGTCCACCCAACCCTCCTCGACAACTCTGTCAAGATGTTAGTGCAGTTAATAAATCATTGGAAGCAAGCAGTCCAGTCTCATATCAAAGGTCATGATCTGCAGGTAAAGATAAGATTTGCATTGAATCAGCAGTACCGTTCTTCAGTCCATTTCCATCATTTCTGTTTGTATGATTCAAAACCCTTCCCACAGCTCCAGTTGTTAACCTGCTTCTGTTTTCCGCAGCGAAATGTTCCCAATGGAGGTGCCCACACACTTCCACTGGAAAGGAGCGCTTACTCCTCTGTTTTTCATGCAGTCGAAGGGTTTGCTTTAGTGGTTCTTTGCAGCTGTCGACCTGCTACCAGGAGACTAGCTGTTAACGTTCTCAGAGAAGTTAGAACCTTGTTCACAGCGCTGGGCCTCTCAAAGGTGAGGAGTGCTGTTCTTTGCTAATTATCAATTACTGTATATATTTCTTGTTGTCAATAGCACAGAAATGTTTGTTCATATCTGATATAAATGGCATAGGCTTATTATTTGCTCTTTATGGAGACTTCTTTTAGTCTTTGCTTTTCTATAAGATCAAGTAATATTGGAATAGACTGAATTATCACTGTTGAACATTCCTTAATACAGTATTTAAAAAATTACACTTGACAATTCCCACATATTAAAATTATTAATTTAATCCTGAAACATTTCATTAACACATTTATGTTACTTAACTAACAGTGGGGCATGGCAGTTAGTATCTGATATTAAGCAGCTATTCATGCGTGAATATGGGAGGGGAGGAAATTACTTTTGGTGCTTACCATCTCAGATCAATTGTGCAGCACTGAATGTTTTTCTTGGCAACTGTGATACATGTTTATTAGCTGGGGAAGTATTCAGAAATACAAGGACTGCAAACATTCACAACAAAAGAACAGACCAGATTTAGAGAATGAGAACTGGTTCAGAAACCTCCATTTAGTTAATGAGGTTGCTTAATTTGTCTGGCTTTCGGGATCATAACTAAAGTATTTAATTTCCA
Organism: Hydrolagus colliei; assembly: GCA_035084275.1. Classification (NCBI taxonomy): domain Eukaryota; kingdom Metazoa; phylum Chordata; class Chondrichthyes; order Chimaeriformes; family Chimaeridae; genus Hydrolagus; species Hydrolagus colliei. The sequence continues at coordinate 12,399,618 of CM068742.1, read as the reverse complement.
AAAAAGCTGCTTGGTTAATTAAAATTGCATTTCTATTTATTTAGCATGTCCCTTCAGTGGAGTATTAATATGAATTCCAGAGCATTAGGTAGAGGTTGTTGAGGGGTGAGACTTGGAAATCTCTGAGTATGTGTTGGGATGTTGCTGGAGTTTAACCTGTTAAATGGCATAACTTACCTTTGAGAGTACTGCCTGGAAAACTTTCCACTACTTGGGCAACCAGGACCAAGCAATAGGATCTTACAAGGTGGAAAGTGTTCCGGTCCCCACTGATCAGTCTGCTCTTCCAAGCCCTGGTGTTCTGCAGACCCACCAGGCACACAAATCAGAGAACTGAAAGCAACACAGAAGGTTAACAATTCCGACATTCCATTGCCAAGCACTTAAACTTGGCAGCCAGCTCAGTTGTAAGGAGACCCAACTTACCACCACCCCCCTTTTCTAGACATCGACAAGCCCTCCTCCATGTCCCCCGCCCCACCCATCCCAACATTGGCGGGTGAGCTTTCAGCCCCTAACCTCTGGAACTCTATCCCGCAGTCCCTCCGCCTCGTCCCCCTCCTTGGCCTCCTTCTAATCCCGCCTCAAGACCCTCCTCTTCGATGGTCCCATCAGTCACTACAAATCCCCTCCTTTCTCTCCATCCTCCCTGTCCTCTGCTCGGGTCTGAAACAATGACTGTCCAGCGCCTTGGGACATCCTTCTGATGTGAAAGTGTAACTTTGTTGTTGTTGACATTGACGAGCTTAGTTTTGAGCCTTCACTAGATGAATAGCTAAGTCACTGGTTGTGCAGTGAATCAATCTTGGTACCATGATAGGCCATAAAAAGTCCTTGGTTGGTAACGCATCTCATTTTGAAATGAGTGAGAGGTTTGCCACTATTCTCCTGCCCACAGCTCAGATATGCATCCCTGAAGATGGTGGCGAGATAAACTGCTCCCAATAGTCTGTCTGCCACTTTATAAATTTTCACAAGAACATTTGGTACAATGACTTATTGCATTTCAGCAGATAAGTGCCCAGATCCATTTGGAACTTGCTTCCACATACGTTAGTTTAAAATAGAAAATATATGGCCTATAATGCTGCTAAGATTGATTCACTTACCCACCAAGGACTTAGTCTTGATCCTTTAAATTTGTCAGTTGAAGCATAATTCATTGACCCCCAAAAGGAATTGTATTAAGCTTGGCTCTGCTTGACATAGATAATTTCAATATATATGTTATTGGCTTTCTTTATTGGTGATTCTCAGAAGTGGTTCTGCAAAGATTATTTTCCAAATCTTAATGATTATACAGAGAAATACATATTAACTTTAAAATTACCTAATAACTTCTATAGAATCCTAAACAAGACTACTCTTCTTATTTTTGCTCATTAGAGAACACTTCTTATTCTTGCGCTCTCCAGTAACATGTTTGGCAATAGAAAATTGGAATTGAGCCTACCCTCTGTGGCGATCTTGCTAGTCCAATTCCTGATGGATTCACAGTAGTCCATGTTACTGCTGATGACAGCACAGCCAATCTGGCTCATCAGCAGGACTTTGAAGGGCAGACTAGTACTAGAGCAGAAACTCTTTGTAGTCAGTTCCTGGTATCCCTGCAAGCCATAACCCTAATAGTTAGGGTGGACCCAGCTGAATAAACAGTGGGAAACCTTGGCAGGCAGTGCTCTCAATGGCAGGCTATGAGGTGTCAGCTGGTTAGCCTCCAGCATTTCTTCCTGGGGCACTATCTAGGGTCCCCAAGCCTTGGCTCTTAGCAACCAGCTTCTAATACTGTCCAGAATTAGGTTAACAGAATGCATCCCTCCAGGGAGAAAGTGCGCATTCCGTTCCAACAAACTAGAATTTCTACAATTTCCTTGTTTAAGCGAGATGCAAAGAATTCTGTTTGATTTGAATACTCTTAAACATGGATTTCTGCGTGATATCTGTCTGACTCCCAAAAATCTAGCTTTAATCAATTACTCAGCAAATGTATTGTGTATGTGTAATAAAAACCCCCACCAACAAACAACACACAAGTTTTCTTTATTTCAGGGAGATGAAGAACTGGCAATCGATGTCATGGATCGATTAAGCCCGTCGGTATTAGAAAGCTTTATACATCTCACTGGAGCAGATCAGGTACAAAGACAAATTTAGACACGATTGATGTTTTACAGTAATGTTTGTTCAAAGTTTTAAGTAAATTAAAAAATAGATATATTTTTTCTTCTGTTTTAATGTTCACGTCATGAGTTTTATAAAAATTTATATTAAATATATTTTTAATTCAACATTCAAAACATGAACTCAGTGTGTTTAGCTAATGTACCAAGGGGAACATTAATATAAACTGGAATTAGAAAAATATGTACTAAAATGAACTAATGAATCCGGATTTAAATATTCATGTATCTCAGCATCTATAAAATGTAGTTTATTAGCAGAAGAGTTAACAAAGTGATTATTAAACAAAGATGGCATAGTGCAGCACATCCACTTTATAATGTGCTTTATATTACAATTCAATTACAATACCATAGCACTGTTAATTGCATTCACTGCTTATGCACACAGGCTTCCCGTACACCAGCCAACCTTCTCACTCGCCAACTTCTGGATTAAGAAATCACAAACAACAATTCCTGCTTTAATAATCCTTCCTCTTAATAATCCTTGCATTTGGTATAGTACCTTTCGTGTTGAGAGGATATCCCCAAACCATTTCAGGATTTTACTGGGGTCGAGTGACTGTATATTTGTGGGTGAATACAGCAGTCCAGGTGCGCACAACTATGTCACCCAAACAGCCATAAAATGAGTGACCAATTTTATTTGGGAGATTGTTGGCCAGGACACCGGAAAATTCCCTTCCCTGTTGAATAATGCCGCGGGATTTTTAATGTCCACTTGAAAGGGCAGATTGACTGACCTTGGTTTAATATCTAATTTGAAGGATGGCATTTCAGTCAATTCAACCCACCCCCAGCACTGTGTTGGTGAGTCAGCTTAGACTATGCAAGTTCAAGTCCCGTTAATGAGCTGGAATCCACAACCTGACTCGAAAGAGGGACACTTACTGTATAAACTGTGAAGCGCTTTGGTCCTATGTGAAATACACTATACCAATGCAAGGATTTTGCGTTTTATTTTGTTTTGTTCACACACTGAGTCTCTAACGACAATAACAAAATTACAACTTATATAATGCCTTTCACGTCAGGAAGATGCCCAAGGTGCTGCATACCATCATATGAAAAATAAAAGCAGAAGATAGCAGGACCGCTCCACTGGGAGCCGTTTTGTCTGCAAAAAGTTTCATTTCAATTTTACAAATTTGAAATTACTCAATGACATGTGAATGTTTCATATTATTGAATACACATAAAGACTGTACAATATTGGAAATTTTCAATTATAGATACAAACTCACTGCATCAGATGGTTATAAGATCTATTTTCATGCAAAACAGTCATTTGAGTATATCGTTTGGAGTGTTTTGAGACATGCTTTGACCTGATAAACACCAAAACAAATGCAAAGATTATTTATTTTCTCTATGTTCACTAAAGTGTCTGTCACCACCTAAATTTTTCAATCTTTATATTATATATGTTGCTGGAATTTACATATAGCTTCATTTGTTGACATCTGTTTTATTAATGTACTGTGCATTTTAGTTAGGGTTATATGGAGTGAAATCTCATGATATGTTGAGTAATGGTTGTTTTTTCTTAATTAAAATCAGGAATATGATAAAAATCTGTATGTTTTAGAATATTTTATAATTATGAATTGCATCTTATATATTTAATTGATTGCAGAATCCAAAACGTTGTGTTAATGAACACTGCTGATTTTTGTATTTTTTTTCATTTCACCAGACCAGCTTGCTATACTGCCCTAGTGGGATAGACTTGCAGACCCTCGCAGAGTGGAGTTCCTCTCCCATCAGTCATCAGTTTGATGTGGTCAGTCCGTCACACATCTGGATATTTGCTCATGTGACTCAGGGACAAGATCCCTGGGTGATCAGCTTATCGAGCTTCCTCAAACAGGAAAATTTGCCTAAACACTGTCCATCAGCACTAAGTTATGCATGGATGTTTTCATATACCCGACTGCAGATGCTCTCTCCACAAGTGGATATCAAGTGAGTCTTTCTCATCTTCTCACCATGCTCAAGCCTAGCGACTATAGTCTGAACTGCATTCAATCAAATTATCCACTTTATGGTACACTAAATGTATTCATTTAACATTGAAATCACATGAGTCAAAAACACAGATATGCCATAACCTGGAACATGGATTTACCTCAGCATTTGGTTATGTAATTTCAAAATCTTTCTCTTGTGTTCAAATTCCTCACCGTTTGACCATCATTTTCAACAACATTTGTAAAGATTTGAGCAATTGTAAGAAGTACCTTGAGGAATGGTAACATGTACCCGTCTTCCCATACAGCAGTCCTATAAATGCCAAAAAGGTCAGCACCACAATTGGCAATGATTCGTACGTTGGACTTTGGAGAAACTATCTAATCCTTTGCTGCAGTGCAGCAACATCTAACACAGCTACTTCAGGGTCAGTGCGGTGTTCCCCTCCTGAGACACTGGCGTCTACACCTGATAGTGGCTACAGTCTGGATTCTAAGGTAACTACTTTATTGTTTGGAGAAACAGAAATAGAGAGAAAATCAATTCCTGGCTCAGCTTCTAATTTTTTAGAAAGTAATTTATGTATGTGAATTGCTTCACTGCTTGGTATATAGGCAGAACAATGACAAATGTTCCCATTTGCAAATAGCTTCTGGAATATTCAATGAAATTCTTTATTACCTCTGCACATTTAGCCAACAACCCTGCTCTGGTTTTCAACCCCCACTCTGACTCCTAAGGGAAGGTTTTGCATCAATACTCCCCTCCCCAAAGAGTGAAAGCTGCAGAATTTCCATTCAATTGCTCATATCCAAGTTTGAAATTGGGGTTCATTTTCTGTAAAGTGAGCTTTTCCTTCTCTACCCTGTCCGACCTCCACAGAGGCAAAGGCATGAAGCCTTTATTCATCACAGCCTAGACTTTAACCTCTAATATGTTCTTCAGCATATATCGAATCAGTTATTTTTCTTGGGAGTCAATCAATCAATCAATCAATCAATCAATCAATCCTTACATTTATATAGAGCCTTTCACGTCAGGAGGACATCCCAAGGCACTGTACATTTAGGTAGAGACAAGAGCAGGGGGGGGGGGGGTCGGGGCAGGATGAAGGAGAGTAGAAAAATTGACTGTATATTTGTGGGCGAAACGCAGCAGCCAAATTGTGCACAGCAGTGTCCCACAAACAGTCATGGAAGTGGGATTAGGGGAAAAAGAGGGTAAGGGGGGAGAGGGAGGGAAAGGTGGGGTAAAGTCAGGGAGGAGGAGTAATCAATGTAGAATCAAATGATTTTGTTGAAGATTAGAAATACTATTAGCTTTAACTTATTTTTTTTAAAAACTCCCGTGTTTCCTGATTGAGTCCTCAACTCCACTTCTCCCATGATGCCTCCCCCGGCTCTTCCCTTCAATCCACCTGCACCTCCCCACCCCACTCAGGCTCCTCACCCCTTTCAAGTTGGGGCTTGTTGCACGTACCTGATCCACTCTGAGACAGAAATGCCAGATGACTGTATATTGCATCCAAAAACTTGGAGAATTATTCCCCTGACAATCTGAAGCTCTCCACAATCAGAGTACCATGAAAGGCTGACTGGTAACCTGTTCCAGAATATTGCCCTTTAAAGAGGTCTTTTATCTTCAATTGAATTAAATTCCAGTTGATTGGCTTATTGGAAAATGTTCCCCTACTCAGCAACACAAATGATTGAAGACATCAGGATGGCATTGAAGGAATTACGAGCTCCTTCTTCTAACTTAAACGTGTTTCTCTGAAACATCTTCACTCTCCAGAGTGCCACAGTATTGACAATCACATCAGTGATTACTTTGATTGATCAGCCTGTCCACTCCCAGAGTAAAGCTATCTGATGATAATGCTAACTACCTTTAATAGCTTCATGAGCAACTGCCATAAGTAGCTTTTACGGATAGACTCATCTTCCAATCCACCGGGTTCCTCTAGTTAGCATGTTGGGGATTTTTTTCCCCACAGTTATCACTTAATTGGCAGTCACCATTAGCTTTGTCCTTCCAAATAATACATCTTCAGTTAATAATCCTACTTATTGTTGCACAAATTTATTTTATCCAAGTAAAGTTATGAATGTGATTTGCGTATTAATTTTCTAAACACATTCATAAATTTACTTGGAGAAAATAAATTTACGCAACAGCAAGTTGACTGGTAATTGTGGGTTTGCCCCTGAGCTGGGAGTTGAATTTGTATTTGGGAGGGGTGGGCCCAAAAAGGTGTGGGAGAAAAATAACCAAAGGCACAGTCATAGATGAAGGTCTTGAAAGGGACAAGTCATAGGAACTCTGGGATGGAGAACCAGGAAGTGGATAGGCAGATAGGCTTGACTTAGATGGTGGGTCAGGCAGGGTGGAGGATGTGAAGCAGGACCCAACGTCTGTCCAGTGGAGGAAGTGGGATGATAGGGTTTAAGATGGTCACAGAGAAACTCAAACTGAATCCTCTGGAAGATAGAGAGCCAGGTGAGGAGTGGGTTGAGAGGCTCATGGAGCCTAGTGCGGGAGAGGACACAAGCTGCAGAGTTCTGGATGGTCTGCAGCGAGTGGGATGAAGAGTTGGGAAGTTGACTCACTCAAGCTTGGATATGATAACACAGAGAAGTTTCTTGGCTGCTGACGGCAAAGGTAGTTTCAGAGATGAGGTGGAGCTGAGGAAGTCAGAGCATGGATATGGTTTAAATGAGAGTTGAACATGGCACAGACTCATCAAGGTGGAATTCATTTCTTACTTGAAACATTTATTTTAGTAATTGATATTCAGCTATAACTTTATAGAGTTTATAGTTGCAGATGAGATACTTTATTTGGGAGCCACAGGTTAATGTGTTTGGCTGGTCTCTCCTTTTGTTCACCATCGGGAAGATGCCTATTGTAGGCATCATCATCTGACGATTGCCATGGTGCTGGAATTCATAGAATTTATTAAAATGTTATGGTATGTAACATACTTCATATGAGCCTCCACCCTTCCTCATCCTCAATAAAAATTTGTAATTTCAATTCACTACTGTTTGTAGGACACTGCTGTGCACAATTGGCTGCTGCTGTATTCATAAAGTGAATACAGTCAATTCATTTTATATTGAGAAGTCTAGAAGATGTGAAAAGTGCTATATAAAATGCAAGGATTACAATTATTATTACTTTATCATTATCCACTGTACCAAATTCCTGATTCAAATGATTTCAGATAGACAGCTTTTCAGAACCTTCTGTGGCTTGGGTATATTTGACCAAAATAACCCTATTATACATTTTCAGTTGTGCTTTCACTAAGGTTTTAATGGCATATCTGCTGCATAATTGATTTAAATTGAATTATATGTTTGTGCTACTCAAGAGACAGTGAACCCCAACATTTAGTTTTTCACTAGTCAAAAAGGTAACATTACAATATTTACCATTTCTATAGATATAAATGTATAATATATCATTCAACCTTTGGAATTCCATCCCGCAATCTTTCCGCCTCACCCCCTCCCTAGTCTTCTTCAAGTCCCGCCTCAAGACTCTTCTTCAGTGTCATCGGTTACCCCCTTGCCCCCCACCCGCGTTCCCCCTATCCTCCCTGATCCCCACCCCAGCTTGGGTCCGAAACACTGATTGTCGAGCACTTCGGGACATCCTCCCGACGTGAAAGACGCAATACAAATGTAATTTTGTTGTTATATTTCAAAATATTTAATCTCAATATTAGTGTCTGATGTTCGCATAACATGATAGTGTGTAAGATATAGCTATCAATATAGTCTATGCGTCTATCTTTCTTACTGCTCTTGTCATACTTTCTCTATAAGCATTTCCATTTCACAAAATAAGTGCATGGACCTTTCTGATTTTGCAGTCTGTACCAGTCAAACAAATTATGGCTCGCTTCAGTTTTAATTTACTTGCATATAAAATGCTGGTTGAATTGAACACAATAATTTACCGCAGTGTAATCTTATGCCAAGTGGAATGCTTTATATTCCCTGCATGGTAAGTTGTCTCAGGCCAGAGCACAGATATGGTTTAAAGGACAGCCGAGAGTCAAACAAGGCATAGAAAATGCAAAACTCAATAGAGGGAGTGATACAGAGCGAGGGAGATAAAACAGATTGTGAGAAAGTGGTGAATATGGTCAATGGATACAGACAAAACAGCCAACATGTAGAGAATAAATATAATAGCAATGGAATAAAGGGAAACCAATAAAGAAGTAAATTGCTTCACTGACAATATAAGGGGCCCATAGAACAAGAAAATAGTTATGTACAAAAAACTTCTTTAGGCCCAGCAAAAGAAAGCAAATATAATTTGAGGATACTAGTATATATCAGTGTTGTAATCTTGTGCAACTTTAAAATATGGTTTGGGATTGCAATGGGCTGAATGCCAGCCAATGGTACAGGATTTGTATTTACAGTACAGTAAAAGCCCGTTTATCCATGACCCGATCAACTGTAACTTCCGTATAACCGGCACCTCAAAAAAAAGGTCCCCATTCGATTAACTGTAATTTATCCGGCACAATGTATTATTTATATTTGGGGGGATTTTGGGGGGGATGTTTTTGGCCGAATATTCGGCACGCACTTTAACCGGCATTGGCCAGGTCCCGAGGGTGCCGGATCACGGGCTTTTACTGTAGTAAGTATTAACAACTGCACTTAATAACAAAGGGATTGGGCAGACAGAAAGCAGCACAAACTGAAGAAGGCTTGGTGATATGTTTAACTCTTTCTGATACCATTTATGAATTTGACTACATATCTATTCTTGTACAGCAAGGATTACATTTTGATTATACAAAGTGGACTTAGTTAGCAAAATGGCACAGCCATTTTACATAAAGGATGTCCAAATCATCTAAATTCTTCTGGTTTTGATTGCTTTACTAATGGTTTTGATTCCCTACAGAAATGTTTGAAATGTCTCACACAGAGAATATTTTATTGGACAGCATCCCTTGTCTTTCTCGTTTGATATTTGTTGATATGATTTATAGTGTCATGGTGTTTGGCAGTAATCAGAATCATAGAATTTTACGGCACAAAAGGAGGCCATTTGGTCCATCTAGTCTATGCTGGCTCTTTGAAAAGAGCAACTCAATCCCACTGCCCAGCTCTCTCCCCATAACCTAACAAACCTGCTGTTCCTAAATAAAGATCTAGTTCCCTTTTAAAAGCTGTTATGGAATCAGCCTCCACCACCTTTTCAGGCAATGCATTCCAGATTCGAACAACCCGCTGAGTGAAAAAAATTCTCCTCAGCTCTCCTCTGCTTCGTTTTGAAACTATTTTAAATCTGTGACCATGAGTCACTGATTTGCCCACCAGTGGAAACAGTCTTTCCTTATTCACCCTGTCGAAACCTCTCATAATCTTATAAACCTCTATCAGGTCTCCTCTCAATCTTCTTTGTTCTAGAGAGAATAAGCCTAGCCTATCTAGCCTTTCCTCGTAGCTGAAGTCCCTCATTCCTGATACCATCTTAGTAAATCTCCTCTGCACCCTTTCCAATGCCTTAATATCCTTCCTAAAGTGTGGTGACCAGAATTGTACACAGTACTCCAGCTGAGGCCTAACCAAAGTCTTGCAGAGGTTAATCAACACTTCCAATTATAGTAACTTAAAATCAGATTTCAGAGGCAATCAAAGTGCTTCAATCTACAGTATTTAGAAGTTGAAGAGTTGTGAATAACCATTAAAATATTTGTTGTCATTTCAGATTATTGGCATTCCGTCCCCTGCCTCATTGTTCAAGCTAATAGTTCCAATGATGCGCTCTGAGAGCATGGAAATTACAGAATCCCTTGTGCTGGGACTTGGCAGGACCAACCCTGTAGCCTTTAGGTAAGAAGATTTCATTGTGTAAATTTATTATTTCAACTTGCTTTTACATCAGCAAAACACATTCGGATGCAGTGGATAGGCGTCTTTGAGTTATTCATAATCCTTGTGCTTGTTACTGAGACGTTAGGGCAGTGGTTCCCAACCTCGGTTCCCGACCCAATCAGGCTCGCGGGGGTCCTCAGTTGGGTCATCAGAATTTTTTGTTGTTGCTTTTTTTAATGTTCAAAATGCTTTTTTAATGCTAAAAAGAAGAGCGCACGAGGCGACACCGCTGACCAATTTGTATGAAAGTGTGTACTTATGAGTTGCTCTGAGTCCACAAGCGAGATGGAGATATCGTTTTGGCTGAGCTTCGTTTCAGTCGTGATGTTACCCCCTAAGGGTTGGGATGACCGGTTGGAGGCTAATTTGGGATGCAGCAAAAAAAGGTTGGGAACCACTGTGTTAGGGGATTGTCCCAAAGTGCTTCATGGGATTTTCTGTAGAGTGCAGTTACTGTGTCTTTGTAGCCAAACATGGCAGGCAATTTGCATTTAGCAGTGCTCCACAGACAAGCTTGAATGAACAATATTATCCAGGGACAAAAACAGAAGTTGCTGGGAGCACTCAGCAGGTCAGGCAGCGTCCGGGAAAGCGGGTCAATGTTTCCGATCCACGATTCTTCATCAGAACTGGGGCATGTTGAGAGGGAGAGGCTTTTGAGGACTAACAGAGAGGGGAAGCAGGGCAAGGAAGACAAAGGAGAAAATGGGGTAGAGAACAGGAGATGATGGGTTAATGGTTTTTCCGATGCCAGGCAAATTCCCGGGAAGCAGAAATGGTTTTTCCGATGCCAGGCAAATTCCCGGGAAGCAGAATGTTGAAGCTTTAATATATTTGGCTTGCACTTTGTGCTTTTCAGTATCTGCCATTGGTGATTGGATTTCTTTAAAAGATGGTCAGCCTTGTCATTGTTTGCAAAATCAGGGCAGTTTTTTTCCTTGACTGTCTTTTGCTTTTGATAGATTTTTAGCTTTTTGGATGAAGTTTTGAAATGCATTCTCTGCTGTGGTAATGAGACCCACCACTGTGCTTTGTCAAGATCTGTTGATGGGGACTTGCCATCATCACAGTATCACAATAGCGGTTTAGACTTGAGAAGTCTAATCCTTTTGATCTTATCCTTTCTGCTGAGATTTAGATTTCTTTATGCTGCCTTGTTCCTTTCCATTTGACACCTCCAGAGAAATTCAGAAAGAAATTCTTAACAGTTGCTTGTCAAATTCGGAAGATACTTGGCCTTGTTTAAATGTGCTTGAATACACTCTCATCTTATGCCACCTTTTATAAAGATTATTTTCCTTATTACATACAGAATGCTACATACAATGATAGCAAATCTATAACAATATTGCTCTATGACCACCCAAAAATTATGTATATCTTGCATTATTTAATTGATCTCACAGAAGCAAATGAGCAGATGTTAGAAATGGAGCCTTTGAAAAACAGTATGGAAATTTTCAAATGACAAGGCATTAAACTATTTTCGGTTAAATGTCTGCTGAGATGTTGGATAGATACATCCCTGTACATACTGTAGACCGAAGGAAACCTGGATTCAGCCACATGATTATAAAGGTGTAAAATAAAGAATCAACCTCAGAAATGAAACCCTAATCTCTGCCAACCAAAAGTTGATTACCTGACCTCTACTGAATTTCTTTTATGATAAAGAATGGTATCATTGAACAGTTAACCAACAACATAATTTTGAATTGCAGGATTTTAGGTAGCAAAGTTTGACTTGTAAAATGCTCTTTTTTCTAACAGAGACTTAATAGAAGAACTTCACCCCATTATAAAGGAAGCACTTGAAAGGAGACCAGAGGTAAATAATGACTGATATGGTTCACAGCTCAGTGGTTTCCTAGTCATGTTTAGAGACTTTGATTAGGATAGTTGGGGTCAGGGATAGTTAGCACTCTGGGGCGTTACCCTGCGTGCGGCGTACTATCTAAATGTAATTGTTGTCCATAAAATCCTAACCAATGGTAAATAGAGCACATTCACTGGTCAACAATTCTGGATTCACTGGGCAGCGGAAGCACAAATGACAGACTTGTATGTCATCAGGTCAGCATGCAACTACAACAAATTGCAGTTTTGTAGTGTTTTGAAGAACTTAAGTGCATGCATTTTAGTGCACTTAAAGAAGCAATAACTGACATGTGGTTTTGTCTGCAACAACTGGCATTGAAGCATTTACAGAGCTGATGAATGCATTTTGGATTTTTGGAGTCAGTAAATGTCAGGGTCCAAATGTTATAATGGGATTCTACTGTAGATAATTTTGTGGCGAAGGATTTAACGCAAAGTCAATTTGCAGGATTCAGCAAATCAAACCGCCGGGAATCAAACCTTGGTCTCTCGCTTGCGAGGCAAGTGCTCTAAACACTGAGCAACAGGATTCCTAATAGCTAGTTTGGATTGATTATTTTCAGCCGTACAATACAAGTTATATTATGTAGCTTGCACCTTTCACATTGGGAGAATGTCTGAAAGTGCTTGACGATGCTAACTGGACACCAAGCTGACTGGGAGCTGAGGGGTTTGGGGAGAGGAAAAGATGACCAAAGAATCCTTTTTGTTCAATAAAAAGCACAGTGACAATTTTTCTTTGTTTATTCAGAGAATATTTAGAGACACCCACATGGGTGTTATGAGATTTAATCATGTGAACCGACCAAATAATGTACAAGTTATTAGTGACAATAAGTGTGCTTAAATCACTTGGGTCCATGAATTTCAAATGAGATGCATCCAGTATTTATTCAGTAACTAAAATTTTATGTCTTCATTACAATTGGTCTTTCGTGGTTGACATGATTTTGTTTATTTAATAAATAGATATTGCTTGATTTAGCTTGAGCCTAGAATTTCAACACGCTGGCAATAAGAGATATTTGTCTTTGTTTTGTAATGTAGAACATGAAGCGACGCAGGCGTCGAGACATTTTGCGAGTGCAGTTAGTGAGGATATTCGAGCTGCTGGCAGATGCTGGAGTAATAAGTTACAGGTAAGAAATGGACAACCAAGTAAATACATATACTAGCAACATGAATTACACTTGTATAGCATCTTTCAAGTCAGGAGGACGTCCCAAGGCGCTGGGTCATATTAACCATATTAACAAACTCGTTAAAGAAGCATTATCATCCTGATTCTTTTCATCAGAAAAAATAGCACAACGGTTTAAAGAAACGTTTTCTGCTTTGTAACCAACATTGATGGAAGATCTTTAATTTAAAGTATGCAGTATGCAGTTCCTAAATTAAGTGGAATTTTCCACCTCATTAGTGATACCTATATTAGCTGGATTATAATTGGTCTGATAGGCTGCGTGCCTGTGTCTCAGATTCTTTGCTTTTCTGAAATCTGGTACATTCCAAAGTAGATGGAATACACCGTTTAAGGGTCTAGCTTTTCTGACTTGACCCATCTCATTTTTACGAATTTGGCACAACAGTAATGTACTAGGTTAATTAACATTCCCAGTATATTCATTCCTTTAGACATTATTCTGGATTGGTATATTGATCATATTTGGATAACCTCTCTGTTTTTGTTTTTCCCTCTGTGGATATTTGGTTATGCAATGGTTAAGGTGCAATATTTTATCCTTCAGAACAGAGTCCAAATTCAGCCCAGATTGATGGGATGAAAGCAATTCTTCGATGGCTGCTTAGAATCCTTAATTAACCATATTTAGATAACCTCACACACAGTGGACATGATTCCTTATTTCAACTCACAATTTTTACTTGACGCAAAAATCTGTTTAATATTTTCAGATTCACATTTCATAATTTCATAATTTCACAGATTCATAATGTTTTACATATTTATTTTCTAAAAAAATGTTCATTACTAGATTAGTAACAATTGATTTTTAGCTAGCAGGAATTATTCATTATTTTAAATCTGAAAGTGATGTTCATTTCTTCTCAGGCCACACAAGTGGTCAGAGTTACTGGGCTTTCAAGATTTAACAAATGAGGAAATGCTCAGGAAGGAAACATTTATTCTTTATGATAAACATTGTTTCCTGACATTGAAAAACAGGTTAGCCTGAGGTAACGCACCTTCCTCTAAGACTTGTGCATGGTTTTGTGTAAAAACCTCTGTAAATTATTGAGTCCTGAGGTCATAAGTCCTAATTCTGTAACTACTAGTGGTTGCTCTCATTCAATTGGTTAAAATAAATAGGATTTATTTTTTGTAAGCATGGCTTTAAAATTTTGTTGGCACACTTAGTATAAAACCAACTATGTTGTATGTAATAGATCATGTTAAAATTGTTTTAGAATTGTTATTTTCTTTAAGGTTTTACATAAATCATTTGAAACCATATACTCCAGGGTTTATACAGTTTCCTTATACAGTAGTACCATCAACTGCATCTCTAAAACAAAATATACCTAAAAACAGTTATTTCTGTTAACATTAAATGTACGGTAAACACTTAATGTTTAATTTATAGTGTTTGGGATCATTTGCTGTTGTACTAGAGCTAATGTCCATTTATCTGAGTGTAAGACCAATATAAATGAAAACAATTAATACCTTGGAAAGGCTAGAGAGGCTGGTTTTATTCTCATTGGAACAAAAAAGGTTGCAAGAAGACCTCATAGAGGTTTTTAAAATCATGAGGGGATTCGACAGAGTAAATAGGGAAAAACTGTTTCCACTGGTGGGTGTATCAGTGACTCGTGGTCACAGATTTAAAATAGTTTCAAAAAGAAGCAGAGGGGAGGTGAGGAGAAATTTTTTCACTCAGCGAGTTGTTCAAATCTGGAATGCATTGCCTGAAAAGGTGGTGGAGGCCAATTCGATAACAACTTTTAAAAGAGAGGTAGACATTTATTTGGGGAGGACGGTTTGCGCGGTTATGGGAAGAGAGCTGAGGAGTGGGGTTAAATTGCTATTTTTAAAGCGCTGGCACAGACTCGATAGCCTCCTTTTGTGCCGTAAGATTCTATGATTGGCCATTTAGCCAATTTAGGTAAATTAGCCAATTTAGGCACAGTAATGTCCCTTAAACAGCTATGAAATGAATAACCAAATGTATCCTGGGTGTTGTCATCTTGGACATCAGGAGAAACCTGTTTTCTTTTCAACTCATGCCTGCTTCTTATACCCACTGATAGATGCAAAGTTTCCCCTTTGATTTTGTACTGACAACCAAGACATAATTTGAGATGTATTTCATTATCTCTTTTGGGAGTCATTTAGTCATTTTTTTCATTTGACATGTTTACACTTGTGCTGCCAGGCACCTCGGACAGGTTTGATGCTTATTGATGTCTAATGATATGCTAGTTTCCGATTGTTGTGTGGTAGTTACGCTTGATAAACTGGAGCAATTTTTCCAGTGCGGGGTCACTTATAAGATGGCTCTTTCTTGAGTGTGATTTGACTGCTATATGCAGCGGTTGGATTTTGACTGTAACTTTACATCCTTACATAAATGTTACACTAAATTCCTGGTTATAATAAGGATTGTAAGTTGTGTGGTAATTGTTCTCTGAGCAAGCCGATTTTCTTCTATATTTTCCCTATTATCAGTACAAGTGGAGGCCTTGATAATGAAACACATTCCCTCAATAACACTCTGTTGGAGTATGTCGATCTGACGAGGCAGCTGCTTGAAGCGGAGAATGACAAGGACTCTGATACATTAAAGGATATCCGATGCCATTTTAGTGCCTTGGTGGCCAATATCATACAAAATGTTCCAGGTATGTAGAAATACTGAATTAATTACCTGCTAAACACATACACATTATATCAGACACACGATTCAAGACATTGTACAATGGACAATAACAAGGTTTGGAGATTGGAAAATGCAAATCATGTCATTGAGACATCTCAAAGGGCGTCATAGGATACGTTAGAAAGTAGCTTGACTGTGATTTGTGGGTGTATTTTATTCTGCAGATTATTTTATTGTGTATTTTATTAATGTTGTGTATTTTATTCTGCAGATTCATGCTGTTTTTCAGTGGCTGTCACAATCCTTTTAAATCTTTTAAAACCTTGTCTTTTATAAATTGTAGCTGACTTTGGACTGTCATTTTTGATTTCATTGAGGCAGCATTCCTATTACTAAATCTCAAAAAAAAACTCAGTCAGTATATCATAAGAAGCCAAACTAACGAATGCCAAGGCTGTGATTTGTCGTCTAAGCCAAGCGTTGCCACTGAAGCAGCTGTTATCCTTTGCCACATGTTTCATTAATATTGTGCAGTGTTTGCACTTTTGTTGTGCGTTAGCTGTTTCATTTACAGGTATTATGGCTATTTGAAGATGTAGACCTATTTTAAAAGTATGAAAGCTCCTTCCACAAACTAAGTATAATCTACTATCAAGGACTCTGTTCCATTTACTGTATTTAATTGACTACATGAAAGTAACCAAAGATAGTCCCCAATCCCCAAATTTAATTAAGCAAAGCACCAGATTACATCTGCTCTACTGAACGCTAGGCTGCTGCTTTATACATTTGGCACTTCCCTCACCCCCCCCACTCTGCTGCCATCAGTTGACTACAATCAAAGTAAACAGTGACAAAACGAAAGGTTGTACATTCAGACATGCAGCTGGAAATGAAATAAGTTTATTTAAATAGTTAACCTCTGTCCTGCAATATATTGCAATATTTTAAAAGAAAGCTTTTGAGATTCTGTAGCTATTTATTTGAGAGATTGTTTTCACTTGAATTGAGCATTCCTTCATATGCCATTGAGATTAATATGTTCTAGTTGAGCCTTTGTATATGAGTGTTGAGAGTTGAACTCCAGTATGTATCCTGTCGATAACTGAACTCAGGTGGAGAAAGTAGATGTTGCCAATTGTTTATCATTCATACTTTAGACGTCACTCCGTTTAAATAGTTTTAATGTTTACGGATTTATTTGTTAAGACTTTATAACGCTTAATGTATCTAGCAGACACTGATCTTTTGTTTCTCTACAGTGCACCAACGCAGGGCTATATTTCCTCAGCAGAGTCTTCGCCATAGTCTGTTTATGCTGTTCAGCCACTGGGCTGGTCCTTTTAGCATTATGTTTACTCCCCTGGACCGATACAGTGATAGGAACATGCAAATTAACAGGCACCAATATTCTGCATTAAAGGTAAAAACGAATTGCTAATCATAGCTCAATGTAAAACTCATTGTGTTTTGTTGAACTTATTCAGTATACTATTGTTGAGTGGTGTCATTTTGCCATTTGAAAATATGTTATATATGTCGAATTAGAATCCATTTCTTATTTAACAGTCAATATGTCATAAATTCTTAGCAATAATCTAATATAATTTCTATTAGTTTATCCTGCTCAAATACCCAAGGTGTTTGTAATGAGCATTATTTCCACAGCTTAAATTTTATTTATTAAAATTTTGTTTTTCATTCCTTAAGGCTATGTCAGCTGTACTATGTTGTGGGCCTGTGTCTGATAATGTAGGTCTGTCATCGGATGGTTACCTATACAAATGGTTGGATAATATTCTGGATTCTCAAGACAGAAAGGTAAGTGGGACATCTTTTCTGAGTCGAGTAGGTGAATTTCACCATTAGTGTATACCAGATCATTCATTTTTATTACGTGTCCAGTCTCTATTATTAATGAGATTGCGTCAGCACAGAAAGGATATTAAGTCAGATCAGGAAAACACAGCAGCTGAATTAATGCCTCTCCACACGCACATGCCCTGCTCCACAGTGACACTTTCACACACAAATAGGACTAATGTGAAGATTTGGCTCAATACATTGCAAATGTTGACCTATTTCCCATTGACTAATTACAAAAAGGTTCTTTGTTCTCTCCAGTTCCCACAAACTGCGATTGGGTCTGAAGGAAATCTAGCTGTAGTAAATTTAAAACCACAGGTCAATTTATTCATATTAACCCATAAATGATTTGAATTGTTTGTGAATTATTTGTGCTGGGGTGATTGGGGTGCCTTTGGCCAGGAAGGAAGAAACTAGTCAATCAAACATGAAAAATCCCTTCTTTGGGGAGGTATTGGAGGTTTCCGTGGAGTCCTTGTTCCAAAACAGTCCTAATAGTTTTCAATCAATTACCAAAGGCCTCAGTGGTGACCGAGGAGGATGCTTATCTTGCTCCTCCATGCTGTTGCTGGTGTCATTCCCAGCAGAATCTAATTTTGTGCTTCATTGGTTTCATTAGCATGTCGCTGGTGGGAGTTTCCTCCTAAACGGAACATTAGATAATTGTCTTCATTTGAACTCGTATTCACTCTGCGCACATTAAAGTGACTTTATTATGTGGTAGTATGCTGCTTCTCGGTTTACAGTTATGTTACCAACTTATTACGATGTTTAAATCCCTTTTTGTAGTAAACCACTCTTTGAATTAATTTCTTAATGTTAAGATAATTTAAGGTGGTGTCTTACCTGGCTCAGTTTGGCAGGTCGCAGCATGGCTCAATTGATTGCACAGATTGGGTTCAAGCCTCATGTTGGGATTTCACTTCCCAGGTGACACTCCCAATACAGCACAACAACAACAACTTGCATTTATATAGCTCCCTCCACACCGGGCAATGACTCAAAGCGTTTAACAATGGCGGAACCCGAGGCCGAGCCAGGGGAGGGGTAGGTGACTGGTCAAAGAGAAAGGTCTTCAGGTGTGACCTGAAGATGGGAAAGGAGGGGGTGAGGCGAAGGGTTTGAGGGAGGGAGTTCCAGAGTTTTGGGGTGTAGTAGTTGAAGGCACGGACGCCGATGGTGGAGCAGAGGGTTCGGGGGATAAGGAGGAAGCCGGACCCAGTAGAGCAGAGACAGCGGGTACTGCTATGAGGAGAGAGGAGGTTAGAGAGTTAGGGGAGTGCCAAGGAATGGAGGATTTAAACACTCAAATCGATCTTGAAGTCGATGCGCTCTGTGACAGGTAGCTGGTGCAGTTTGTCATGGATATTTGGTACAGGTGAGAAATTGCATGGTCGGGTTTTGGATGAGCTGAAATTTGTGGATGGTGGAGGAGAGGAGACTTGCAAGGAGGGTGTTACGAGTAGTGCTCAAAACTCCTGCATTATCAAAGTTGCTTTCTTTGACATTAGTACATTAAGTTGAAGTCCTGTGGACCTATTCAGTTTGGAGATTAAGATCCTGCTGTTAGAAAAGTGAAGTTTTTCCCAGTGTTCAAGATCCTCTAGATTAATTGGTCATTCACTTTGTGGTACAAATATTGGCTATAATAATAGTCAGATGATAGTGAAATGCTTGAGGATGTTTTGACAAGAGGCATTCTAAAAAATTTTTGAAAAAGAAAACAATTCAAAATACTGTATTATAATGTAAAATATTTGAATTCATGATCAATTAATCAACAATGGCAATAGATACAGAATAATACTCTTTTGTTCAATAATACCGAACAATCAGGTGAAGGGTGTTACTTAATCAAAGTTCATCGAAAAGATTAGATATCTTCATGATGAGACAATGGTAAATGGGAATGGTAAATGCTGTTAATATTGAGAAAAATATTTTAATTGAATTAATTGTCTGAAAGGGTGGTGGAGGCTGATTCGATAATGACTTTTAAAAGAGAGGTGGATGATTATTTGGGGAGGACAAGTTTGTGGGGTTATGGGGAGAGAGCCGGGGAGTGGGATTGACTTTAAATAGCTCTTTTCAAAGAGCCAGCACAGACACGATGGGCCGATTGACCTCCTTTTGTGCTGTAAAATACTATGATTCTATGAATTCTTGATTTTAATGGGCAGGCTATTTATATAAAAATCTCATACAAAGGTATTGTATTTGTGTTGATTATCTGTTTTGCGCTTGCTTGCTTCAGGTTCACCAGTTGGGTTGTGAAGCTGTCATGCTGTTATTAGAGCTGAATCCGGACCAGAGTAACCTGATGTACTGGGCTGTAGATCGATGCTACACAGGTTCAAGACGGGTGGCAACTGGCTGTTTCAAGGCAATAGCCAATGTGTTTCACAACAGGTACAAACTCGATTCTTTCAATTCTCAGTTTGGACGTTACTACTGTAACTGTGGACCCTGGCTTCCTGCTCTCTGTACAGGAAGCCAGGAATCACTCTCACAAGCTTTCCCAGCAGTTGCTGGCACTCCGGGAAACTTCCTGAGCACGTTCGCTGTGCACCAGACACCAGAAATCTCACTTTTTAAAATTTCAGCCTGGCTTAGTTCACATCATTCTCTTACCATCACCATCTCACCTCAAGCGCTGATACCATCAACCTGTATGGTTGTCCACTCCACCTCATGGAGCCAGTGAAGGAACCTTGGTATTTGTTTGACTGTACATCAGTCTTCTTTCCTTCACCGCCATTGTATTTCCTGCTTCTACCACTACCTCTGACACAGAGGCGTTTTTAACATCGGTGCAACACACTGACGGGCCCCTCGTATTGCGGGCCCCCAAAATAATGCAAAAAATCATCGAAATGGGCGGGTTTGAGCATGCTATCTTTTGTTAAATACGGCGAAAACCAGAGCTCTCCCCAGCCCGGCAGAGCAGGCTTAAAATACAAATGAAATTTGAGTATATGCGGTTTCCCCTACGTATATGCTCACTTTGCGCATGCGTGTGCATGCGCACTTATTAAACTTACCGAACGCGATTTTACCAAGTGCGCTGTTTTACAGGAACGTAACCCCCGTATTTGGCAAGGACGGGCCCCCTAAGAGAATTGCACCGAGTAGTTTAAAGTCTTAAAAACGCCTCTGCTCTAACACTGCCCAGCTCCAACCCAACCCTGACATAACCTCCAGATTCACTATGCTTATACCCTGATCATTGGACTCTCCAACTATTTCCTACACAGACTGCACACTATCCAGAACTCTACACCCTGTGTCCTCTCCTGCACCAGCCTCTGAGTATCCGCCCACACTCGCTTGGCTCCCTATTCATCTGCGGATGGAATACAAGGTCCTCTTTCTCACCTTCAAATCTCAGTGTCTCAACACCAAGCTGTTTGACTACACTTTCTTTCAGTCATCCCTTTCCTCCCCATCACCTTCAGCACCAATCTCCAGGTTAGGTGCCCAGCCACCTGTGTTGAGCTCTGTGAGACATCCTACGATGTGGGATGAGCTAAATAAAAGTAAATTGTACTGTTTGGGTTTTATTTCCTCCCTTTAAAATTTCAATTGAGGGTGGAACATAGCAGTAAAACAAATTGAAGTCTATAAATCCAAGCTATCTTTAAATTACCATGGTACGCATGGTTGTATAGAGAATCTGGCACATGTATTTCTGGACTAAGATATTTGACTTTTTCAGAGTTTGTTTTTGTGCACCTCATCCAAATTAATCATAAGTTTAAATTTTGTTTAATATACATAATAAATGTATACAGTATACTGTATATTGCTAAATATAACCATATGAATGTTGGTGACTGTTTTCCAGGGATTACCAGTTTGACACTGTGACTCTTCTGAACCTGATACTTTTCAAAGCTGCCGATTCATCCAGAGAAATCTATGAGGTTGCCATGCAACTGCTACAGGTCTGTGAACCGTTTGATATGAAAATTCCTGAGACTTGGAGCATTGAATGTCCCTCAGAATGTTTGTTTTCAGTCTGTAAATTAGAATCTTCAGTGTTCCATAAACTTTACACATAGTTCCAGTGCTAATCAAATTTTGATAATTGTGCTATCTGCCAAGATTCCTGTTCCTGACATTGATACAGGACGAAACATTGGACAAGTTTCCGTGTTCCACACACCTCTGTTTACCTAGCCGTAAATCGGAACCCAGTTGTTATTCGCTTGGTGAATCGCTTTTCCAGGAGTAATAATCCTTTCAAAAAAATAATTATAAACTGGTCATGCAAGTCCACGACAGTTCATGGGACACCGCTGTGCACGATCGGCTGCTGCATTTCCCCCACAAATATACTGTTAACTAATTTTACAGCATGTTCGGTGAAATGCTTTGAGACATCTCGAAGACATGATATGGCGCTATATCAGAAAGCAGGGTTATTATTCTTGCTTTAATAACTTTAAAATGTTTCATTTTTATTTTGCTTTCCATATACAGTAACAGGATTAGCCCTGTTATAGAGTATTTCCTCAGAGTTCCTTTTCAAATAGTGCAGGTCCAGCACCCAAACCAATTTGAAGTTTAAAGTATTAAAGTATTATACTGTACTTGGCTAATAGAGTTAGTGAATTATGTGCTCTTTAGTGTGAAAGGCAAAGGAATGAATGATTTTTTTCCTTCTTTTCCTACATCATAATCTCAAACCAGGGATAGCTCATGTTAAATGCAGTTGTAATCTCTCTATAATGGTCCAGTAATGTGTTTCAATCATACATTTGCTTCATCCCTGTGGAATCCTCTTTTCTAGCACTTGCCACAGTTGATTTCTATCTTGTGTTGTAACCATAGTTTGAATATCGCATTGGAAAAGAACTGGTGGCTACATAAATTCAGTGCCTAACTCACAATCCAAAACTGCTGAATCCATCATGGACATACCTAGACCATTTAGATTCTAAAGCGATATTGTGCTACCTACATTACAACAGCACATTGTACTATCAACGGATTTATTTTGAAAAGAGTCAGGAAAAATAACCACAGCATCCAAGGCAAAGTGCAAGTGAAGCACTTTAATAATTTCAATGACTTACAGAGGAATTGCTTGACCTTTTTAATGTTCAGTACTTTAGTAATGCTTCTGAAAAATGATGATAGCTGATGAGAAATTGACAAATGTTTGCTTAATCAGTCTTGCAGTTAGGAATTGATTGTATAAGGCCATCTATTGATTGTGGGCATACTTCTGTTATCTATAAATACGTTTTCAATGTTCTTCAAAGATCAATGCAAAATGTAAGCCCTTTATAAATTGCCAATTTTTTATAACCCAATTGGAGATATTTGTGCATTTTTAAAAAAATTTATTTCAAATGTGCACAATCCAAATTAGGTTTTCAATTTCATATGTACACTTGACGTTTATTCAAATGACAGATTGTTCATACAGCAATTTTTTCTAACTTTTAAGTTACAATGTTGTTTTTTCTTGTGGTAGATTTTGGAACCCAAGCTATTTCGCTATGCCACCAAGCTCGAGTTTCAACGGACAGATGGGATATTAAATCACCCTTCTCCGCTGCCACATCTCTATTCCGTTTCCTACTATCAATTGTCCGAAGAATTGGCCAGAACTTATCCCGAACTCACATTGCCAATCTTCTCAGGTATAATCTTTAAATATCTCAGTATCAAATTTATTTCTGATTAGCATCCCTAGGAATATTTAGTTAGATTTACAACACCTTTCGTTCGTATACAGTATTCCTTGCTAATTGGGATGTCCTCCAGATGTGAAAGGTGCTATACAAATGTAATTTTGCTGTTCTGACATAATTAGGATGAAAATCTGACTTGTCAAACTTTGAAATCTGTTTTAAGATTTGTATATTATTCTTGGAGCCTTCCAGCTAATATGGTCTTTCAGCCTGGTAATGGTTTTGATAATAGAAGATGTAGAGTATAAAATAAACATGCGAAAAGATTCAGAATATGTAGAAAGTCTAGGAAAACAATCAGATTGGTCAGTCCTCGCATCTGTCACCAGATCAATCTTGCATTGAGGAATTAAATTCTTGAGATAATTTAAATCACATTAGGTTGAATTGTTTGCTTGCTATTCCTGAGTTGTGCCATGTGCAGGTTTCTTAATAAATATGACATTGTAATACTTTGAATTATTGGGCACCAATTCTCACATTGTTTTGTTTACTGTTGAGAAAACATTCATCCCTCTCCCAAATCCCTTCCTAATTCATACTCTACATTGTCCTGTGTTTTGTTGCTTATATTTTGCTCAAGTACAGTTGTCCCTCGCCGAATGCGGGGGTTATGTTCTGGAAAACAGCGCACTCGGTAAAATCGCGGTCGGTAAGCTTAATAAGTAATGGGAAAAGGGGGGTTAGGGGAATCCATCCACAGGCTAACCAACCTCAAGCCTCCAGGCACATCCACACCCCGAACAACGCAAGGTACGTACTGAGGCGGGCTACAGTCGGCTGGCCCACTCTTCCCCGCTCGTCACTCTCCCCGCTCTCACTGACTCACTGGAGACAATAGAACAGCACCTTACACTACCACAGCTTGGCTAAATTATTTTACCTTTGGCCCTGGAAGTGTTAGGAGACTCTCTCTCTCTCCGTTTCTTCTGTTTACCATGCAATGCCATCAGGTTGCTCCGAGGCTGAGGAATCATTGGATTTAGGCGGGAGCTGGCGGCGTCCTCCCAAATGCGCATGCGCGCCGGGCCAGCCAGCGCGTATACGCAAATTTTACTCGTGTATACACAAGAAAGTGCTGCATTTATTTCTTCGCTTGTAGGCGAATCCGTACTCGAGAAAGTCGCGTTCGGCAAGGGTTGACTGTACTTCACTTTTTTTTGGTCAGCCGGGTGTGTAACGCATCCATCACCATTCCAGAGTGTATAAGGGACAGGTTGTCAAGAGCCGAGGCTTGGGGACCCAGTGTGTGCTTTGAGATACTGCTGGAGTCTAACCAGCTAACATTGCATAGCTTGCCATTGATTCACATCAATTATAAGTTGTAACCAGAAACCTTTTAATTTTAAATGCAATCTGGTGCAAGATGTGATTAAATTCTATATCATTCTGAAGTAATATTCTGTTTTTAACCTTTGCAGAAATCAGTCACAGAATCCAAACAGCACACCCTGCTGGTCGGCAAGTGATGCTGCATTACCTTCTCCCCTGGATGAATAATATTGAGCTGGTAGATTTCAAACCACTGTCTTCAGCAAAGAGGATGGACGAGTCTGATGAAGGTTATTTGAAGGACAGGGAGATGATGACAAACAGTAGGCGCTGGCTAAAAGGAGAAGGCTGGGGATCACCCCAAGCTACCTCCATGGTGCTAAACAACCTGATGTATATGACAGCAAAAGTACGTGGGTTCTCTTTAGATTCTCCCATTGCAGCTTTTATAACAATGTTGCCAATAAAACAAATGTATATTTGTGATTATTAAAAGTTTCACAGCTTGGTAAAATATTAACATTGATATATGTTTTGCAACTCTTTTAAACGTCATGAAATGAGCTTTGTCTCTTAATATGAAATACTTTTTTTTAATTAAATGTAATACCAGCTGTGTTTGCGCCAAATCTGTATTCCCGAGGAATAGATTGAGCAATGAATCTTTGGATCTTTGACAACCCCCCCCCCCCACTATGCCTGTAGCAGCCGTTCACTGTTTTATCAGTTACTCAACCTAACTCGAGCACAGAATGATGCAGGCAAGTGATTCGGGTGGATTTTAGCGTTCATTCTGTTAATTCTAAAGCATAAAATAAATTCAAGGACTGTTATCTTCATGAAGGGAGTTGTTTTACATGAACATTTTTAGATGGGATTCAGTTTCTTTAATAGTAGCTAAATCAATTGAAGATATATGTTAGCTTGCCCTATTCCCAAGTTTAATTGTCACAATTTGCTAAAACTTTGTGGCTTGGTGCCCAAACTTGAAATAGCTTCCTATCCTTTATTCAAGCAGAGTCTTAATACAAACATCGCACAGATTGTTTTTTTGTGAACTTAATTATATGCTTTTAGTTTTACAATACGTCCAGTGAAGCCATTAGCAGTAGCACAAACTTAGTGGGCCAAATGGCCAATTTCTGTGCAGTGACTAATTGTATGATTTATGTAATATATTTTAAAGATCCTATTTATAAATTGCATTTGGGCATTCCTAAAAGAGAGGAAGGGAATCTTACCAATTTTTCTCCTTCAAGTGATTTCCTCCCTCACCTCTTTACCTTTTTCATGTTTCAACCATAACAGCTAAATCCAAATCTGTCCTCACCAAATCTTAACTGTGCACCTTCCAGCATGAAGCAAATGAATAATGATCGGTCGAAAACCCTGACTGATTCACCTCCCCTCCTCCCCACTGTTGAAGATGAGGATACTATGGCTAATAATCTTACCACAACAGAAATCTATTTGTCACAGACAGGGATTCTGTAGGCCAGGCTCCTGTCTTATCTAACAAGGCATTTGGAAGAAGCTATTGAAGTTTCTAAAACTATCATAAGTGATGTTCCAACCAGAGGTTACATTTGGGTCTAATTCATGGTAACTCTTAAGGATTCCTTACTAAGGGATCTGAGTCTGGCAAATGTAGGCTGTTTAGCTAACCAGTTATGTTGTACTAATCCATGGGATCTTTGCTTTGATACAGTCTACCTCTGCAACAGTAAGCAGCGGCTTGAGTGTAATCTACATATCTTTATTCTGGCGTCTGTTTAAACAAAAATGCTCCAAATTTTGATTCCACTCAGACTGATGTAGATCAATGTGTGGTAGAGTATTTTTAATATTAGATTTTTGAGTACGATTTATGCCATTGCCTTTTTTTATACAGTATGGTGATGAGTTAGCATGGTCAGAAATAGAAAACGTGTGGACGACACTGGCAGACAGTTGGCCTAAAAATCTGAAGATAATTCTGCACTTCCTTATCAGCATGTGCGGTGTAAACAGTGAGCCCAGTCTCCTACCTTATGTAAGTAAACCTACATAATGATGCGGGTAAAGATGAAGAAACCATTGATTTTTAAAAACTAGT
Source organism: Hydrolagus colliei (assembly GCA_035084275.1). Classification (NCBI taxonomy): domain Eukaryota; kingdom Metazoa; phylum Chordata; class Chondrichthyes; order Chimaeriformes; family Chimaeridae; genus Hydrolagus; species Hydrolagus colliei. The sequence continues at coordinate 12,372,900 of CM068742.1, read as the reverse complement.
TAATTCAAAGTAAAAATATGCTTGGAATCTTACTGTCTGAACCTGAGAATGTAGATGTGATAACCATAATCCTTGCATTTTCTGTAGTCCCTACCACAGCTTGAAATGTCTCAAAGGGCTGGCTTCGCGGGATCTATATATATATATATATATCTATAAGCATATATATATATATATGTTTCTGCAATTGTGTCCTCCTGACGCGGATGGCACTGGGTCAAATCTGATGATACAGCGGGGAGAGGAGCTGAGCTGCCTCTGTGTGTGTGTGTGAGAGAGATACACAATGAGACACAGCGGCAATTCACTTGCTTGGTTAGAGTTGGAATAATGTAGTAATAATAATAATAATCATTGCATATATACAGTGACTTATCATGTCGTTGAGACATCTCAAAGCGCTTCGCAGAATCTATCTATCTGTATATATATATATATAAAAGCCTTAGGTATGTTTCCGCAATTGTAACAATGAACTTCTAAAAGGAAAACAAAACCCAATACAGCTTAAAAACAAACAAAAAACAACACAGAAAAACAACCCAGTGATTAAAGCTCACCCTTTTTTTTGTAAACAACAAATACATTATTTAAAAAATATTTAGAAATATATGAATAAACGTGTTCAAAAACACTAGGCCGTGTATGTTACGCGGGGCTATAGCTAGTTTTACTGTAAAGTGTAGTGCTATACAAATGTCATTTTGTTGTTGTAGTGACTGTGTATTTCCAGCCAATTTACACAATGCCCCGGAAACCATTCATTGTTTATACAATGTTAAGTTTATGAACTTTACATACAGTAATTGCAAGGATGTTTGTTGTACTTTATCACATTGTTTGAATCCAAGAACATTTGTTTTGACTGCTTTAAAACATTTAAAACATTTGTTGGTGTTTCTTGGAAGCCACATATTTAAAAATGAGGAGGAATATTGTTTTTATTTTAATATTACCAATATTTTACTGAAAACGAAATCCCTGATCTTATTAATTCTGTGGACTTGTTATAATTGAAGTACGATTGCGGATATTGGTTTTAACACTGTATCTTAGTGAGTAAATCACATAATGTTAAATAATGTGATTCACATACAGTAGAAGCCCGTTTATCCGTGACCCGATCAACCGTAGCTTCCGTATAACCGGCACCACAAAAAAAGGTCCGCATTCGATAAACCGGAATTTATCCAGAAAAATACATTTTTTTGGTGTTTTGTGATGCGTCAGTATTTTGGAGTGCCTGATGATGGCGCTAGCTCAGAATGCTGCCAGTACTGTACAGCAATGCACTCTCCTGAGTGTACTCTTTGAGAGGCAGAGCGGGTGAGTTGATTAATTTAGATTTAATTTAGCCGCAAAACAGCAAAACGCACACCCTGAGCAAAGCTTGCAGATCAATTCATTGGCTTTTATTTTAATAAAAAGACTCATCCCTGCAATGCTCGTTTTACAGAGTGCAGTGTTTCAAGTTCCAGAGTGCAGTGTGTTGCGCGCGCACACACACAGGCATCGCAAGGTTTTTTGGAAAGAAAGTTAACTGAACTGAGCGGCCGCCACTCACTCTCTGCTTTCTCAATAACACAAGCTTTTCTCTCTTCTGCCAGCAATGAGAACAGTGTCATTCAGACATGTAACTTTTGTACTAGTTTAAAGATCTCCCTGAACTGCCTGGTCGCTGTGTGTAAAAGGTTTATAATTATTATTTATATATTATCATATAAATGTTTAAATAATCTATTATTGATACGCTATGTTTTAAAAAATGTAATTAAAAAAAAGTTAAAAAACAAAAATTTGTGTTGGGTTTTCTGCCGAATATCCGGCAGGCGCTTTAACCGGCACTGGCCAGGTCCCGAGGGTGCCGGATAAACGGGCTTCTATTGTGTATAAATATTATTTGAAAAAGAAGGGTAAACTATTTTGAACTGCTGAGGATACTTTTCAAGCAGATGATCAATTTTGGAACAATAGTGAATGTTAATGTATGGATTCAAACAACACTTGAATCCATACATTGGCATTCACTATTGTTAAGCTTTCAGTCCCCTTCATTTACATGAGTGAATTGAGTTAATTGACGCAGAATCCCAATTATTGCTATGAACTATCTTGTGGATTAACATTGCAACAATAATTTACATTTATACAGTAACTTTCATGTCAAGAGGATACCACAAACCACTTTACGTAGGTGTCCAGATTAGGGGGGAGAGGAAAGTAAGGTGATCAAAAGCACAATTGAAAAGAAGGGACTGAAGATTACCTATTGATTTCAAAGTCTGTGCTACTAGTGAAAGTGCCAGAAATGCTTCTCAGTAGAATCATATGTATGTTTTCACATTTTTAACCATCACTATTGTATGTTTGTTTCTACGCAGATCAAGAAAGTGGTTGTGTATCTGGGCAGAGATAAAACAATGCAGCTGCTGGAAGAACTAGTGGCAGAACTACAATTGACTGATCCAGTAAGCTCAGCTGTCACTCATATGGATAACCCACCCTACTACCGTATCACTTCCAGCTACAAAATTCCCTCCGTCACCTCAGGTAAATATAATTTATCAGGAGACCACATATTTATTTACTTTTAGCAATCTCGCAGCTTTATCACTTGTACTGACATTGTATTTTAGTACAGTATGGAGCCATATGTTCCAGTCTAGCTCACCACTGGTTATGATAACAAAATAATAATTAGCTACTGTTCCTGTAGCAACTTCCACATAAGGCAGATGACACAAAGCATTTCACAGGATGTATTTATTCGTGACCTGCTCAACCGTAATTTCCGTATAATCGGCACCTCAAAAAAAAGGTCCCCAGACCTTTGACAGAAAAGTTCTTCTGTACTCTCTATTTAGCATTTCATATGTTAATTGCAATTTTGAAAACTCTATTCTGTAGGTACCACTTCCAGCAGCAATACAATGGTGGCTGGACACGATGGGCATCAGGATAATAAGTTACCAAAGGATCCAGCTAATGATGAAAGGTAGGCTTCACATTTCCATTTTTGCAAAATACAGGGTGACCCTGTTATTATGCAGTGGTTTGAGTCCGTAAACTCAGATGTTGTGTTCTAACAGGGTTCACTAGAACATGGATGCTAGTGAGGTCTTCTGGGTGGGCGGGTCACTGCTAATGTCACTCACTATCTGAAGTCAAAGGCGCTTCCTGCACACAGCTTGCATGTGCGGTGAACGGTAAGCGATAGCAGCAGTGAGCCAGCCTGTCAGTACAATTCACCTTAAGCCGACCCAGGATGCTGGCAGCCAGAATGTTTTTCTTCCTATCAATACTAACCTGACATCAGTCATTTTCCCCTCTTTACTTTGGATCATCCTACATCATCACTAACCTGTTCCCAAGCATCTTCCTGTAATAGGTTTCCAGGTGTCGCAATGCCCTGCGAGTACTCAACTTTTTCTTAATTGCTTATTCCCTTTGGGGCGGTTTAAACAACAGCACATGATCTGTTTTTGTGCCTCTGCCATTTCCCCATTTCACCGTGTCATCAAGAGATGTACAAGAAGCTTGGGCTGACTTGTCTACAAATTGTTCTTTGCCTTCCCTTTCCCGTGAGTATAACTAACATTGATAAGTTACTGTTTTGACATTTGACAACAAACCAGGTCCTCCCCACTCCTTGTTTCAGTGTTTTGGAGTATGAACTTGTCCTCACACCATTTGCTTTCTTTCCAGCAATTATGGCCACCTTGATATCTACAGTGGACTGAATACTAACCTAACCCGGCAGCACCACCGGCTTGAATCTCGTTACAGCAGCAGCTCTGGGGGTTCCTATGAAGAGGAGAAGAGTGAGTGGAATTATTTAGCTATTTATTGCCAAAACATTTTCAGGTTTAACTTGAAACTTTTTTAAGATTCTAAATATTGGCATTTTGGCGGAAGACGATAAATGACCCTAAAATTATCTTAGAAAATTATATTCCAACAGGAAATTATATGGTTGGAAATCATACAATCCCTTGGTGACTTAGCAAGTGTACCAGTCGGAGACTGAGTGGTGCACACAGGAAGGTTGCAGGTTTAATATGTGTGCTGAATTAGCTGAGATGCTGCTTGGAGTTTTGCAATGGAGTTTAACTTTTAGGTTAGAAAGAGGGAATTCACCTTCCCCATTCAGGCAGCCCTACTGTTTGGCCTTGAAGCGCTGCCAGTCTTCAGCTTAACGCCTTTGCCTTTCATTTTAATATTGTGCAAAATTTTGGATAATTCTTAAATTCAGGCCTAACATGGCAACTGGGTTTTTGCAGTTCTTAAACAAAAAACCTCCTTGTTTCAAGCTTTGGTGATTACTTAAATAATTTTCCCAAATTCTGGACAGTCTTAAACTTTAAAATTTGGTCAGTGCCTCAGGTAAGGACAGAATTGGTTTTGTCTTTTATAATTTGGCCAAAATCTCCAGACTCAAGCTGGAATACTTGGGTGGAGTATGAAGGGGTGACTGGCTTCCATCAAACAGTTCTCCACAAAGAGTCAATTTGTCAATCAAAGCAGGAATGGGAGAAAATTGGTGGAGAACAAAAAGTACTAGAAAATAGTAAGACAAAATACCTACAAATTGCTTATAATTATGAAGAATTCTCTTTGGAATTGGTTCAATTGTACATTTTAAAAAGATATGTGTCCTTGTTCTAAGTGTCTGAAGTATTGTTCTATTAGCTGTGTTATAACTATTTTGGGGACCTAAAGCCAAATATGTTTCCTGATTTCAACTACTATACTGATAGAAAAGAAAATGTTCTGATGCATTTATATCACAGTTTGCTATTTATATGCTGTCAATGCAGGCAATTCACTTTGCAATACATTCGTCACATCTCGACTTATGGAAACTCCTCGTCGGCCTTCCTGGTTTTTCCCTTCACAAGCTGCAGATCATGCAGAAGTCTGCAGTTTGTGTCCTCACCCTCACCAAGCTCTGTGACCTCATCACTCCCACCCTCACCCGGCTCCATTGGTTCCCCATCCCCAAGAGAATCGAATTCAAGATCCTCGTCCTCAACTTCAAGGCCATTCACAGCCTTGCCCCCCCCCCCCCACCTCTCCGAACTGCTGTCCCCCTATGAACCTCCCCGTCCACTCCGTTCAGCGGGTTCCGGCCTGCTCCATGTCCTGCACCAGACCCACCTACCATTGGCAGATGGACTTTCAGCCTCTCTGCCCCCATACTCTGGAACTCCATCCCACAGCCCCTTCACCTCGCTCCCTCCCTCCCTCGCCTCCTCCAAGGCCGGTCTCAAAGACCCTCCTGTTCGACCGTGCCTTCTGCTGCCCTCCCAACTCTCTCCCTCCCCTCCTAACTCTCCCCACTACTCTGCCCCTCTCCCTTGCTCGGGTCCCGTCCTGACTGTTCAGCGCCTTGGGATGTCCTCCCGAGGTGAAAGGCGCTCTATAAATGTAATTTTGTTGGTGTTGTAGTGCTCTGAGATGTCTTGAAGACCTTGTAAGGAGCTATATTAATGCAAGGGTTATTATTATAACAATGCAGCTCCCTCTGCATTGTATTTAATCATCAACATGAACAGTAAGTTAAGGTCCTAATCTGAGGCTTGTTTCCATATTCTTCTGACTCAGGGGCCAGAGTGCTACCAAGAACATCCTTCCTTTCAATGTATCTCTACTAGGGAACGGCGATTAATCGGTTTTTCGATTAAACCCGATATGATTTTCAGATCGGTATGCCGATATGGTGATTCTAAAAAAAACGTTATATCGAGAGATTCGATTTAAAAAATATACATCATTATATTTTTAATATCGTTCCTGGCAATATATCAATATTGTTGGTATTATCAGTGTAATGCGATCTTTTCCAGCTTACCTTGTCGCCGGCATTGCAACCTCCTAGATCTAGAGCATGGAATGCGCGTACATTCGGTGCGCGCGCACAATTAACGGGCGCGCACATCCGATGCGCGCGCACACTTTACTGTGTATACTCGACGTGAGTCGTGGCGTCTTAACAAAGTCGCATCGCTGAAAATTGTAGTTTGAAAATTTACCTTTCTCATCATGGGGAAAAGAAGCCCCGTATGGGACTACTTTGAAAACAATGCAGTCAGTAATGGTGTGTATAGATGTACAGTTTGCAAGGTCTTGGTTAAGAAATCTGATTCGAGCACGAGCAACCTGCGACAACACATTAAGCAGCACCACCCCGCCCAGCACGCTGCCCTCAGAGCGAAATCATTGTCGACAACAGCAGGAAGTCGAACCAGCGCTTCGGAGAAAGCGACAGGTAGTGGGGCCAGTGCAGCTCAAATAATTCCTGCTTTATTTAAGAGGAGAACATTGTACCAGAGAGGGGACAAAAAGTGGCAAAGTATCACGAACGCTGTCACTTTTTGCATAGCAAAGGAGAGCTTGCCAATGGCGAAGGACATTAATTCAGACTTCAGACTACATAAAAATAAGTGGCATTTTGTGGCTGTAAGTGTTATTTTTGTGTGTGAGAGAGTTAGAAGCCAGATTATCACTGCTTCTATGTGTGTATCTAGTCAGACACACACATAGAAGCAGTGATAATCTGGCTTCTAACTCTTAACAGTCAGACTGTCTGTCTCTCTCTTTTCTATTGTAATAGATCTCATTTACACGTGGACATTACATGCTACTTTCAAGCAAGAAATGGAGGAGCAAAATCTCTAGATTTTGTTTTTGGTGTGTGTGTGTTCTATTTTGTGTTTAAAGATGGAGGGAGAGAAGGAGAGGGGGAAAGTTAGGAGAGAGGAAGAGAGGAGAGGGAGGGAGAGAATGAGAGGGGGAAAGGAGGGAGAGAAGGAGCGAGGGGAAAGGAGGGAGAGGAGGAAGAGAGGAGAGGGAGGGAGGGAGAGAAGGAGAGGGGGAAAGGAGGGAGAGAAGGAGCGAGGGGAAAGGAGGGAGAGAAGGAGAGAGGGGAGGGAGGGAGAGGGGGAAAGTTGGGAGAGAAGGAGAGAGGAAGAGAGGAGAGGGAGGGAGAGAAGGAGAGGGGGAAAGGAGGGAGAGAAGGACAGAGGGGAGGGAGGGAGAGGGGGAAAGTTGGGAGAGAAGGAGAGAGGAAGAGAGGAGAGGGAGGGAGAGAAGGAGAGAGGAAGAGAGGAGAGGGAGGGAGAGAAGGAGAGGGGGAAAGGAGGGAGAGAAGGAGCGAGGGGAAAGGAGGGAGAGAAGGAGAGAGGGGAGGGAGGGAGGGAGGGACAGAAGGAGAGAGGGGAGGGAGAGAAGGAGAGAGGGGAGGGAGGGAGGGAGAGAAGGAGAGAGGGGAGGGAGGGAGGGAGAGATGGAGAGAGGGGAGGGAGGGAGGGAGAGAAGGAGAGAGGGGAGGGAGGGAGGGAGGGAGGGAGAGGGGGAAAGGAGGGAGAGGAGACAGGGAGGAGGGAGAGGAGAGAGGGAGAGTGGAGGGAGAGAAGGAGAGGGGAAAGGAGGGAGAGAAGGAGAGAGGAGAGGAGGGAGAGAAGGAGAGGGGGAGGTAGGGAGCAAACAACATCGTATAATTCAACAGACCTTGACACCAACATTACAAACTTTCTGGACCTAGAGCACGCATTTCGAAATGTGCGTGCACCGCGACTGCGCGCGCATCGTCAGTGCGGACGCACCGTCAATGCGCGCGCACCACGACTGAGCGCGCACCATAAATGCGCGCGCGCCATCAATGCACGCGCACTTCGAATGCACGCGCATGCGCAGTATAAATACTCGATAGATCGGTTTAAGTAGGTATGAGCAAACCGATATATCCATATCTGGAAAAATCCCATATCGCCGTTCCCTAGTCTCTACTTCCCTTTTCTTGGTCTCTGCACCATGCATCTTCCCTGGCAGAGATGGTGGGGAACTCCCTAATATTACAGTTTGATTATCAAAGGCTTTGATAAGGTTAACTTGAATAGACAGTTTTCCTGAGTTTGGAGGATCGGTAACGAGGGGACACAGGTATAAGCTCAACAAATTTAGAAGCAACTATGTTATACAGAGAGTAGTAAAATTGTGGAACTCACTGCTTGAAGCAATGGTTGAATCGGATAGTATAGTTGGATTCGTAGAGCTTCCTATGAGGGAGAATGGAAGAGAAGAGAGTAAAGAATGGGAAGAACTCATAACACACCAACATGGAATAGTTGGTCCAAGTAGCAGTACCTGCTTTGTAATTAAAATCTCTTTGTAAATCTGTAGTGGCACTGTACAAATGCAATGTTGTTGTTATATTTTCCGGCCTCACTTGGTGCCCCTCACCTGTGCTTGTGCTCTGCACAATAGCACTGCAGTAACCAGGAAACTGCTGATTGAGCCCACACACTAACTCCAGTCATAGAATCATAGAATCTTACAGCACAAAAGGAGGCCATTCGGCCCATAGAGTCTGTGCCGGCTCTTTAAAAAGAGCAATTAAATCCCACTCCTCAGCTCTCTCCCCATAACCGCACAAACCCGTCCTCCCTAATTAAATGTCTACCTCTCTTTTAAAAGTTGTTATTGAATCGGCCTCCACCACCTTTTCAGGCAATGCATTCCAGATTCGAACAACTCGCTGAGTGAAAACATTTCTCCTCACCTCCCCTCTGCTTCTTTTTGAAACTATTTTAAATCTATGACCACGAGTCACTGATATGCTCACCAGTGGAAACAGTTTTTCCTTATCCACTTTATCGAATCCCCTCATGATCTTAAAAACCTCTATTAGGTCTCCTCGCAACCTTCTCTGTTCCAATGAGAATAAACCCAGCCTCTCTAGCCTTTCCTCATAACTGAAGTCCCTCATTCTTGCTACCATCCTGGTAAATCTCCTCTGCACCCTTTCCAAATGTCTTAACATCCTTCCTCATGACAATGTCTGAAATATATCAGATTTTAGTGGGTTTAATATTGTCTCACTATAAAGATTTCATAATTGGTTTAACAAGACTTTGGTCATTTTTGACAAATTGACCAACGTTTTGCAACATCTCAGTTATCCATTTATTCCAAGCACACTGTGGCTATAGGAATGCAACACCATTGCGTCGTTTGGGTCTTTTAGTCTCCTGAATAAATATAATAAGCATATAGCCGTGGAATTTGAAACTCTACTGATTATTTTGTTGTGTTGGAAAACAACTTCAATGCTAAGCAGTTTGATACTAACTGAGCTTGTGTTTAACAGATGATTCTATGCCAATTTATGCAAACTGGAGGCTGAAAGTGATGGAACTAAACCGAGCAGAGCCACTGCCGTTTTCTCCCACTGGCGGAAGCTGGTCACCGTTGGCTGATTATCTGCCTGAGACGGGTGCCCCTGGGATACCCCTACACAGGTACGTCAATGCATTAGCACCAGAAGAAATTCTTTCACACAGAATTGTTGGAATATGGAGGGTTTGACTAAAGAGGTTTGTTTCTGAAGAGTTTGAGGTAGGGTTTTTGCATGATCTCGATCATCTCCACAGGAGCGAATGGAAGCGTATTATTTCTGATTCTACGTTAACTCATTGTTTCTTGTCACATTTCCTCTGTTCCTCCTGCAGTTTGTTTCAAAAGTGCCATTGAAATTGGAAAAGAAGGGGTTCACAAGGGCATTCACTAATAGTGCTTTGTTCACTATCAGGGAATCTGGACAATAACTCAATAAATCATAATTGACTTGCTGCAATCCCGTGCCTTGCTACACCGGTGTACGTCAGTGTGAATGGGTTGTTTCTTCTTCTCTGCGATGGTTTCAGAGTATATCGCTGTACTGTGCGGCAGCATGGTTCAGCAGAACACCGGTTGTTGTTGCACAAAGCTTAAGAGAGATCAATTAATAATATAAAGAGAACCTCTAACCTTATATAGGTAGACCCCACTTAACGCCACAGTTTGGTTCTTGAAAAGTGCGACTAAAGACCTTTCTCTTCGACCGCGCCTTCGGCCACCTTTCTCCCCCTGCCCCTGGCTCGCCCCGAGATCCGTTATTGTGAAGCGCTCTGAGGCGCCGTCCGGCATGGAGGGCGCTATATAAGGGCGCGTTGTTGTTGACTTTAAGCGAAAATACTTAAACGTTAAGCAAATACATTTTTCCCATAAGAATAAATGTAAAAACGAGTTAGGTTCCTTTGGACGTTTTTCGTCAAAATTTTCCACAAAAAAAACATAATACTTGTTCCTTGACTGCCTGCCCAAGTCACTCACTCTCCTCCTGACTGCCTGCCCGGCTGGCTATCTCTCTCGCTTCCAGCCTGGGTCACTTGCAGGTCCTAGCGCTGTCGTACCCCCTTTCCACCCGCGTGAACGACATAATAGCGAACATCACAACATTAAATGAATATATGTTTCCAATGTATCAGCAACATAATAACAAAATAACATTAACCGAGGCGATATTAAGCAGCGTCTATATAGATTGATGTATCGTGTTTCGAGTAAAAGATTGTCTCAAAATACTGCATTAAATAAGAATACAGGTACCCCTCCCCAACCGCTGGGATACGTTCCTGAAAACCTCCGCGGTTAGTAAAACCGTGGTTGGAAAATACAGGGCCCTATGGGAAACATGGGGATAGGGGGAGTACGTTTGCTTTGTCGCGATTGGGAAATACAGGGCCTATGGGAAACATGGGGATAGTGGAAGTAAGTTTGGGCACATTGGCTGCCAGGATCTGCAGCAATCCGCGAGGCTGTCTGACTGACCTATCTACACACAGACAGAGAGAGAGAGAGAGAGAAATCAATAGAGAAGGTGGTGTGATGGGTGACATGGGGGGGGGGTGGGGGGATGCGGAGAAGGTGGTGTGGTGGGTGACATGGAGGTGGGGGATTCCGAGAAGGTGTGGTGGGTGACACGGAGGTGGGGAAAGGGGAGAAGCTGGTGTGGTGGGTGACATGGAGGAGGGAGGATGCAGAGAAGCAACAATAAATTCATGTATTTACCTTAATCCTAAGAGAGAAGCGACATAGTCGCTGGTTGATTACAACTGGGCCCTAGCGCCAAACTCTAGCGCGAAGTGACATTGTAGCTGGTTGATGCAATTGGATCCTAGCGCCAAACGCTAGTGTTAAAACCAGTGGATAAGCAAAACCCATTGCCGTGGTTAGCGAGGGTTGTCGCCGCGAGCCAACCGTGGATAAGTGAAATTAGCGGTAGAAAAAACCGTGGTTGGGGCGGGGTACCTGTAATTAGAAATCAAGTGAATTATGCTCATTCCCTTTTCTAAATCAAACGAAGTTCTGAAGAAATTCACCCTTTCAATGCTTTTTTAACTACTGCTGGAGTCCATAGCACAAGGAAACAAAATTGAACATTATTAAAGATGTTTTGACAGAGAATCATGGAATACAGTACAACCTACTACGTTTGCACTGAAAGTGCAACCGATATACCCACCCCTGCCTTTTCTGTAGATTTTTGTTTTTTGTTTTCCTAAGAACTGGGCGCTGCTTTTCTTGTTTCACCTTTCACCTGGGTTTACATTCACCTAAATCTCCTCACGCTATTGGCTGTAAGTGGTACTGAGTGAAGTAAAGATGGATAGTCTCAATCTTGTTCTTATTTAGGTAAGGGCCGTACTACAAAACTGTCCACAATTCCGTACAAAATGGGACTTGCTCATAGAGGTAAAAGTAGTTGGTGTCAAAAATAAAATGATGCTGGTGTTATATACTGTTCTTCACATGGAATTGCATCTCTTAAGCACTTGAGCAGTTAACAACAACAATAACAAAATTACATTTGTATAGCGCCTTTCACTTCAGGAGGACGCCCCAAAGTCCTGGACAGTCATTGTTTCAGAACCGAGCTGGGGACAGGTGCAGGGAGGGAAGTGGGGGGGGATTAGGAGTTGCCGATGGGACCATCGAAAAGGAGAGTCTTGAGGCGGGTCTTGAAGGAAGCCAGGGAGGGGGTGAGGCGGGGGGACTGCGGGATGGAGTTCCAGAGGTTGGGGGCAGAGTGGCTAAAGGCTCGCCGACCAATGGTGGGGCGGATGGGTCGGGGGACATGGGGCAGGCCAGAGCCTTCTGAGTGGAGGAGGCAGGCAGGTTTGTAAGGGGTTAGAATGTCAGGATAGAGGGTGGGGAGAGGTGGAAGGCTTTAAATGTGAGGACCAGGATCTTGAATTGGATCCTCAAGATTAGTAGGTTCTGAACCTTTTTCAGTCATGTACAACTTGTTAATTTTCAACATTATCGTGTACCCCCACCCAACCACATACACACACACCACCACCCTCATTCCACCTGCATTTTATGATCAAGCTTTTCATATGTAACAAAATAACTAGCACATACAAAATGAGGGGACTAACAATTAAATGTACAATTTGGAAGGCTATAAAATGCTAAATAAGAGAGTTAAATAAATCGATGTACCTGTAAGTAATGTTGTACCCCCGGGGTACATGTACCCCTGGTTGAGAACCACTGCTCTAGATGATGGGGAGCCAATGGAGTCAGGCGAGGATGGGGGAGATGAGGTCATGGAGTTTGGAACAGTAGATGACACTGGCTGCAGAGTTCTGGATCACCTGCAACCTGTGGAGGGAGGAATTGGGAAGGCCGATAAACAGGGCATTTGCATAGTCGAGATGGGATGTTATGAAGGCATGATTGAAGATTTCGGCGGCTTTAGGGGTGAGGTAATGGCGGGCAATATTGCGGAGATGAGGAAAGACAGAGTGAGTCATTGCTTGGGGAAGGAAAGACAGTTGAGGGTCGAACAAGACACTTCCTGACTGGCTTGGGTGAGGTTGAGTGAGCAAACATGGAGGTTGATGCCTGATGCATGAAGGTGCAGGCGTGAGCCAATCAGTAGGGCCTCTGTCTTGTTGACATTCAACTGTAGAAAGTTAGCTCTCATCCAGGATTTGATGTCTGACAGACAGTCTGTCAAGACAGTGTTAGTCCTGGAGTCGAAGGATAGAGTTGGGTGTCATCCACATACATGTGGAAGTTAACCCCATGTCTGCAGATGATGTCACCCAAGTGGGAGCATATAGATGTTGAAAAGTAAGGGGCCAAGGACAGAGCCCTGGGGGACGCCATAGGTGACAATGCTGGGGCTGGAACAGAAACCGTTGGTGGCGATAAAATGTAGACAATGGGAGCAGTAGTAGTTGAACCAAGCGAGGGCAGGTCTGCAGAGATTGAGGAGGGGGGTGAGGCGGTGTGGGAGGATGGAATGATCAACAGTGTCAAAAGCGGCAGAGAGGTCAAGGAAGCAAAATGAGCCCTGGTTGCAGATGTTTAGAAACAGTTAAGGCATGTTGATGAGAATTTTGGAAAAATCTCCATCTACAAGTATCCCAGACTATGTCCAAGCACTGCACAACCAAAATGGAGAGTACTCTTTACCGCAATCATTACCCCTCTCAATATTTGTAATAGAGGGAAATGGAGTTATATTCATTTGGAAACAGTTAAATTATGCCATTTAAATACATTTTGTTTGCCATTAGTGCTGCACACATATTCAACATCTACAGTTCTTTTAAGAGTTATCTATTTTTGAAGTTGGGGTTCTCTGGGAATGGAGTTCATTACATTTATGTTATAACATTTCTGAGTGTTCTTTTGAGTTATTAATGTATTTTTTTATTTCCAGATGTAACATTGCAGTGATTCTTCTGACTGATCTTATCGTTGATCACAGTGTAAAAGTGGAATGGGGAAGCTACATGCATCTCTTGCTTCATGCAATATTTTTAGGTAATTATCCACAAAGAGCATTTTGTGTCACTAATTTTTTTTACTAAAAATATATTTTGCATTTCCTATTCTTTTTGTTGGTCTTATTTTGAAACTATGACTCTTGATGAGGAGGTACTGTTTGTGGGACACTGTGGTACGCAATTGGCTGCCGCGTTTCGTCCACAATAATAGCCAATTCACTTTACAGTATATTCTGTGAAGCGCTTTCAGACGTTTAGAAGACGTGAAAAGCGCTGTATCAAATGCAAGGATTATTATTATATAAAGTTAATTTGTGATTTGGTACTAAGTTCCTGTAATTGTTAAGGATATAAACTATCAGTGAGGTTGTCTGTGTTGTCTTTCTCTTGTTAACAAATGTAAATTTGTTTTATTGTTTAATTTGTTTTACTGTAGGATTTGATCACCAGCACCCTGAAGTGTACGAGCATTGTAAGCGACTGCTTTTGCACTTGCTTATAGTGATGGACTATAACAGTAATGTTCAAGCCATGGCCTCCGTCCTTCTCAGGAACCGGGATTATACTGACCCTAAAGTGCTCACAGTCAAACCAGCCACTCATATAGAGTACAGTTTTACAGGTTAGTGACCAATCTTTTTTTTTCCAAGAAGATTTAATGTGAGAAACCTTGCTGGTTCCTATTATTCCCAGTAGATGGCGCAAATTATTGAATTCTATTTCCTATGAGCACCAAGGCGCATTTTTTAAGTAGAAAACTGAAAATATGTAAGGACAGTTTAATTTTAAGATTTATTGCAATGAAACGAAAAAGCTCTAAATGCAAAACTAGTTTAAATAACAAACAATTTTGAATATTTCCTTGAGTTTATGAACGTGTCCTTTTCCCACACAAAGCTGTGTAAACCTATCACCCCCATTCAACCAGTCACCTCTCAATGGATCGAGTTCAAGATCCTCATACGAACCAACAAACCCTCCTCGGTCTTGCCCCACCTCTGCAACCTCCTGAACCCAAACCAGCTGGAACAGACCGTCTTCATGTCCCCAGTCTTTTCTGCGCCACCATCAGAAATTGTGCTTTCAGCCTATCTGCCTCCACTCTGAATCTTCATTCCAAAGTCCTTCCAATTCTCCCTCCTTCTTCTCATTCAATGTCCCTCTCAAGATGTACCTCTGTGAGCATGTTTTCTGTCATATTTCCCCTCCACACACACCCCTTGGCTCTTACCCCTAGCACGGCCGTCAAAGCCAGGACTTTGAAATGTCCTCCCAATGTGAAAGTTTCTATGTAAATTTTGGATTATACAGTAGGAAATGTTTGCAATCATTCTATTCTAATATACGTTCTTATATTCAGTCTCATTAATAATGCCATTTTGTGTGCCTGGCATTATTATCTGACTAGACTTCATTGGTATTGTAAATAATCAGCTGATAATATCAGGAAAAAATGACACGTTCTGTGACCTGTATGGTCTCGCTAATTTCACACGAAAATATAGATTTTTTGGGGGTAGATTGGTCATCTTTTTAAGTGTCTGGCTGAAGTTGCATGTGTAATGTCCTTCCAGCAGGGGGCAGTGAATTTGCACCAGATTACCAGCCATCGCCAATGACAGACTCAGGTCTCAGCTCAAGCTCTACCTCTTCTAGCATCAGTTTAGGAACTACAAGTGCTGCCATCCCCCAGCTGACACCCACCATCTTAAATGAGGTGGACATCACTGCAGAGCAAGATGAAAAAGTGAAAACACTCATTGAATTTATAACCACAAGGTAAGCTAATGCTTTTTGTGAGTGGGTAGTCCAGGGATAATAATAATAATAATATAGTAATAACGACAACAAAAAACAAAATTGCACTCATATAGCGCCTTTCATGTCAGGAGGCTGTCCCAAAGCGCTGGGCTAATCCTTGCACTTGATATAGCGCTTTTCACTCAAGAAAAAAAACAAGAAAAAAAATCACTTCAATCCATGACTGTTTTGTGGGACACTGCTGTGCGCAATTGGCTGCCAGGTTTTACCCACAAGTATACGATCAATTCACTGTACAGTATGCTTTGTGAAGTGTTTGAGACCTCTAAAACCAACACGTTAAACGCAAGTTTTTTTTAAAAAATTGCAAGTTGCTGATGTAGGGGATCAACTCAGAGCATTTTACAAATGACTGTGGGAGAAAGGAGGATGACAAATAGGTGACTGTGGGCACAATCAAATACATAGGCTTTCAGGCTGATTTGCAGACAAAGGAGGGGAGATAGACAAAAATATTGAGTGAGTGAATTCCAAAGGGTGGAAGCGTAATGAAAGCTATGCTTTATCAAATGCAAGGATTATTATTATAATAAAGGAATATTACATTTATTTTTTGACCTCTCTCGGTGAGATTTCTATGGTGTCCTATGACAACAACAAAACAACTTTCATTCCTATGGCGCCCTCCATGCCAAATGGTGTCTCAGAGCGCTTCACAATAGCAGAGCCCGGGGCTGAGCGAGGGGGAAGGGGTGGGTGACCATAAGCACAGTTGAACAGAAAGGTCTTCAGACGCGACCTGGAAATAGAAAAGGCAAGGGATTGAGAGAGTGAGTTCCAGAGTTTTAGGGCATAGATATATGAATATATAAATATATGCTGTATAAACATTAGGTTGATGTGGATTGAAATTTGATTTCTTTTTAATTTCCATGTCGTCTTCTAAAAGAAAACGAGGGCCTCTTTGGAACCATGAAGATGTCTCACCTAAAAATCCAAGCATTAAAACTGCTGAACAGTTAACTGTGTTTTTAAAACATGTAGTGTCCATATTCAGACAATCGCGATCAGGTAATCAAAATATTTTTCTAGATCCATATTTTCAAGTATCGTTCTTTATAATTGAGAGTGGTGTGGAACTGTATCTTGCTACTTTCCCCATTAGTGGTTTTTGTGAATATCTTTGTTCTCACCAAACCAGGTCTTCAGTTGGAGCAGCTTCTCAGTGAAGTAGCTCTCCAGACAGCACTTTCATGTAATAATAGACATTACGCTGGAAGGTCATTCCAGATCTTCAGAGCTCTAAAACAGCCACTGACGGTATCCACCCTTTCTGATGTTCTGTCGAGGCTTGTTGAGACCGTTGGAGATGCGGGGGAAGAGGCTCAGGTAAATCATTTCTATATTGCAAGCTATGCATGCATACCTTGGGTTGGTTTTGATAAAAGTTTTGTCAAGCTCCACATTCAGTCATGATGTGATTACAGAAAAGAACAAATTGTGGTATCAGAAATCAAGTTATGTATTGAATGGGTTCTGTTATCAACAACAACAACAAATTACATTTGTGTAGCGTCTTGCATATCAGTGTCCCAAGGCGCTGAACAGTCAGAGATCCGCACCCAAGCTGGTGGTTTCAGCGCCTTGGGACATCCTCCTGACATGAAAGGCGCTATACAAGTGCAATTTTGTTGTTGTTGGTTGAGATCAGTAGGGGTAGAAGGATGACCAAATGCATGGTCGAAGAGAAGGGTCTTGAGACAGGTCTTGAAGGAGTTAGGTTATCACTAATGTAATATAATTAAGATTCGTATAGAAGAAAAACAAATCACTATTGGTTCATTCAGCAGCTTAAGAATTTGATCAACTTGCACACTTCTGTAGCTGAGGTTATGATAACTAAACATTTTATGTTGTTTTATCAACAGGGTTTTGTTATAGAACTGCTGCTCACTCTGGAGTCTGCTATTGACACACTTGCAGACACAATGAAACATTATGATCTGCTTTCTGCACTTTCTCAGTAAGTACTTGTCTCTTCAAATAGGTTTATTTTGTAGCTCAGTGGTTAGAGTACTCGCCTTGCAAGCTTGAGACCTGGGTTTGATTCCCGGCAGGGTGAAACCTTGGGCAAGTTTGCTTACTCCATACTCCAGATAATAATCCCTTGAGAAAAAAACAATAATAAATTGGTCACTCATCCTACGACTGTTTCTGGGACACTGCTGTGCGCAATTGGCTGCCGCATTTCACCCACATATATATAGTCAATTCACTTCACTGTATACTGTGAAGCACTTTGAGACGTCTAGAAGATGTGAAAAGCGCTATATCACATGCACCAATTAATACTTACAGTTTACATCAGGAATCCTAACATGCATAATATTTTATTCAACAAAGCACAATCCTCTTATGGTTCTCTCTGATATCTAGAACCCACTTGACTGATTCGTTACTGGGCACCAAGTTGGCAGCTAACAGGAAAAGCACTGGACAACTGAACCTAAGCACAAGCCCACTCAATACCAGTGGTTTCCTAACTCATTCTGGTTGTCATACAAGAAGTAACTCCTTGCGAGCCAGTCTGTTGGGTGAACGGCGGTGTGACCGACGTCGAAGTAATACACTGGATATTTTGGATCAACGGATGACTTTTGGTAGCTTGGCGAGGACTCGAAGCCTTTCCTCTCTCAGAGAGGGAGCAACGCCTGACCAGCAGCCGACTGCTGACCCCAGCAGCTTGATGGCTACCGTTTTCTGGATAGCGACGGCCCTGTTAGAGTCAGACTATGAGTACGAGTACCTCTTGGCACTGAAGCTGCTCAATAAACTGCTCACGCATTTGCCGCTGGATAAATTGGAGAGCAGGGAGCAGGTTGAAAAGGTGCAGAGCAAACTGAAGTGGAACAACTTTCCTGGCCTCCAGCAGTTATTTCTTAAAGGCTTTACCTCAGCGTCCACTCAGGAGATGACAGTTCATCTCCTCAGCAAACTGATTTCCATCTCCAGGCATACTCTGGTGGATCCGGCTCAGGTAGCAGGTATGCTTTTAATTTCTGCCTCTGAGATGTCTTTCAATTTACGATTCTTTATAGAATCATTCACAGTAAATACAGCAAAGGAGGCCATTCAGCTCATGGAGATGCTCGTGTTGGAACTTTCACTAGAAAGATTCCTACTCTGATTCCATTTCTATGCTGTTTTCTCTACCCTTAATAGTTCTCAAAGACGCTACCCCACTTGAAGGGCGTTACATCAATGCAAGTTGCTTGATTAATAACAATTCATAATGGATTTTTTGCTCAGCTGGGTGTTTGACACATGTGGAAACTTGTCACCGTGCTTTAAGCGTATCCAAACCAAACAGAGAGAGTTCCATGCATCCCACCCTACACGTGGAAAGTCCAGAGATATTCATTGGAATGGAATGCACACTCTCTCTCTCTCTATCTGGAGGGACACATCCTGCTTACCTAATCCTGGGTTAGCAAGAACTAAAGCTTGGAAACCCCAGAGTGTACATTGGGGCATTGCTTGAGTCTTATCCACTAAAACTGCTTAGGTTGCCATTAAAAGTGCTGCTGAAAGCAGCAGGCGATTTGCCTGTTCACTTTATGTTATTATGTATTTGAAAATTGAAATGCAAATTTACTTTAAAGGGCACTGGTGGAGAGGTGCATACCTTTGTGATTCATCCTCTCGAGCAGGTTGAATCCCTCCACTGTCTTGTTGGGTAATTCAGCTGCATTGGTGGTAGGGACGCTGCAATTATAAGGAAGCCAATTTACTGACATTTATTTATTACTTTCCAGATATAATTAAATTAGTGACTAGAGGAAAGTCCTTGATGTTTGACCTTGTCAGTGTTTGACTAGAATTGTTTCTGTTTTCAGGATTTCCATTAAATATTCTATGCCTGCTACCTCATCTAATTCAACATTTTGATAACCCTACTCAATTCTGCAAGGAGACTGCTGACAGAATAGCCAAGGTTCGTAGTAAACTATTTAGAAGGGCAGATCTATCGATCAATCTATAACCATTTAATCTCTTCAGTTGTCTTAGCTGGCTTCTTCTAATGGACCTTCGAATGCAGTACTGTGATTATGTGTACATTATGGAAATCAATACAGATATTGCTTGAAAATAATAGCAGCTTCAGTTCTTAAATATATTTTTAACCATCAACAACATTTTCTCTCCATATTGCAGTCAGTATTCAGGCTTCACTGGCTCCCTATCACAGAGAGGATCAACTTCAAGATCCTCACCCTTGTCTTCAAATCCCTCCACTCCTCTGCACCCCCTACATCTCTGACCTCCTCTCTCCTCAAACCAGTACCTGTTGCCTTTGCTGCACTGGGTTTGGCCACCTCCTTGCCCCCCGAATCCTCCACTCCACCCTCGGCGGTCGGGTCTTCAGCCACTATGCCCCGAGGCTCTGGAATTCCCTTCCTCACTACCTTTGCCTCACCCCCTCTTTTCTGAGCTTCAGGTTCCAGTTGAAGACCTTTCTCTTCGACCGCACCTTTGGTCACCTTTCTACCCCTGCCTGGTCCTGGGATCCGCTACTGTGAAGCGCTCTGAGACGCCTTCCAGTGTGGAGGGCGCTACATAAATCGTCGTTGTTGTTGTTGTTGTATTGCAAAGTTTTCTGCAGAATTGGCTTAAACCATTGCCAAACTGATTTCTGTCCTGGGGGCAGTTGATTTCTCCCACCCAGGGTTGTCAAGGTATATTCTGCAGCAATAGTGGAATGGTTGCTACCTAAAAGGAAGTACAGTAAAAGTCTTTATCTGGCACCCTCGGGACCTGGCCAATGCCGGTTAAAGTACGTGCTGGATATTTGGCCGAAAATACAAAAACAAATTATACCAAAAACAAAACACTGTGCCGGATAAATTCCGGTTATTCAAAATGGGGATTTTTTGGGGAGGGTACCGGTTATACGGACGTTACAGTTGATCGGGTCATGGATAAACGGGCTCTTACTGTACTAAATTGACAGTATGGGGTGAAACCTAAATCTTTCTACCTGCCCTATTTATATTTAGTTTTGATCCAACCCTGAAATATCGTGTAAACAGCCAGTGATTTCTGATTCGGGGGCCATAAAAGCAACCAGGTCAGTGGTTAGTACCAATGAAGATGTTGCAAATTTATTTTTGTTTCTTTTTATCTCTCACACCTACTCATTGAAGCCCCAAATGGGTGCCAGTCAATATTGAAAAGCTATCAAAACTCTGGTCTTCTGATCAGGAACCCAGAACTATAATCAAAATTATAGTTCCAAACTTGTAACATATAATGTATGTGCTAATTCATTGTTATATTCTACCACAAAAAGAAAATCTGAACGCTATCCTTATATTCTGGGAGAAACGTTTTCATCAATCAAAACATAAGAATGACCATTTTAGTTTGACTGTTTCTGAAAATGTATTTCTGATTGTTCACTTTAGGTCTGTGCGGAGGAGAAGACGGTCACTCTCTCCAACCTGGCTCACATGATGAGTCTTTACAGCACACACAGTTATTCCAGAGACAGTGCAAACTGGATCAATGTGGTTTGCCGATACCTTCATGACGCATTCTCGGATATCACCTTTAACCTTGTCACTTATCTAGCTGAGGTAATTTTTCCTGCCTTCCTTTTGCTTGTTCATCTTCCAAATAGTTTCAACAAAAGAATGATGCTTAAAATTCTAGAAGCCCAAAAAGGCAGAAATAACCATGATTTATTGTTCAACGTGGTTTCTAATACCAGCTGCGGCCAGATTTTGTCGCAGTACAATCCATTACACTAAATTGTTGATAAATAATTGAAACATTTTCAATATCATTTAAATAAATGCCTTCAAATGGATTCAATAGCAATATCTCTGTCCATTTCTCCTCTGCAGCTATTAGAAAAAGGACTGTCTAGTATGCAGGGGTCATTACTGCAAATTATATACAGCCTTCTGAGTCACATTGACCTGTCTGCAGCTCCAGTAAAGCAATTCAATTTGGAGATCATGAAAATCATTGGGAAATATGTGCAGGTGAGTCCTGATTGAATAGTTCCGAACTGTAGGTTGTTTCTTTGCTCTAGGTGATATGACAATCCACTGAATTAAATCAAGTGATCTTACTCTGCTTATAACTTTCCCAATTTATCAAGATTAAAGTGGAGCTGAAGGGCACACAGTAATTATAAAATTTCTAGAAAATGAATAACCTGCTTCATTGATTTGCCTGTTCATAGGGAAGTTAAAGATCACATGGCACTATTCTAGTGGAGTCCTGTAGCTCAGTGGTTAGAGCACTCGCCTTACAAGCCTGAGACCTGTGTTTGAATCCAGACAGGTCAAAGCGAAACCTTGGGCAAGTTTCCTATTCCACATGCCTAATAATAATAATAATAATAATCCCTCCAAAAAAACCACAATAAGAAAAATTGGTCATTTCAATCAACGTCAGTTTGTGAGACACAGCTGTGCGCAATTGGATGCCGCGTTTTGCCCACAAATATAAAGTCAATTCACTTTACAGTATATTCTGTGAAGCGATTTGAGATGTCTAGAAGACGTGAAAAGCGCTATATCAAATGCAAGGATTATTATTCAAAAAGGGAGTTTCTCACAATCGCCGCCCCCTCTCCCACCTAATAAAATTGGGCATTCACTTCATGTTTGTTTATGGGTCATTGCTGTGTACAAATTGGCTGGAAAAATATGCAGCCAATGCACTTACATGTGTATAGACTTTCAGCTAAATGTAATTATGAGGCCAGTAGCAGCATTTGCTAGCTTGTTTCGGCTCTGCCTTCTTTCCGTGCCGACACTGTAATTGTTTGAATCCTATGAGCGGAAGCAAGTGAATAAGCTGTTGACTGCTTACGGGATTCCAACTGAGTAAGATTTAGTATTGAGTAAGAGTTACTATCCCTGAGCACCGAAGATTAGCAAGCACAGGGTGGGTGGGTGGGAGGGAGGGAGGGAGGGCGGACGTGCTTGGAGAATGGGATGGCAAGAGGCACCACCTTTAGTACATCATTTTCCGCTTTTTAAAAAAAAAGTAACTTGTATATAGAGATAGGAATTTATGTAGATGGATTATGGATTAATCTATCCACACTTGGTCAGTTCTGCTTTGTTTCCTGAGATGATATGAGCAGTCGGTTTGCATTGGCATACACTGCATTACAGCTCTGATTTGGGATTCTTGAGTGCAATTTAAACTTAGTAAAATGATGAGACCACCTCATGAAGATAGCTTCATACCCATGGTTTTAAAGTTTGTAATGTTACCAAAGAGCAGACAATCTTGTCGGTGAGCAGGGAGCACTGATTAAATGTGCAAGTACTAGTATTCAGATCTCTGCATTTCCCAAGTTTCGAGTAGTGCAACTTTTTGCTACTAAATTGCACCAGATTTTCAAACCTCCAGTACATAACTGAATTATTAGTACCATCTTTAAAATGTTGTATTGCACCAATCTCTACCAAATTATATAGTTTCAATCGGAAAATCAAAAAAAGAATGCTTTCTTTGTCTTATCCTCTTGCAAAGTAGATTTTTTCTTCAGGGCAATTTCATATCATGGTACAAACCTTGTAAACATAGCAAAACTCTTCACTTTCAAAATCTTTGCCATAAAAGTGATTATTTTTTGTTACGATTGGTTTTGAAACACGCTACTGGAATGTCACCAGCTGAAATTGTTGCCTGTTCCCCTACACTTCTTTTAACCTTGTTTATTTTCATGTTTAACTGAAATATATATTTTATTTTAAAATATGAAACAATAATGGTATTCCACCTGTCAAGATTAATTACATGAGAAGTAACTAGTGTTGACAGCAGTATGCTTCAGCTATTACGAAGCTTGTCACAGCAGAGACTACATTTCAGTGGCGTTTTAATTTTCAGACAATTTGTGTTGCACTCTGCTTGTTTAACCCTGGAAAGACTTTTTTGTGGAACTGAGCTGTCAAATACGTTTGTGTGCGCACACTGGGAATAACCATAATCCTTGCATTTGATATAGCGCTTTTCACATCTTCTAGACGTCTCAAAGTGCTTCACAGGATATACTGTAAAGTTAATTCACTGTATAATTTGTGGGTGAAACACAGCAGCCAATTGTGCACAGTAGTGTCCCACAAACAGTCGTGGATTGAAAATGACCAATTTTTGGGAGGACAGATTATTATGAGGCGTGTGGAGTAAGGAAACTTGCCAAGGTTTCGCCCTGACTTGCCTGGATTTGAAACATAGGTCTCACATTTGTAAGGCGAGAGCTCTAACCACTGAGCTACAGGACTTTAAAAAGGCCTCTTCCAAGAGGCACTACAGTAGGTGGGAACACTGGTTGAATCTGTGCCGCTAATTCACCAATAATAAATAATAAATCAGATAGGTTTGCAGTGTCAAGAGGGAACGAAAAAATATTTTGTCACAAAATAATATATTCTTAGATATTGAGGGAAAAACGCATCCCACTTTGAAGAATGTCTTGGGCAAGTGGCAAAATGCCACTGGCAAAAAACTGCTGTCAACTAGAACGTTAAAATCAAATATAGTCCATAAGGAATGTCATTTACATTCTAAAACTTTGTTCAATAAAATCAACCAACCACATAGTGTTCTGATCTGACCTTCCGTAAAATAGTTTCAGTGATTGATTATCATTCTGCATATTTTTTGTTTGACTCATTATTCGACAAAATGCCTTTTTCGATAAATTACTCAATTTAGAAAGGCTGAAACAAGTTTGAGCTTTTGATCTGATAGTAATCGGTGATTGTATCAGAGATGCATGGAAACTTGCAAGAAAAAAAAAGGGACCTAGCCAAGGTGGATTGGAGAGAAAGATTGGCAGGTAAAACAACTAAGGAGCAGTGGGAAGTCTTCAAGGAGGAGATAGTTCGGACAGATACATTCCCACAAAGGTAAAAAGTAGGGCATCCAGACCTCCCTAGATGACTAGAGAAATTGGGACTAAGATAAAACGAAAAAAGGAGGCTTATGACTAGGGTCCATTGATATGGAAATTTTCCGATATTGATATATCGGTTTGCCCATACTGATATATACCGATATATCGATATCGCAGTTTTTTTGTCGTGCGCGTGCATTCGGATATCGACAAGGTAAGTTGAAAAAGTCTGCATTTTACCGATATATACCGTTATATTGATATATCGTCGGAAACGATATATCGATATTTGCGATATATCAATTTTTTTTCGAGATATGGAATTTTTTATATATCGATATTTTTAAAATTCCGATATCGGCATATCGATATGAAAATTATATTGGATATAACCGATATATCGCCGGACCTTACTTATGACAAACGTCATGCCCAAAGTACGGAAGGCAACCATACAGAATATAGGAAGTGCATGAGGGAACTGAAAAGGGAAATTAGAGGGGCAAAACGACTGTACAAGAAACGATTAATTAAGGACAGCCAGCACGGATTTGCTAAATATTGCCTGACGAATCTGATAGAATTTTTTGGTGAGGTAATGGAATGGGTGGATGAGAGTAGTGCAGTTGATGTAGTTTATATGGACTTTCAAAAGACATTTGACAAAGTGCCACATGAAAGGCTTATAAAGAAAATAGAGGCCCACGGCATAAAAGGGACAGTGGCAGCATGGACCAGAACTGGCTGGGAGACAGAAAACAGAGAGTTGTGGTGAACGGCTGCTTTTCTGACTGGAGGGAAGTGTACAGTGACTTCCCCCCAGGGATCGGTATTGGGACCACTGCTCTTTTTAATTTATGTTAATGATCTGGACTTCGGTATAGGGAGTACCATTTCCAAGTTTGCAGATGACACAAAGTTGGGAAAAATAGTATGAGGATAGGCTAGGTTTATTCTTATTGGAACAGAGAAGGTTGCGAGGAAACCTAATAGAGGTTTTTAAGATCATGAGGGGATTCAATAGGGTAGATAGGGAAAAACTTTCCACAGATTTAAAATAGTTTCAATAAGAAGCAGAGGGGAGGTGAGGAGAAATTTTTTCACTCAGCGAGTTGTTTGAATCTGGAATGCATTGCCTGAAAAGGATTTGATAACAACTTTTAAAAGAGAAGCAGACATTTATTTGGGGAGGACGGGTTTACGCGGTTATGGGGAGAGAGCTGGGGAGTGGGATTGAATTGCTCTTTTTAAAGAGCCGTCACAGACTCGATGGGCCGAATGGCCTCCTTTTGTGCCGTATGATTCTATGAAACTTTGCAGGAGCCCCTGCATGTGATGGATTTTGAAAGCTTTGAGGAGGGGGAATGACAAAGTGACTGAATAACCATATGCTGCAGAGCGGTGCAGTGGGGGTTGGATGTTTAGATATCTGCAATTAATCCAAGATGTCTATATCATAATAATCCTTGCATTTGATCTAGTCATTATCGCATCTTTGAGACATCTCAAAGCATTTCACAGGATATTCGATAAAATTAGTTGATCCTGTATTTTGTGGGTGAAACGAGACGCACAGTGATGTTGCACAATCAACCATGAAGTGAATGACCAATTTTATTTGGGAAATTGTTGGCCAGGACATCCTCTAGGGCCATGGGACTGTTTTCTTGTCCACCTGAACAGGCCAACGGGACCTTGGTTTAACGTCTCACCTGAAAGCACCTCCACTAATGCAACCCCTCCCCAGCGCTGCATTGAAGTGTCAGCCTATACAACTTCCAAGTTCTCATGTAGGATTTGAGCCCACAATAGGGTCCGACGATATATCGATATATTAGTTATATCGATATAATTTTTCATATCGATATGCTGCCGATATCAGAATTTAAAATATATCGATATCGAAAAATTCTATATTAAAAAAATTTGTATATCGTAAATATCGGTATATCGTTTTCGGCGGTATTATCGGTATTATCAGTATGATGTGAACCTTTCCAACTTACCTTGTCGCCGGCACTGCAAACCTCTTGGGCCTAGAGCATGGAATGCATGCACACCCCCGAAAGTGCGCGAATGCGCAGTATAAAAACCTCCGGAAATATCGATATATCGGTATATATCGATATGAGCCCACCGATATATTGATATCAGAAAATTTCCATATCGACGGACCCTAGCCCACAACTTTCTGACTCTGTGCCAATCTGGTGCACAGAATGGGAGGTACTAAAGTACAGAGGTCATATACTACCTGACAGAAATTAAGAGGAGAGCTGTCTGCCCTGCCCTAGCAGCTAGCAAAAACCATACCTTTTCCTGCCCCCAGTTCCCTTCCAATTTATTCTTACTGTCTCTTTGTAAAGTGCTTTAAGACATATCCGTATCTGAAAGTACTGTGGAAGGGCAAAGCGACACCTGAAATATATCAGCTGAAAAAGTACTTTTATGGTATTGTCTCATCTAACTTACTTAATGGAAATTTTTGCTGTAATTTGTAGAACAAGATTTCTGTTGATATATTGTGATGCAGTCCACTATAACCATTGTCTTATTTAAAGTTTTCTTTGATTTAACATGCCTTTATTTTCACTCAAAACACATTAAATATCAGATCAAAACAGCATAACTTTGGTACATTTCCAACTATTTTTTCTGAAATTACTTTAAAAGTGATTTTTTAAATTTAATGCAAGGCACTGTATGAAAAATGTATTAATGAGAAGTAATTAGCTGTAAGGTAAGCAATTAATAGTATTTTTAGTGGTGTTATTTTGACTTTGTCTCCGCAGTCTATAAAAGGGATTTTATTATCTTTGGTTGTTTGCCAACCAGTTCTGTGTTCCTAGGCATTTGCATATGCCAAGATTTGGGTTTAAGTGGATTATACCATCAGTGAATTGGTTTTAACCTCTGCAAAATCCATTCAAGGACACAACTTCAATCTGTTATTGTCACTCCAGCTAAATAAGTGGACTCTTCTTCTCTGTTAAATTAGCTTGTAATTATTATGTGAAATACATTTTCTCATCAGTTATTTAAAAAGGTAAATAGTATTGTTTAACTATCTGCCATAAATAATAGGATGGCAAAACTTCTGCTTTAGATTAGTTTCATCTTGTCTTGGCTCTCACCAATTTTTAGTGTACTTTGCACTTCAGCATTTGCAGTTTTCTCTCTAGTTCAGCGGTAAAGTGAGACAAAAGTGAAATAACCTTTGTTAACCTTTGTAAAGCTAAATAACCTTTAGCTGTAAAACCTTTGTAAAATCCAGTTATCAAATCATTCTTTTTTATCTTCTTTAGAGCCCATACTGGAAGGAAGCTCTTAACATTTTGAAATTGGTGGTGTCTCGTTCAGCTAGTCTTGTTGTACCAGAAGAGGTACATAAATCGAATTTTGGAGGAGATTCCTCAACATCTCCCGAAATTTCCTTCACAAAAATCTGGAATAATGCTTCAAAAGAACTACCCGGAAAGACCCTAGATTTCCACTTTGACATCACTGAGGTATGTGCCTGAGATTTCATGAGGCTTAAAAGTAACTGTACCTATCATTATTGATAAGTCCAATACCAAGTATTTTTAAACCTGCTCTAATCGCCCCTGTTAATGATTTTAGTTATTTCTGGATGCATTAAATACTTTGCATCTGGCTGTGATTTCAGTTTGACTCAATGATGTATGTCTATCACTGTGGTAACAAACTGCTGAAAATGTAAATCCTTCCACTCTAAACTAAGCCTGCAAATGCTGAATTTACTTTGAGCCTCTGAGTGTTTATTGCATTGTTTAAACAATACAGTATTTACAAAGTCATCACTCAAAGTGACTTTTGCTGGTTTTACTTTCATGTCATTCCATTGTTTACCAGACGCCAATCATAGGACAGAAGTATGGTGACCAGCACACTGCTGCAGGCAGGAACGGAAAACCTAAAGTCATTGCCGTCACTCGAAGTACTTCTTCTACATCATCAGGGTCAAACTCAAATGCCTTAGTGCCCGTCAGCTGGAAAAGACCGCAATTATCACAGGTAAATCCCCTTCGTAACATTAACCTCAGCTGTGTGTATATTATGAAAAACAACATTTTAGATTTTTCATATTGAGACACCAATAATCTTGTAACATACCCGAATCTTGTAACATGCTTATGAATTACAATTGGGTACCACCAACCCTCAGGTAGCTGTACAATTAGGAGGCTTCATATAATTAATATTCTTTGCACAAAAATAAATGTCATTTAAAAAAAAACTCATGCTCTTGTCCTTTCCAACAGGTTGCACATTGTCTCACTTTACAGCTGGACCAGAGAGAAACTAATATATATGTCTCACCTTATAATCAGACCCATTCTGGATATTTCTCATCAACTTCATCCTCTTAAACGTTCAGCAATAATATTCCTCATTAACTATTCACACAGCTTATCTGTAGTTAGCCCTGAGCATTCTTCTGTTTGCAATTTGATTTGAACACTCTCTTAATAAGCCCCGTATCTACAGACCTAGATAAAAATGATAGTCAGCAACAATTTTTGGTGGGATAAGCACAGAACAACAAAATGGTCTGATAATATATCTATGGATCTCTGTGATATCATCACTATGTGAGAAGACCATTAGCCCATTGAAGAGCAGTGGGTTTGTGATGTCAAGGGTGAAAAAGAACAGGGACCACCCAACAACATTCTGACATTGGTCACCGATCTACTTAGAGTTAAATGTTTCCGATAAAAGACTGACAAAAGCTGCTTGAACACATTCAAACCTTGAGGCATTTAAGATTGACTTTGTAAAGCATTTCAACTCTGATTCTAATCTTTTGTATTATTGTCTCGTTTTAGAGGCGGACGAGAGAGAAACTCATGAATGTGCTCTCACTTTGTGGTCAAGATGTTGGTCTTCCCAAGAACCCATCAGTAAGTAAAACTTACATTTCTACTTACAGTGTTTAAAATCCTTTCTTCACTTTCAAGGCCATTCACGGCCTTATCTCTCCGACCTGTCCCCCTATGAACCTGCCCGCACCCTCCGTTCAGTGGGCTCCGGTCTGCTCCATGCCCCCCGCCCAACCCACCCCTACCATCGGTGGACAGGCTTTCAGTCTCCCTACCCCCACACTCTGGAACTCCATCCTTTCCTCCATCCTGTCTGTTCACCTCGCTTCCTCCCTTGCCTCCTTCAAGTCCGGTTTCAAGACCTTCCTCTTCGATCGTGCTTTCTGCCGCCCTCCCAACTCTCTTGGTCCCCTCCCCCCTACCCTGCCCCTCTCCATTGCTTGGGTCCTGACTGTTCTGCACCCTGGGACGTCCTCCAGACATGAAAGGCGCTCTAGAAATGTAATTTTGTTGTTATTGTTCACTGCAACCAGTTTTTCCAGTGGGTAATTCTGAGCAATTTTACCTTCCACCTTCAGTGGTAGATGTATGAGCAATTTATTGCTGCTGTGTAGTAAATACTTAATAAAACCTTTTCGGGTATAATTTATTTGCAT
Organism: Hydrolagus colliei; assembly: GCA_035084275.1. Classification (NCBI taxonomy): domain Eukaryota; kingdom Metazoa; phylum Chordata; class Chondrichthyes; order Chimaeriformes; family Chimaeridae; genus Hydrolagus; species Hydrolagus colliei. The sequence goes on along the minus strand of CM068742.1, from coordinate 12,343,088 downwards.
AAACACGTTTCCAAAATCTTGTTTTACTTTTAAACCTTTTTGCTTTGGAGGTGGCTTTGAAAATACTTTATACTGGATATACTGTTTTGAAACGAGCCTCAGAGCATCACACGGGTTGATGTCAAAGAATAATAATTGGCAAGAGGAGAATAGATGGGAGAGAAAAGATTTTACATTGAAACCTTATTACCTGTGGCCTGATTATCCACTGTACTTCTCTCTGGCTTTCAGCCTTCTTGGGATAGAATCAAAATATCTGGTGCAGAGAACTGTCAGCCTAACAGTGCCAGTAGATCAATAACAACAAAATTACGTGTATAGAACACCTTTCACGTCGGGAGGACGTCCCCTAGATCACACTAGGCTCACACTAATGTATATGCAATCGTTTTGTTGGGAAAGGGAAATAAGTGGCTTCGTGAAAAAGGACAAAGGAAATGTGTGAGAAATCAAATGCTGGGCATTAGGAGAGTGAAAAATGTAATAGATAAATTAATTAAATAAATTCCTTGTTGATGGGCTGGAGCTGGTGTGTGACAGAGTAGCTGCTGTATTAAGTCAGGATGTGGTGCAGTGCAACCCCAGGTTTTCGTTAGGGTTAAATTGGGTTAAGCCTCGACCCCCTCCCCACCAACCTACTGCTCACCCAGCTTCCCCTCCTCTGCCCACTGCTGGCTGACATCATCAACCAGTCCCTCTCCACCGGATCAGTCCCTACCCCCCTCAAAACTGCTGCCATCACCCCCCTCCTTAAAAAACCTTCCCTTGATCCTTCAACCCCAGCTATTACCGCCCTATCTCTAACCTGCCGTTCCTTTCCAAAGTACTCGAACGTGTTGTAGCAAATCAACTCCGCGCCCACCTCTCCTCCCACTCCCTCTTCGAACCCCTCCAGTCCGGTTTCCGCCCTGCCCATAGTACAGAAACTGCGCTTGTGAAAGTCACAAACAACGTCCTCTCTATCTGTGACCAGGGCTCCCTCTGCCTCCTAATCCTCCTGGACCTGTTTGCTGCGTTCGACACAGTCGACCACACCATCCTCCTCCACCTCCTGTCCTCCGTCATCCAGCTCAGTGGGACCGCTCTCACCTGGTTCCACACAAACCGCCAGCAGTACATCTCCACAAACGGCTTTTCCTCCCGCTCTCACCCAGTTACCTCAGGGATCCATCCTCGGCCCCCTCCTCTTCCTCATCTACACTCTCCCTCTTGGGGATATCATTTCCATATGTATGCTGATGACACCCAACTCTACTTTTTCCCTTCATTATGCGACTCCCAGTCCCCTGATGTTCTGTCATCCTGCCTGTCAGACATCAGGAGCTGGATGAGCGTGAACTTCCTGCAGCTGAATGTCGACAAGACGAAAACCATACTCTTTGGCTCTCGTCGACGTCTCCATTCGCAAGGCTCTCACCTCTTCCACCAACGCCCTCCCCGCCACCACAAACCACAAAATCCAGCTAATTCAAAACTCTGCCGCCTGCATACTCACCCGGACCAAGTTTCGCTCCCCCATTACCCCAGTCCTTGCCAGATTGACTTCAAGATCCTCACCCTTGTTTTCAAGTCCCTCCACTCCTCTGCACCCTCCTACCTCTCTGATCTTCTCTCTCCCCAAACCAGCACCCGCTGCCTTCGCTCCACCGGTCTGGCCTCCTCCATGTCCCCCGAATCCTCCGCTCCACCCTTGGCGGCCGAGCCTTCAGCCACTACGCCCCGAGGCTCTGGAACTCCCTTCCTCACTTCCTTCACCTCGCCCCCCTCTCTTCCCAGTTTTGGGTCACAGTTAAAGACCTTTCTCTTCGACCACGTCATGGGTCACCTTTCTACCCCTGTCCCTGGCTCAGTCCCGGGATCCGCTACTGTGAAGCGCTCTGAGACGCCGTCCGGCGTGGAGAGCGATATATAAATTGAAGTTGTTGTTAAATCCCTGGGATCTCACTCATTTGAAGACTGCCCTGTTTGAGCATCACAAGGAGAAGGCAATTACCTCTGGAAATGTCATGCTTTGTGATCTCTTGCATTGTTTTTCCCTTTAATAATGGTTTACAAAAACAGAATTGCATTTTGCTGCATATGTCAGTCATAGAACCGTGATTTTTCGATGAGTCCATATATCCACCTGGGACTTCTGTTATTACTGATAATCAAGTTTCCACTCAAAATAGAATTTTTGTTCAACAATATTTTGGGGTTTTTTTCAGGTTGTATTTTCATCTAATGAAGACCTGGACATTACAGAACAACAGACCAGCCTAATCTCCACCACAGAAGATCCAATCAGAGAAGAGGAGGTTCCTGTGGAGGATGCCAACAGTGAGCAGCAGTTTGGAGTATTCAGAGACTTTGATTTCCTGGATGTTGAGCTGGAAGATGCAGAGGTGAGAATTTTCAGAAATGTTTTCAGGTAATGACAACTAATAATGTTGCAAGATCTCTTACTGCATGTCTTCAAATCCACTGTCAGAAAAGGGAAATAAGGTAGCAGGCCTAGAAGACAGATGTTCAGGGCCATGAAGGGCAAGTTTATGACAGTCATACCAAGGTATTTTCTTTAGAGAGCAATCTGAAACAGGTTACCAGAAACTGCACGAGTTGCCAAAATGCTGACTCAATTATAAAACAGCTTAAAAGATGTACGGTAGGTATTTTGGAAGGATATGATCCAATGGGCCAAATGTGCTTCTTCATCTGAGTGTATCTTGTGACCTCTGAACTATTATTTAAAGGAGAGAACAGATTACAAAAATTCCATGGTTGAATGACTCATGTTTGTTACGTTTTTTAAACACCAGAGATATTTGATTATTTTTAATTGTAGATCTAATTGTTTTTGCAAATTGTATTCATTCACTCCCAACAACAAATTGCACATGTATCATGCTTTCACAGAGAATAAATATCTTGAATAGATAAGAGAGAAAAGATTTTACATTTTAGGTACTTATATGAGCAAGGTATAATGGCCGATACTGAGCAAGGGAACGTGGAGGTTTATGGATGCTGGCTAAGAAAGTTAAGCATGGAAGAGTTAATGCTTGTCAGAGTTTTTTAAGGGCAGAGAGTAATGAACAACAACAACAAAGACAAACAGATTTTGTAAGAGTTCCAGAGGAAGGAGGCTCTGCCACCAGTAGTGGGAAGGAATGTGTGGGTCAGTTGAGGGTTGGGGGGGCACAGGGGGGATCGATGGTCGAAAGGAGCTGAATCGGAAGAAAATCTGCTCCCAGTGACAATTCGAAGTCTTAAAAGATTAGTTAACCAGGTGGGGAAGATCTGGTCCGGCTAGCTGGATTTTCTGGCTAAGTTTGTTCATTCTAAAATAAGTAAACCCTAAATTTAAATTTTCAGTAAATAAAATAGACAAACAAATGGCAGAGTTGTGTATCATGACTGATGCGGTGCAGCTGTGTTAATGCTCTCGGCAAAATCAATCGGAGTCAAGTTGTGGGAATCACGTGTGCTGGCGGGAGTTGGGAATTGATGAAGTGGATATTTAAGGAATTGTGTGGGGTGTCAAATCGGGTCCATCCAGCTAATTCTGGACACTTGGACTCGGGTTGTGGGGGTGGGAACTTACTGGAATATTAAGATCAATATTGTATGATGATATTGTTGTAAAAAAATCTATTATTGCAAAGTAATCAGCGTCATGTTTTCACTCAAAAAACTTTGGATGGAATCGCCTCCTTCTGTGCTGTATATTTTCTATGGTTACATGTTTCTAAATAATAGCAAAATTAGACAGTTTTAATAGCATTTGCAGTCTACGCTAGTCCTCCAAAACTAGATTGTCCTCGTGGCGATTTTGATCAAATGTATTAAAAACTATTCAATACAAAATGTCTCTTCCAGTATAGCACTAAATTCATCCAATTGCTCGCTGATAACTTTTACAAAAATGCTAACGGAGCATAGGCTGCTGTAAATAATTTATGCAATTTGTGACAAACTAGACAATCATATGTGCACAATCGCTGTTTTGTCAACTGAAGAGTGTCCACTCACATCATGTGCCTGTCACATTCAGTGTTTGTCAAGGTGTAGTTGTGTATCTCTTTCTTACACTGTGTCAAATGTTTCTGTTTTCTTACTTTTTAACGCCACTCATTTCTTTTCTTCTTTGCTAACCAGGAGCTGCAGGTAAGTTGCAGCCTGGTGCAGTGTTTGAGTTCCTGTCTCATGTGTGCTAAATGTTAAATAGGTTGATGCATATTATTTCATAGAGCTTTAAACGTTCAGTTCAAGTGTGTGTGTGTGTGTGTGTATGTGTATGTGCCTGTTCAGGTAGGTTATTCAAGGAGGTATGAAAGCTACAATCTGGAACAACAAAATGAAAAGGTCTCATTTATTATAATATTCATCTGACTTGTAAGGAATTTCATGTGGACATTTAGTAAAAATGTCTAATACAATTTTGTTTTTAGTTGGTAATGTACTTCCAAATTTGCCTATTTAGGTAGCGGTGATTCTGTGTGTTTTTAATCAATGTTGTTGGCTGCATGTTTTGATGTATTATTTTATCTTCCAAGTAAATTACATGTTGAATCACTTGTGGGCATTTCAGAAAACAGTCTAGGAGTTTGCAGCAGTGCACAGTGGAAAGATGTAGCCTCCATTGGAGGGGGCAGTTACATGTGAGGGCCTGCGTTTTGTAATGTCTTTACACTTTTTTTCAGTGGGTGTTGCAAAAACACAGGATTATGGAGAGAGAGAGAGAGAGAGAGAGAGGAAAAAAAAACAAGATCCTATTGTTGTAAACCTTCAACACATTTTAAAAACCTGTTGCAGGGTGAAAGCATGGACAACTTTAACTGGGGTGTGCGGAGGCGCTCGCTCGACAGCATTGAGAAAGGTGATACACCATCCCTGCAGGAATACCAGTACTCAGGAAGCACACCCAGCCTGAACCTGACCAACCAGGAGGACACCGATGAGTCATCGGAAGAGGAAGTACTGACTGCTAGTCAGATACTGTCCCGCTCACAGATAGTAAGTCATTGGTTTCCACTTTGTGATTTGCTATTGTACTCTTTGTGGAGTCATTCCTCGGTGATTGCTGCATTGAATGGACTTGTGAGAAAGATTTCGCTGAGGTTTGTTCCTGGCTTTCTATTTTTGAAGACGTTTTTGTTTCCAAATCGAACTGTTCCTGTAGTACAAAGTACAAGTACAAACGCGTGTGTTTTCAAACGCATTTTGTCAGTATTTGTCGTGGCGGGCCCGCATTCTGTCTTGATTATTCATATTAGGGGGAGGGGGTGAAGTTAGATTAATTGTGAAAGTTAATCATCCCAGTTCTTTTTGTGAAACTACTAAATAATGCAGCAATGTATGCACGGAGCAATCAGAAATTGCTCTTTGTTTAAGTTTGTTATTTGCGCCTTTTCTAATCCCTTTGGACCTGCTGTTGCTTCCAGCTGTTGACTTCAGCTGCTATACTGTTTTTGTTTAGTTTGGAGAGTGAGACAGTTTTCCATAACTAGCATCACAGTGGGACTAATCTCCACTTGCTCCTGTGCACTCATGTGCATAAACCATTATGATCCTGACAGACTTCAAGGAAAGACTTTAACAGCAACAATTGTATTAAATTTACAACAAAACCTGGTTCTCCAAAAACTGATACAACAACTTAATTTTTCGGTGTTACTATTTTAAATGATCATCGTATTGTACCAAACCACAAAGAGCCTGTGATAAAACATACTGTATCGCCATTTCCGTTGGTGCAAAGAAGCAAGGTTATTGAACATCTCAGCATATTGGGAATGTGCTTCATAACAGTGAACTTTGGAAAATTCTTGCTCCTGAGATTTTGTTAACATCTGCGACACCGGTAGGATTCTGAGATATTAATGCAAATTTTAGACTTAAATTCATCAAGCCAAGTAATATATATGTTAATCTGCAAACCTCTGGATTCACAGAGGTCAAATGAGACTGCATTGTTTATAGCAGAAATCGCTGGAAACACTCAGCAGGTCAGGCAGCATCTATGGAGAAAGCAAAGTGAGTCAAAACGTTTCAGGTCCATGACCCATCATCAGAACTGACCTGAAACATTGACTCACTTTCCTTTCTCCGTAGATGCTGCCTGGACCTGCTGAGTGTTCCCAGCGATTTGTGTTTTTGTTTCAGACTTCCAGCATCTGTAGTATTTTTTGTTTTGTTTATAGCAGTGGTAGGCAACCACATACATTCAAGTCCAGTTCAGAGGCAGTAGAACTTGCCACCAGCATTGTCGAGTTCTGGCACCAAATTTTGTGTTCTGACCACCATGTTGCTACAATGGTGGGATTTCAGATAATAGTTATATCCCGTAATAAGTTAACAACTATTTTCCCTCTTATTGTAGTTGAAACTAGTATTCCAAATTTATATCATGATAATAATAATACTTGCATTTGAAATAGCGCTTTTCACGTTTTCTAGATGCCTCTAAGCGCTTTACTGTCAAGTGAATTGACTGTATATTTGTGTTTTCTTCTCACTTGTAATTAATTCACTGTATGTTTCCCTCAGCTAAACAATGATTCAGCAACAGATGATGCTGTACCAAACCACGTGGATTCCCTGCTGCAGTCAACATACACAGCAACCAGTGTAGTGACTGAGGAAGCGCCACTGCTCAGACCCGAGACTCCACATTTAGAGACACCTCCAGATAGCGCTAACAACCAGCTGCCTGAGGTGGGAAGCAATGTGGGTAGAAATATGGGTTGGTGCATGGCTGACTTGGGATCTTTTTAATGCTATTTATTCCTTGTACACCTCTGTCCTGAAACGTAATCAGACATTGCACATTCGCAAAACCATATGACGTTTCAACATTTTTAGCCTGTGATTATTGCACGAGATGAATGTGTCCCAAGATCCTTTAATGAGTTTCGTTCAGACACATGATTTGTCAGCACAGGTTAAAAACAAACCTTCCTTTGTACATAAAATTGTACAGTAAGTTTCCTGTATGTGATTTAAAGATGAAAATGTATTCTTTAATATCTGATCTTGTTGGGTTTCAAGGTTAATGGTGATTTCTCTTAAGTAGTTAATTCCAAAATGCCTCTAATTATAGCTTGGCTATGTTCAACTTTTCTTGGCTTTTGCTCTGTGATTGGGTGCTGAAATTGTGGGTACTAGCCTCAGGTTGGCTGTGTTAGCGTATCGTCTGTGTCAGAGTGAAACTATCTAACCCTTGGAGTAAGCCTAATGTCAATCATGGGGCTAAAACCTGATCTGTAAGTATTCTAACATCTCTTTTATACCACTGTATAATTGTAACAAATTAATATATACTAACTTTTTTCTTGATTTTCTTCCTAGGTTAAAAATTTAACTCAATTTCAATATCAGAATCAGTACAGTTAGTAGTTATATCTATAGTTGGGGAGTGGGTGAGAAGCTACCTATGTATTTGTGCTCATGAAACTCTCCACTCTAAGAAGTGAAACATTTTCCCATTTTTACATTAGTATTTTCACCAGGCTGACCAATTGTTGGGTGCAGGGCTTCTTCCCATTCAGCTCTTGTTAACCAGCTCCTGTAAAGGGGTAAGTGATCCTAACTGAACATGCAGCAGGAAGCTACCCAGAAAGTGCTCCCAATGATGAGCTATATGCTGTTTAAGCTCCTAACTAACACACACTCTGGGTTTCTCAGGCTTTGGCTTCAGCCTGTGCATGATGGTCTCTGAAATTAGGTAAGTAGGGTGTGTCTAAAACATGTACCTTGTGAACTTTGACAGCTTTCGGGTTTCACAATCAAACGGTCTCCAATGCTCAAAACAAAAGTTGCAATTAATGCAGAAAATCCTGTTTATGAACATTACGAACCAGACCCCAATTTGCCTTAGCCCATCCCTCGGTGAGAGATTAGAACTGTCTGCAGTGGAATGCTCGGTGACCTCTTTAAGTAAGATTGAAACGATTTGCGGAGTGTATAGCCCATATACTTTATGGGCTTGTACCATTTGGAAAATGGGTTAAGAATGTCCAAACTTCTCTGGCCCTTACACCCAGCAGAGAAAAGAAAACACATTCAATCCATCACCCTTGCTAAATTTGAAACTAAAATTTCTATTTCAGGAAGGAAAAGACAGTAGTTATTTTTTTCGCATCTTGACGAGGATAAATATTTCACGTGCGTTTCGCCCACAAATACAGTCAATTTTCCTACTCCCCGTCTCCCTATCCTGACCCCTTCCTCCCTGCTCTGGTCCCTACCTGACTGTTCAGTGCCTTGGTACGTCCTCCCGACGTGAAAGGCGCTATATAAATTTAATTTGGGTTGATTGATTGATTGATTTAGACCAGGTTTACATACACTCTTATTTCTGACTGCTTCTGCAAGTTTCAGGTCACAAAGCAACAAAGAAAAATACTAGTACTGTATTACAATAAGAGAAATCCATTTAGTCCTCGTTTAACGTCGCAGTTGTGTTCGCGAAAAGTGCAACTTTAAGCAAAATGACATTAAGCAAACCTGCGCAGGAATACCAGACGTTCAGCCTGCACTGCCCAAAGCAGATCGATTCCACCCAAGCGAACAACATAATAGTGAACGTTGCGATGTTAATTGGATATATGTTCCCCTATGTATCAGCAACGTAATAACAAAACAACGTTGACTGAAGCAATTTTAATACCTGTATTTAAAAACATCAGAATTACAACTATAATTGTAACCCATACCCACTAAACTAAATCATCAACTATAATTGTAACCCATACCCACTAAACTAAATCTAAATCTAAATCTAGAATGAATATGCAAACATTGCTAAATTTTCCTGTTATTTATTCTTATTCCCTTTCTTTCTTGTTCCTTTTTTTTTAAAGTTCTATTTTCTGCCTACTTTTTTCATCTTTCATTTATCTTCTTTCAGCTCACACTGTACATTTTGGAAGGTTGTGCAACGTTTTAGTTTTTTTTTTAAATCCCTAACTTTTAGTTGATCAAAAACAGTCTAACAGGCTGCTCGAGTCAATCAGAACTAGAAGATTGAAGGTTCCAAGAATTCATCATAGAATTGATCTATCCAGAAAAAACTTTCCCTGGACCCATCCCTGCTCGCCAGTTATCGCCCCATCTCCAACCTCCCATTCTTCTCCAAGGAATGAGTCGTTGCGTCCCAGCTTTGCTCGTTTCTTTCTCACCATTCCCTCTTTGAACCCTTCCAATCCGGCTTCCATCCTGCCCACAGCACAGAAACAGCCCTGATCAAAGTACCTAATGACATTCTAAACATCTATGCTGTCTGCTTCCTTGTCCTCCTAGACCTCTCTGCCATCTTCGACACTGTCAACAATTCAAACCTTCCCTCCCTGCTTAATCTTTGTGGTCCTGCCCTTGCCTGGTTCGAATCTTACCTCTCCCACTGTCTCCACTTTATCATCACTAACATCCAGCGCCCCGCACCATCACATGTGCTGTCTCCTAGGGCTCTGTCCTTGGTCCTCTACTTTTCAACATATATATGCTTCGCTTTGTTGTTGTTGCTCAACTAGTAAAAGGTGGGGAGAAAGATTTGTTTTTGTCTGTTTAAATAAACAACCCAATCTAGCAGCATTGATGAGAAGGAACAATTGAAAGGTTCAAGTATAGAAAAAAAATCCCTTCTCAAAATCACGAATGCCCACTCGATATTCCTTACTAAGTGGATTGAGTGGTCAAATTCTTCTTATTTATTTTGAAGAGAATATTACCCCGGGAAAAGCGATCCGCCAATCAACTCACGACCATGTTCCTACTTACTGGCAGGTAAACAGGCATGTGGAGTAAGGAAACTTGCCCAAAGTTTCGCCCTGCCAGAAATCAAACCCAGGTCACTCGCATATGAGGCAAATGCTCTACCCACTGAGCTCCATGACTGCACTGTTTTTAATTATGCCCTTGACCACTGGAAAATGATATGTTTCAGCCACTGATTTCCTACCCACCCCAATCATTACCTTTGGGTAAATGATCTTCCATTCAGTGCGTGGGTTACATCGGGAACTTGCATGTCATATGCAATCACTTGTGAACCTGTACCTCACTGCTCAAATGCTCTTGCATCAGAACAGTGCACTTTAAATAGCAATGCAAAGCTTACCAGCTCCAGAGGATTTCCCCTCTTTATCTATGGTTCCCCCATCCCCTAAATTGAAGATATCAACTTATTAATAAAGTAATGTTGTAGGTGAGAATGCCTCACCCAATTAAATTATTGCAAACTTGCAGTAATTGTGAAAAGAGCTGATGTTATATTTCTAGTTGTGTGTTTGATTACAGGATGGCAGGGCAGTGATAAAGGATGAACTGGCTAGTACAGCTAGTGACCCAGGTTCTGCCAGCAACCAAGAAGCACAGGAAGCACAGAGATATCAAGAGCCTCCAGCCCCTGAGAGCTCTCCCGAATCAATCTGTGAAGAGGATGTAACACTTGCCCTTAAAGAGCTGGATGAGAGATGTGAAGAAGAGGAGGCAGATTTGTCAGGTCATTCAAGGTAAAGTAGTTAACGTATGGTCCAGTTGCACCGAGTCGAAGGATTGCTATGTGCAGTTGTTCCCTTTAGTTACCCCAGTATCAGAAATGTAGAGGAAGAGCCATCCCTTAAGGGGAGAAGAAAAATCTTTAAATATGTTGCGAACAAATTAAAATTAACACTATGCAAAGCGACTGTCAGACATCCAAAGCCAAATTATGTGACGGTAGTTTGAGCATTACGTCATCACAAGACAACCGGAGATGCATCAAATTAAATGGCGTGCGTTCATAGTCTTTTATACAACATATATTTGTGTAACACCTTTAATGACTGGGGCATATCTCAAAGTGTTCTGGGGCATCCAAGTTGAGGGTGAGAGAACCAAATGTGAGGAGGGGAAGGGTGACTGAAACTAACAGTCAAAGAGAGAGTCTTGGAAAATATAGTACTCGATTACAATACAATTTCCTCAACAATCAACCCAATGCTTTCTGTAAACTAATTGATCTATTTAAGAGCATTTTTCCAACAAGATTCAGAAGTGTTTGATTGAACAAGGTAGGGTCAGTATGAATCAAATGTCCTCAGAGATTGGGTATGTTGGATCCATTCCAGCTCTACCTTTTTACAGTAGCAAGTTGGTTTGTAAATGAATCTAGAGTCCTTAGTTAAAACATTCCGTAGAATACAAAACTTTCCTGCTACTTCATTATTAACCATCTTTCAAAGCATTTTATTAACGCTTGGAGCTTTTATATATTGTTGTGGACCATCATGCAGTGGCATGTGTTAGAGGTGGGAAGAGAATCCCCACTGTAATGGTCAGTGCAGGATTGAGAATATCATATGGCTCATCAAACAATCATGAGGAAAATCTGTTGCCTCAAACAATAGAATCAGAAATTTCAACTGCTAAAATTTGTAGGCATGCAAAATATACCTTTATCAATACAGGGAGCCTTTCTGTTTTACGTGAAGGTGGAACTAATGGTAATAGTACAGTAAAAGCCCGTTTATCCGGCACCCTCAGGACCTGGCCAATGCCGGTTAAACTGCGTGCCGGGTATTCGGGCGGCCAGCTGCCGAAAACCCGACACAAAAAAATTTACTTAAAAAAAAGTTAATTACAATTTTTTAAATATACCTTATTAATAATAGACTAAATAATGATAGAATATTCTATGGATACTTACCAATAAAACAATAAATATTGATTACAGTCTATAAACACAGCACACAATCACAAAGCAAACTTCTACAGCGGCGGACTGCAGTAGCTTAAAGTGGTACTACTGTTTTTACCTCTTTTTTTGTTTCTCTCCCTCCTTCCCTCTCTCTCTCTTTCACACACAGACTCAGTCAGTCTGGCATCTCAATGGCTCCAAACCCAACCCCCTCCACTCCTCTCATTTTCCATCTAAATTAATCAACTCACCCCCTCTCTCTCCCCACCTCCCTCTCCCCCAACTCTCTTTCTCCCCCCCTCTTTCCCTCTCTTTCTCCCCCGCCCCCCCCCCCCCCCCCCCACCGTCTTTCCCTCTCTCCCCCCCACTCTCTCGCTCCCTGCCTCTCTCTCCTTTGCCCACCTCATCCCGCACCAAAACAAGTGTATAAACCCACAATGTTGTCAGGCTGCACAGGCAATACATAGTATCTATCAGAGAGAGAGGGAACGTAAGAAAGGGGAAGAGAGAGGGAGAGATATCGAGGAAGGAAGGAGAGGGAGAGAGAGATAAAAAAGAGGGAGAGAAAGAAATAGGAGAGAGGGAGAGAAAAAACAGTGTACCTTTAAGATGAAAACCCAGAATTGCCACTACTGGCAGCTCTCAGAGCTACCATACTGTACTCTCCTGCGACAATCGACTCATTAAATGTGCCGATTGTGCCGGATAAGATCCAGTTATTCGAATGGGGACCTTTTTTTTGAGGTGCCAGTTATACGGAAGTTACGGTTGATTGGGTCATGGATAAACATGTTTTTACTGTAATAAGCTTTGCATTTGATATCGCACCTTGCAAGTCAGGACGACAAATCGAAGCATTTCACAGGCTTTAATGTAAAGTGACAATATATTTGAGAAGCATCTGCCGGCCACATATTTTAGGGTTTCCCTTCTGGAAATGTAACATTTATGGGTTATGTGGTGAGTGGCTGGGCCAGATGAAATGGAGTGGAATGGGGGAGGTAGGCGTGATGAAAATTGGGGGATTAGATCCACTACCTTCTGACTCAGACGAGAATGCTACCAACTGAACCATTCTGATACATCAAACACAACAGCACATCTATATGGCATGAATAAGTGTTGTTATTAGTTGTCTAGTCACTTATGATACTACCCACACTTATAGGAAGAGTTGTCTATGGAATTAGGCTTTGAAAATTCATTCTCTAGTCTATTTTTATGCTGTCTTTTATTGCATCATCTTTTCCCAACCACGTGAAGGATGATGTCTGGAGCACGTAACTAACCTCTAGAACGAATATAACGGGTGTAATAAATGATGCTCTTTCCCTAAGTAAAATAAAAGAAATTGATGTGTCAATTAGCAGTAATAGCTACCGTATAAGATATACGACCAAGAAGAGATCTGCAGAACTTCACAATTGTGAATCCCATTAAATTGATTGTACTTGTAAATGGACTGGCTCCGATGCATCCACCCTCTCAAAATAGACCTTACTTAAGATAATATTAAAATATTGTCCCCGGCAGCAGAAGATTGTGTCATTTTTCCAAAGGAAAAAACACACTTTGGAGTGCAATTCCACCAGCTAGTGCAGAATAGCAATTTGACTGCTCAATACTTGTAGAAATGTTTTCATCTGCACTAAGTAGGAGCAGTCTCAGATACATTTACTCGACATGTTTTGTAAGAATTTTCAGTAAACTCAGACAGTGAGTACAGCCTGTTTTGTAAATCACAATGTATGAAGTATATTCTGTAATTGTTTTTCATCCGATTAGAAAATTTGTTGGAAACATAAATGAGTACATTGGCATGGATGTTCATTTCAAAATGTGTTTTATTTGTGATCCGGTTTAAGAATTATTTAATCAGTTCAATAATTTTCAGCACTTCTAAAGCTTTCTGTGAGTGGGTTTCTAATTATTGCATTGTTCCAATTATATATCTTATGGGAAGATTTGCACCTTAGAATAAGGTTTGTTCAGTTTGAAATTAAAAGCCGTTCCTCTTGACATGCAATGTTCAGCCACTCACTGCTGTATGCCAATAACAGAATTGCAGATGTAATTCCATTTTTTGAAAAAAATTGTAATTTCAGGGCTTTTTTCTACCCAGTGTCTGGTCTATAGTTCTTCCATTTCTCAAATGTTATTTGATCATTTTCAACACTAAGACAGCATGTTGTCGGTCTTCTGAAGGTCTCATGATCAGAGATTTGTAGGTTGATTTACAGTTCTTTATCTGTTGAGCTCAGGTCTGTAGTTTGGGCACTACTATTGACCACAGCTTCTGTGATTTACAGAGGAGGAAAGTTAGCGATGGCTCCCACTCCTGACCACTGTCTAGAGACGTCGGCTAAGCGAGCTAAAAAATGAATGTTGGGTAAAGATGGGGCGGGATTTCAGCTGTTATGCCTCTGTGATCGCTCAGCCTGTCAGATCATACGCAAGGCTGACAACTACATAATAGCCACTCAAGTCAGGTGTTGGACGCCATCCATAAATCTCTAGAATGAAAGGCCTTCAGGGAAGCAGCAGAGGAGAAAATTAGTGGGGAAAGAAGTGTTGCGTAAAAACTAAATCAAATATTGCATGGTAATTGGGAAAGTTATAAAAAATGATCTGTATTCAAAAAATTTCTAAATTATTGCAACAAACTATACTGAAATCCTAAATTAAGTAATGTTCTACTTTTGGTTCCCATTTTAGTTTCTCATCTGTCTCAATCTTGTCTCTTGTTTTTCTTCCCTTTCCTCTTTCAGACAAATCATTACTTTCAGATTCTGCAGTTTTTCCTGTCTCGCATTTGTTATAAGTAAATCATGTCGGATTTATCCTTTGGCTTTGTTCCTATTGCAAATAGACAAAGATATAAATAATGAGTGGTGTTTTAGCCATTGCAATCCTTTTTTAATTTTCTAGAAGTGGTGCGACCTTGAGATTGAGCAAGTTTCAAGGTGATGTGCCTGGCAATGAAATATCAGAACTGAGGCTGTCCTTTGTGGCGCTCTTGTTAGTTTAGTGCTGAGCCAGGTGCAACCACAGTTTTTCAAGTCATTGTTCATGACAAACCAGCCGGCCATGCTCATTGGCAAGGCTTGGATGAGGCAGACTAGTGACTAGGGAAAAGGATTTTTCCTACTTGTCTCCTGTCAACCCTGCAAGCTAAGGCCCTAATGGGTAGGTTGGTTTGTAGCTGGACAAAAGGCTTGGGCACTTGCCAGGCAATGCTCCCAATGACTAGCTAAGCTTTAGCTAAACTCCCAGAATACCCTAATGCACACTGCGGTGTCCCAAGCCATGATTCTTTGCAACATACTCTTCATAGCTTCTCCTGACTTAGGTAAGCGGTGTGTGTCCCGCCAGGGAGAGAGTGAGCATTCCATTCCAGACCACAGAATATTTCCATGGCCTGTATATATAGAACGTGTGTCCAGTTTTATTACTTATGACAATGGCATTCCACTTAGGGACTTTCTCCTGACATGAAAAACACCATAACAGATGTAAGGATTGTGCAAGCTTTACTTATCACAAAAGGCCAGTGACTAGAGTTATTTTCTCCTGTGTGAATTAGGTTGCTTGCTTTGAACATTCTCTCCCGTTTTCTTTTCAGCCAAGATGAGGGAGATCAAGATGGCTTTCCAGAGGTTCAGACTTCACCACCTCCTTCACCATTTCTCTCTGCCATTTTGGCAGCATTCCAACCGGTAGCATATGAGGATGAGGAGGAAGCCTGGCGTTGTCATGTCAACCAGATGTTATCAGACACCGATGGCTCCAGTGCTGTGCATACATTTCATGTGTTCTCTAGATTGTTTCAGGTCAGTGACCACCTTTCAGATACTGTAGTAAGCATTGTGTTTAATGCTGAAAATCTGTAGCTTTGCTTGCCATCTAAGGAAATCAATAGTCCAACTGTTGTGGTGGCCATGTTTATTTTGTCTGTTTGCTAAAGTATTTTAATGTCTTGTTCCACACTGATAAACATATTTTGATAAGAGTTCAGATACTCTACAATTGATAGGAGCTTACATGTGGAGTCCTGTAGCTCAGTGGTTAGAGCACTCGCCTTATAAGCGTGAGACCTGTGTTCAAATCCAGGCAGGGCAAATCCCTGGACAAGTTTCCTTGCTCCACATGCCTAATAATAATTCCTCAAATAAAACAATAATAAATTGTTCATTTCAATCCACGACTGTTTGTGGACACTGCTGTGGGCGTTTCGCGGCCGCGTTTTGCCCACAAATATACAGTCAATTCACTTTACAGTATATTCTGTGAAGTACTTTGACACTTCTAAAAGACGTGAAAAGCGCTATATCAAATACAAGGATTATTATTACTATTACATGATGAGTCTTGTCCTGTTTGCTATCATTAAATTAGCAGACACCTATTCCATAAATGCCTGTAACATTTCTGCTAGCAGGAATTTAAAGCTATTGTAAGGAAAGGATGAAATTGTTACTGTTCACCACAATGAAATTGCAACTGCTGTTTCTCAAAAAGGAAAAACTAATGGATAATTCTCTACAGTACAATACACATTTATATTTATATAGTACCATTCACGGCCTTTCCCCCTCCTATCTCTCCGACTTGCTGTCTCCCTATCAGCCCTCCCGTCCCCTCTGCTCAGCAGGCTCTGGCCTGCTCTGCGTCTACCGCCCTAACCGCCCCACCATCGGCTTTCAGTCTCTCTGCTCCCACACTGTGGAATTCCATCCTGCAATCCCTTCGCCTCACTTCCTCTCTTTCCTCCTTCAAGGCCAGTCTCAAGACCTTCCTCTTCGACCGTGCCTTCTGCTCCCCTCCTAACTCTTCCACTTCTCCTTCTCCTACCCCGACCCTTTCCCCCTTGCTCGGGTCCTGACCTGATTGTTCAGCGCTTTGGGACGACCTCCCGACGTGAAAGGTGCTCTATAAATGTAATTTTGTTGTTGTTGTACCTTTCACTTTGGGATAATATACCAATGCACTTAGAAAATTCCAGGATAGTTCCAAAGAACAGGGGCAGAAATTTGGTGTGCTCATTCTGTCTATTCATCAAAATGAGATATTTAGTGTTGCTGGGACTGCAGGATATTTGCAGTAACCTTTGGTGATGTTCTTTGATCAGTGGCTAAGATGTCTGATCTTCTCTCCAACATTGCAGTTCGCAAATTGGTTTATAAACACTAAATGTTTGCTAATCTGAAATTTAGCTGAACAAAACGACAACTACAGCAACTTGCATTTGTGTAGTGCCCTTCGCATGGGGCAGTGTCCCAGTGCACTTAAACAATACATAGGATATAAAGGGTTAAAGATCAGGCTAACTTGAATTCTTGGCTTATTGTCTGCAGAGCATTCAGAAGAAATTCCGTGCCATAACTCATGATTCAGTCAGTCATTTGGGGGACAGCTTGCAGCGAATCGGATCAAAGTTCAAGAGCTCATTGGATGTAATGATGATGTGTTCAGATTGCCCTACAGTGTTTGTGGATGCTGAAACTGTAAGTCTGTACTTCAGTTACACTCTTAATTGTATTAATGCATTCTGTTTCCCTGATGCATCTGATTTGCAAATAGGTAATTAACATTAATTAATGAATAAGGTTTTGTCCCAGAAATTGAGCACTTCTTAATCACATTTACACTTTTAGTTTCTAGCAATTCCAAGAAAGTTTAAACTTATTCCAATCATGGTTTTTAATTATCAAAAAGACTATACGTGTAAGTTGCAGCTTGACTCAGCACATTGCTAATTACAGCTTATTCATATATTGAAATGGAAAAATCCTCTACTTCAGCACAGCAATAACTGAAAGTAATATTTTATGACCGGCATATGCTATACATTTCACTAGTAGTTTAGCTATACTATTTTGCTCCAATGATCACTGAAGTCTGCAAATTTCTAAGCTCTTAAATTATCATGGTTTTCCCCCCACCTTTCAGTTCTATTTGTTTTAATTATCCCTGTCTCTCAGTGCTGGAGCTGATACCAAGCACAGCCCTCCAACTCAAAGCAGGCTACTATTGAGGATTTTTAACTGAGCACTAGGTGGTGCTTGATCAGTATCCCTTTGAAGATTCATAACTTCTGCTCAGCAGCGCTCCACATGGGAAAATGTAGTACAACAATAACAACAAAATTATATTCATTGAGCGCCTTTCACGTTGAGAGGACGTCTCAAGGCGCTGAACAGTCAGGGGTCTGGACCTGAGCGGTGGGGAGAGGCAGGGTAGGGGGGAGGGAGAGAGATGCGTACTGCAATAAACCAGTGTTTGTGAGGATCAAAGCGCTGTATTGGTCTTATACTATTAGAAGATGTTTTGAAGATCAAAAATAGTTCTAAGATTGTGTAAAGAAGCTTACGTGGCATTGCATTCTAATCTGCAAATGTTGCCCCCAGTTTTCTGACTATTGTTCATTCTTGCATACATTTTTAGCAAAACACCATGTACTTAATTCCCTGCAAATGTTGTTCTTATTCTTTTACAGCTGCTCTCGTGTGGATTGTTAGAGACATTGAAATTTAGTGTGTTGGAACTGCAGGAACACCTGGACACCTACAATGCAAAGAGGGAGGGAGCTGAGCAGGTAAATCTTCTGCAATTACATGTGAACTTTAGGTTTTGATGTGTGTGCGTGCGACCGAGTGTGTGCGTGTGGCAATGTTTATACAGTTGACTTATAAGAGAAAAACCTGTTCTTTGCAATCAGCATAATTGTCTGTAGCAATTCAGGTAAAACTAGGACCTGGATATTGCAGTGCATTTCACATGTCCAACTACTCTCATCCCTGCTCCTAAATTAGAGAAAAAAACTTCTGACCTTTGAATTTAGACAGAGTTTTAAGTTATGAGATTCTACCTCAAGTCTTTCTTCGCAAAAACAAATTAATAAAAGATAATTAGGAATTACTACAGAAGTGAGGGGAAGAAAATTTGCAGATAACATCAATCTATACAGCTAAGCAGCTGGATAGATAAATGAATAGCGGATAGACTTCAATGATTTTCAGAAACTGGATTTGTTGCAGACTACAGATGTTTAAAGCAGTTTTATTTCAGAGATTTGCAAACTGCGAATCCTGAAAGCTGCCAGTCAAACAAAACAAAGTGCATCTGATGTCTGCAAACCACAAGTCACAATTAATTCAATAAATCTGATGTCAGAATCTCAAATTGAACCGCGTTGGTAGTATTTGTCAAATGACCAATTAGTATCTGTCCTACTGAGGGAGGCATGTGAAGCTGAACTGGCTCCAAGATGACATGTTTGACAATAGAATGTCAGAATCAAGCTAACCCTGTGGTCCGATTCCTGGGTTAGGTGGGTCTGCAGTGTTCCAGACACTGCTGATGACAGCACAGCCAGCCAGGCTCAACAGCAGGATGTTGAAGGGCAGACCAGTCACAAGGGGCAGGGGCTCGTCTCACTAAGCTCCTGCTAACTTTGCCAAAACCCTAATGGGTAAGGATGGTCCTGGCTGGACAAGCAGCAGGAAAGTTGCTCGGCAGTGCTCTCAAGGTCAATCTATGTAATTTTAGCTGGTTAGGCTCCAGGATTACCCCCAGTGCACACTCTGAGCTTCCCTAGTCATGGCTCTTGGCAATTTATGCCCTAATGCTTTCCGGAATTGGGTAACAACAACAACAAAGTTACATTTGTAGAGTGCCTTTCACGGTTGGGAGGATGGGTCAACAACAACAACTTTGATTTATATAACGCCCTCCACGCTGGACGGCGTCTCAGAGCGCTTCACAATAACGGATCCCAGGCCCGAGCCAGGGGCAGGGGGAAAAAGGTGACCGAAGGTGCGGTCTCTCCAAGTAGAGAATGCACGTTCCATTTCAACAATCTGTCTGGGATTTCTATGTGTAGGTGGGGTGGATGAAAATCTCATCTTGGTGTGGATACACTGAAAGCACGGTGATGGGGTTCCGCATGTGTCTGACACCCAGATGGACCCCCCACATAAAAAAAGTCTTCAAAACCCTTCAAAAAGAGCAGAACTTTTCTCTTAGTGTTGTAGCCATTAATCCCCCAGTTACAATTAATTATATAATTCCTGGCTGCTTGTGGGACATTGCTGCATGCAAATCGCCTACAAATAGTCACTAATGAAATCCTGTGAAGCACTTCAAGACATTTCAATGACTATATCAAGATGCTGTATCAAATGTGAGGGTGGTATTTTGTTTTAATGCATGTTGATAGGTATAAGTTCATAGTAATCACGCACCTTACCAGTGCACATGACTTGTGTACACGCGACTCTGAGTCTGATGATTCAGACAGGTTAGTCAACCCTCAGAGCGAGTTCAACCCAAAGAAACACTGTTTACACACCCCAGAGGATTTTTTGAGGCTTTTTCTTGTTCATGCAAACCTTGTAACCTTGCAGAGCCAGCTCAATAATTTTATAGGGCCTGGAATCACTATAGTTTTACAGCATGTATGTTTGTGCACAGTTTATCGATTTCTGTTTTGTTCGCGAAATATACAAGGTACATTCTCTTATTTGTTTCTTGAATGTGCAGTTGGGAGTTGTTCAACAAGTGGCGTAATCTGTACTGCACAAAAACAATTGCAATATTATTGTGAAATGCTTCTCTTGTTGCACAATGTTTGTTCCCTGTGAAGCACGTTTAGATTGTGTGTGCACATACGCATTATTTTTAGCACTTAGCACTTATTGCATCTGGGTTCCAGTTGAAACAATACCATTTGCGAAAAGATGGATACCTCAAAACACAAGTTCTGAGAAGAGTCAAGTACAACTCAATGAGTTTGAGAAAATAATCCTGATTACTGGCATTCTGGTTACTAAACAAATTGGCAGCTGGGTGACTGACACATGCAGAAACCCATCACCAACCTTAAGCTTATCCAAACCATCCAGATGTCCATGCATCCCACCACCCAGTGAAATCCTAGAGACGCAGTAAAAACCTGTTTATCCGTGACTCAATCATCCGTAACTTCCGTATAACCGGCACCTCAATAAAAAGGTCCCTATTCGATTAACTGGATTTTATCCGGCACAATCGCAGTGGCGCATTTAATGAGTTGATTGTTGCACTAGAGTACAGTACGATTAGTTCTGAATGCTGCTGGTAGTGGCACGTCCGTTTTTTTTCTTAAAGGGGCACTGTTTTTTCTCTCGCTCGCTCTCCTTTTTCTCTCTCTCCCTCTTTTCTTTCTCTCCCTCTCCTTCTTTCCTCTCTATCTCTCCCTCTCTCTTTCTATCTCTTCCCCTTTCTTTCCCTCTCTCTCTGACAGATATTACGTATTCCCTGTGTAGCCTGACAGTATTGTGGTTTTATACACTGTTTTGGTGGGGGTGGGGTGGGAGAATGAGAGGAGGCAGGGGGAGAGAGGGAAAGGGTGGTTGGGGGGGGAAGAGTGGAGGGGGGTTGGGTTTGGAGCCATTGATATGCCAGACTGACTGAGTGTGTGTGTGAAAGAGAGAAAGAGAGGAGGGAGAGAAAGATAGAAAAAAAAGAGAAAAAACTGACAGTGCCGTTTTAAGAAGAAAAAACTCTTCCATCCGCCATTGTAGAAGTTTGCTTTGTGATTGTGTGCTGTTTATAGACTGTAATTGATATTTATTGCTTTATTGGTAAGTTTCCATAGAATATTCTGTTATTATTTAGTCTATTATTAATATGGTATGTTTAAAAAACAAGTTAATTTTTTTTGTGTTGGGTTTTCGGCAGCTGGCTGCCCGAATATCTGGCACGCAGTTTAACCGGCATTGGCCAAGTACAGAGGGTGCCGGATAAACGGGCTTTTACAGTATATTGTTGTAATTCAAGGTACCATATCACCCTGGGCAGACACATCCTACTCACCTAACTCCAAAAAAGTATTACAACAGCTTCGATTTATATAGTGCCCTCCATCCCAGACGGCGTTTCAGAGTGCTGCACAACAATGGATCCCGGGACTGAGGCGGGGGTAGAAAGGTGACCAAAGGCATGGTTGAAGAGAAAGGTCTTCGGTTGGGACCTGAAACTGAGAAGAGAAGGGGCGAGGCGAAGGGAGTGAGGAAGGGAATTCCAGAGCCTCAGTGTGTAGTGGCTGAAAGCACGGCCGCCAAGGCTGGAGCGGAGGATTCAGGGGACATAGAGGAGGCCAGACCCAGTGGAGCGAAGGCAACGGGTGCTGGTTTGAGGAGAGAGGAGGTCGGAGAGGTAGGGGGATGCAGAGGAGTGGAGGGATTTGAAGACAAGGATATTAGGCATAGGTTGGCAAAAGCTTGAGGACCTTAGAACGTATATTGAGGTACTGCTCCAAACAGCTAAAACCACATAGCTTGCCATTGATATTGTTAACTAGCAAGCTTTACCCCTGCTTGTCCAGCTGGAACCACCCTGCCAGTTAGGGCTTTGGTTTGAAGGGTTAAGAGGCGTCTGAGTGGGATGATTTCCTACCATGTGGTGTGCATGGGTGTGTATGTGTGTCTGTGGCATGTATAGGGCTAGGGGTACTCTTTTTTTCTAAAGTAATTTTTTGTATGATCTTCTCACTTAACTAAAGACTAGAAGATGCAGGAAAGCAGCATACACTCATTCAGCTGTGCTTTCTGCTCTTTCTTTTGAAATCCCTGTTCTCTCTTCGTCTTAGCAATTCCATTCACACCTGACTCTTACCATCGACAAACTTTTGTGTATCTAAAGTCATGCCCTACCATTCCATCTTATGATTGCCTTGGACCAAAGTTGCACAAAGCCTTAATTCATTTTTTTTTTGTAATTTCCCTCTAATGTCCTCCAATTGTCCACAAAATTTGCCATGACATATTTATATTATTCATCTTGATTGATTTTTGGAGTAAGTCCACGCCATGAAATCTTGCCAATGTCACTTAAGTATATTATCCCTTTGTAGCTTGACTGATTATAATATCCCCCTTCAAATATTAATTAGTTTTAAAATGAGCACATTTGGTAGATAAATGTTTGGGAGTATTTTTCTTACTTGCACAGTAAATTTAAAAAATGAATAATAATAATAAGCCTTGCATTTGATATATCAGCTTCCACATCAAGGGGAAATCTCAAAGCACTTCACAGAATATAGTGTAAAGTGTAGTGACTGTATTTTATAGTGTGAGAGCAGTGTTTGAAGCCACATCTTCAGTCATCTCCTGTGCTCTAAGTCTGACACCGTCTACATGAAAGGCGTTACATAAATAGTCTGAGCTTTTAACAGTGGCAGAGCCTGACTTCAAGCCTGAGTGGGGAGCTGACTGTAAGAAAGGTTGAACAGGAAGGTTTTCAAGCGGGGCTTGAAAAAGGGGAGAGGGGGTCAAGCAGGAGTGTTCCAGAACCAACAAAAACAACACATGGCATTTAGAAAGCCCTTTTCATGTCAGAAAGATATTCCAAGGCGCTGGACAGTCAAATGTTTGCACCCTTGCTGGGGAACATCACCAAAGGCATGGTCAAAAACAGGTCTTGAGATGGACTTTGAAAGAGGCAGTCGATGGGACGAGCCAAAGTGACTCTGGGAGTTCCAGAGGATGGGGGCAGAAAGGCTGAGGATACCAACTGTTGGTGGGGGGCTGACAGGGCGGGAGACATGTCTGTTTGTAGGACGCAGCTGTGCGCTATTGGCTGCCACATTTCTCCCAGAATATATCAAATGCAAGGATTATTATTAACTTGCACAGCCACCCATGGAGTACATCAAGGCTCCGTTCTCAACCCTTTCCTTTAACTTATCTACATCCTTCCTCTTGGCACCCACAGGATGGACTTTCATGTATATATAGATGACTGCCAAATCTTCTTTTACTCTTCAACGCTTAAATGCCGGGTCCACTGATTGCTTGTCTACTTGCCTGCCAGATATCAAGACCTGACCAAGCTACAATTTCTTGCAATTCAATATGACATTCAGAAGCCATCCTCTTTAGCTTCCACCAACATCTCCACACTTCCAGCTCTGAGCTCTATCACTCTCTCCCAAACTGACCAAATAAATCCTCAACAACAACAACAAAATTACATTTGTATAGCGCCTTTCACGTCAGGAGGACGTGCCAAGGCGCTGGACAGTTACTCCTTCAGATACCACTTAGCTCAGCTCTCTTCCCTCATTCATACTCTTTCCTTCAAGACCGGCCTCAATACCCTCCTCTTCGACTATGCCTTCAGTCGCCCTCTTACCTCTCTGCCCTCCCTCATCCCAACCCTCTCCTTAACCCCCCCCCCCCCCCCCACCAGCTCAGTTCCCGAGTCCTGACTGTTCAGCGCCCTGGGAAGTCCTTTTGTGAAGTCCATTGAAACATCTCAAAGACATGATAAGGTATTATATCAAATGGAAGGATTATATCTGGTCCCCTTCCTCAGCCCTGTCTTACACCAGAAGCTGCCAACATCCCTGTTCATGCCACCTAGACAGACTTTTCAAAAGCACTCCTCACTGGACTCCCCCACCATCTGTACGCTGCAGTTTATCAAAAATTCCACTTCCCACATCCTTGACCGCACAAACTCTTCATGCTCATCACGTAGACTCCATGTCTTCCTGTGGATTTATTTCAACATCCTCAGCAAGGAATTATAAGATAATGTAAATAAATTTGGTTACAGATGCAATGAGTACTGTTGTCTCTAAACTTGAAGTACTGTGAGCTGTTATTGCATGATGCATAGAATGACAAGTTAATAAAACAGTAGATACACTGTCACAGCGAGAGAGCTAAATTAATTCATTTGCTAATGCAAATACAGGTAGCCTCTCCCAAGGACCTGTCTGATCTGTCATTTTGCTCCACAGACATCACAGGATTATCTGCAAGATTAAGCAAGTTTGATTTTAATAAAATGTGTTACCTGGGGTCACAACTTGTTTTGTACAAATAAATCTTATATTGGTCTGCAGTCAGGAACATCATATCTAACTAACAAGTTTTCAATGAAGTAACTGGCATTGTACGCCAATAATAATAATCTTCCTTGCATTTGATATTGTGCCTTTGATGGCAGGAGGACATAATAATAATAATAATCCTTGCATTTGATATAGTGCTTTTCACATCTTATCAACGTCCCAAAGCTCTTCACAGAATATACTGTAAAGTGAATTGACTGTATATTTGTGGGCAAATCGTGGCAGCCAATTGCGCACAGTAGTGTCCCACAAACAGTCGTGGATTGAAATGACCAATTTTATTATTGTGGTTTTTTGGACGGACTACTATTAGGCATGTGGAGTAAGGAAACTTGCCCAAGGTTTCGCCCTGACCAGCCTGGATTCGAACATAGGTCTCCCCAGCTTGGTCCCCCAGCTTGCAAGACAAGTGCTCCAACTACTAAGCCACAGGACACTTCTCAAAGCATTTCACATGATGTTCTGTAAAGTGTAGTGATTGTGCATTTGTAGGTGAATGCAGCAGCACATTTGCCCAGAGCAATGTTCGCAAACAGCCATGAAGCAACTCGCTACTTTTACCTGGACGATTGTTTTAATTACGTCGGGAGAAACTCCCTTTTCTTTTTGAATACCCTTTAACATCCACCTGAACAGTTGGGTGTAACATCTCATCCAAAGGACAACAACAAATCTGACACTTCAGCTGGGCCCAACACTGTTGGAATGTCAACCTAGTTTGTAAAACCAAACTCCAGAGATGGGGCTTAAACCCATAACCAGGAGGGAGAAGAATTCCTGAAGTGTGTGCAGGACAACTTTCTTGATCAGTATGTTTCCAGTCCAACGAGGAAAGAAGCATTGCTGGATCTAGTTTTGGGAAATGAGGTAGGGCAAGTTCAACAGGTTTCTGTAGGTGAGCATCTAGGGAATAGTGACCACAATATCGTTAGATTCAGAATAATTATGGAAAGGGATAAGGAACGATCACAGGTGAGGACACTCAACTGGAAAAGGGCTAATTTCAATGAGTTGAGGTGGGACCTAGCCAAGGTGGATTGGAAAGAAAAATTGGCAGGTAAGACAACTAACGAGCAGTGGGCAGCGTTCAAAGAGGAGATAGTTCAGGCACAGGTCAAAAGCATCCCCACAAAGGTGGAATGTAAGGCATCCAAACCTCCCTGGATGACTAAGGAAATCGGGGCCAAAATAAAACAAAAAAAAGAGGCTTATGATAAGTGTCAGGCTCAAAATTCAGAAGGGAACCAAGCAGAATATAGGAAGTGTAGGATAGAACTAAAAAAGGAAGTTAGAGGGGCAAAGAGACTGCATGAAAAACAATTAGCGAGTAAGATTAAGGGGAACCCTAAGGTTTTTTACCAACATATTAAGAGTAAAAGGTTGGTCAAGGATAGGGTGGGGCCAATTAGGGACCTAGGAGGAAATCTCATTGTGGAGGCAGAGGGCATGGCTGATGTACTGAATGAGTACTTCGCCTCTGTCTTCACAAAAGAAAAGGATACAGCCAATGCCATGCTATTAGAGGAGAGGGTAGGAGAAATGGATAGAATAATTATAACCAGAGAGGAAGTTCTAAAAAGGTTGACGTTGCTCAAGGTGGATAAGTCACCTGGTCCGGATGGGATGCACCCTAGGTTACTAAGTGAGGCACGGGAGCAAATAGCAGGGACTCTGGCCACGATCTTTCAATCTTCCTTGGACACAGGGGTCGTGCCAGAGGACTGGAGGATAGCTAATGTTACTCCCTTGTATAAAAAGGGGCAGAAGGACAAGCCTGGTAACTTCAGACCAGTCAGTCTAACGTCGGTAGTGGGCAAACTTCTAGAGTCCATAATCAGGGACAAGGTAGATGTTCACTTAGAAAGATATAGGCTAATAAAGGACAGTCAACATGGATTTGTTAAAGGCAAATCTTGCCTTACAAATCTGATAGAATTTTTTGATGAGGTAACGGAATGGGTGGATAATGGTAGCGCAGTTGATGTAGTTTACATGGACTTTCAAAAGGCATTTGACAAAGTGCCACATGAGAGACTTATTATGAAATTAAAGGCCCATGGCGTAAAAGGGACAGTGGCAGCGTGGATCCACAACTGGCTGCGAGACAGAAAGCAGAGAGTTGTAGTGAGCGGCTGTTTTTCAGATTGGAGGGAAGTGAGCAGTGGTGTGCCACAGGGATCAGTTTTGGGACCATTGCTGTTTGTAATCTACATCAATGATCTGGACTTGGGTATACGGAGTACAGTTTCCAAGTTTGCAGATGACACTAAGTTAGGGAGAATAGTAAATAGTGAGGAGGATAGTAGCCATCTGCAAGAGGATATAGACAAATTGGTAAAGTGGGCAGACACATGGCAGATGAAGTTTAATGCAGAGAAGTGTGAGGTGATGCATTTTGGGAGAAGAAATGAAGGGAGGCAATATAGGCTAGATAGTACAATTTTAAATGGTGTGAAGGAACAGAGAGACCTGGGGATTTGTGTTAGTGACTCGTTGAAGGTGGCAGGACAGGTAGACAAGGCTGTTAAGAAGGCATATGGGATACTAGGCTTTATAAATAGGGGTATAGAGTACAAAAGTCAGGAAGTGCTGACTAACCTCTATAGGACTTTGGTGAGGCCTCAGTTGGAATACTGTGTTCAATTCTGGTGACCACACTACAGAAAGGATGTGAAGGCATTGGAAAGGGTGCAGCGAAGATTTACTAGGATGGTGCCAGGATTGAAGGACTTCAGCTATGAGGAGAGGCTAGATAGGCTAGGGTTATTCTCTCTGGAGCAGAGAAGATTGAGGGGAGACCTAATAGAGGTTTATAAGATCATGAGGGGTTTCGACAGGGCAAATAGAGAAAAACTATTTCCACTCGTGGGTGAATCTGTGACTCGTGGTCACAGATTTAAAATAGTTTCAAGGCGAAGTAGAGGGGAGCTGAGGAGAAATTTTTTCACTCAGCGAGTTGTTCGAATCTGGAATGCATTGCCTGAAAAGGTGGTGGAGGCTGATTCGATAACAACTTTTAAAAGGGAATTAGATCTTTATTTAGGGAGAACAGGTCTATTAGGCTATGGGGAGCTGGCAGGGCAGTGGGATTGAATCGCTCTTTTCAAAGAGCCGGCACAGACTAGATGGGCCGAATGGCCTCCTTTTGTGCCGTAAAATTCTATGAATCTATTCTATGAATCTAACCTTCTGACTTAGAGGCGAGGGTGCTATCAATATCAACTGAGTCAGGCTGACACTGTTTAACAAATAGTTTTGCATAAATAAACAATACACTTACAGAGATGTAGTATAAGGTTGAACATGTTACAGCATTGCATTAATTAATACCTTATCTAACATTGTTATACAACAGACATTAATAAGATTAATGTGCATAAATACATATCTGTAGCTCAGCAACCAACCAGACAGAGCTCTCAATAGCAAGCTATGTACTGTAGTTTAGTTGGTTATACTTCAGCAGAATGCCAATACAATCTCTTGGGACCTCTTGCCAATCTGAGCCTAATCCTTTGGGAATTTGGTAAGCAGGATAGTTCATCCTATTAGTAAATGCACGTCCTATTCCAGACACATAGCAATTTCCATGTATAGTGGAATGCATATGTGGAACTCTGTCAGGTTTGGATACTCTTAATCAGAACAACAGATTATGTATGTGTTGACTGGACCAAAAAAATATTTTCCTCAAATATTTTGCCAACAAGGTGCGGCATATTTTGGTAACCTGCTTACAGCATGTTATGTATTCAGAGATATGACCAGAACATTTGCTTTATGTTATGAGCTTTTCTCTGAAGCAATATTATGATTGGATTTTGACAGAGAGCCGACCAAATAAGATTTAGAAATAGCTTGCAATCCTTGAGACTCAATCAAATTGATTTCATGGTCCCTGGAGTATTGCATCCAAATGTAATTTACAGCTGCATTTATTAAATTAACCTGATGAGGAATGTGCACCTTAAGACCAGTTGCCTCTTAATGTCACTTGCTTGACACAGGTCATGCTAATGCTGGATAGGTTTAAATAGCAATATGCAATATTTCATTCTTTCCAATACTATTTAAAAATACAAAACATTTTGTAGATTTTTTGAAAAATCGAATCCTGATTATTTTTTCTAATTTTAAAGCAATTCATTTAAACGTTTTGTAAATTTTTGTTCTGTGAAGAATTTTATATTTGTTTTCATGCAAGTTGAAAATAATATGAGTTAATTATTTTGCCCCAATAGCTTTCCATGCAGTCACTGATGTGCAGCAAAAATATTATGCCTATACAAACATAAGATGTTTTCAAAGATTAATGCTCTATTTATACTACTGCCTCCATATCACTGTCAATCAGAATACACCAGATTTTTGTGTTTTTTAACAAGACCAGGCTGTTCTAATCAGTTTACGTGTCAGTTGACAGATCGAAACACTAATATATATAGTGAATATCAAATCAACAAATTTGAGTCCAAATTAAATTGTTATCGAGGTCTAAACTAATAATTAGTTCTCCAATTTCTATTTAAATGAATGTCCATTGAAGCCAGTAAATGTACCAGTGGAACAATCTAGTATTATCTATTCTTCCAAGTGATCAAAAAGATTACAGTTCTAAATATAATTTATAGAATTACCAATTAGCCAGAACCTCATTCAAAACAACAATCTAAAACCTGCCAATCACAGAAACATATGTCTGCAATTGAAGGCAGTGTTTCTTGTTTTTCTTGGTGTCTGCTTTGTTGCCATGAAATCTCTGCATCACTAAGGGAACTAACCGGCTCTATTGGTCTCCTGCTTACATAGAATTAAGCAGAATACACATTACAGAAACCAGTCCAGCTTGTACCAGTTTTGCTGTGCAACTACCAACCTAAATGTGTACAAACAGCCTGATTTTGTAAATAGACCATCTCCAGTTTCCTCCTTTGGGGAAATGTTTGCTTGGCCTGTGCTCCTGTGATAATATAGCTGAGAGTAAAACTTCCCTAAAGGGAATTGCAGATATGATCAGAAACGTGTTGCATGAGAATCCATGAGGGCACCCTAGAGTTTCAGACATTGGAGTTCCCCAATACTGCGCACCAAATAATAATACATTTTCCCTAACATAAAGATAGAACCTGGACGGGGAAGTCTTGTGGTTTGCACATTACATGAAACACAAGTTTCATGTAATGGTGCATTCAAATGTTAATCGTATATTTATATCAAAGAATATTATCAATAGTAGTTGTTAATATGTTATTGCACCTTTCACAAGTAAGGTGACCCAAAGCATTCACCAACGTGCTCCAAAGAAGATTTACTGTGAAATGCAGTATTTGTGGGCAAACAAAGCAGCCAATTTGCACACAGCAACTTCTCACAAACAGCCATGAAATAAAAAATCTATTTTATTTGGGTTATTGTTGGCCAGGACACAGGGAGAAACTCCCTTCTCTTTTCCAATAGTGCCATGGGATCTTTAATGTCCACCCGAACAAGCAGGTGGGACCTCAATTTAATGTCTCATCGGACAGTCGGCACCTCTGACGATCCAGCCCTCCCTCAACAGTTCATTGAAATGTCAGCTTAGACTTATATGAATTCAAGTGCCAATGCAGGGCTTGAACTCAGAACCTTTGTTTCAGAAGCGAGAGTGCTATGACTGAGCCAGGCTGACATAATTAACATAGTGACATACTAGCAAATTTAACCAAAATAATACCATATATAGAAGTAAAGAATTTTTTCTACTCTTTACAGTAAGGATTTTTTTTTACAGTCTGTGCAAAAGCTATTATTTTCTACTTGTTGAATTGTTGACTTAATATAAAATTAAACTTTTTTTTTTCCAGTGGTTAGAAAACTGCAAAAGAACCTTTGGAGATGACATCCAAAGAACCAATCGAGATGCCCAGGTGAGTGTGTATTTCCAGCTCTACTCCCCTTCCACTTTATCCAGGTTGTTGAAGTTTGGAAGAGCAGAATGCATGATTCCCGCTTCAAATTGTAACTTTGAACAATTGTACTAAGCTGAATGGATGCAATCTCATATAGGCACGTTTGGATAATTAGATGCTCCATAATTCAAAAAGCCTTGAAGAATCATGCCTACAGTCACCCTGGATATAAAGTCACTGAAGCTCTTTTCATGCATAAGAGATAGCTCTTCAACAATGTTATTTAATGTAGTTATTATGACTTTCTTTCAATAAACCCTCTATTTTGTAGATATAGTTAAGCATGTTCCATACATCAGTAGTTTACTATACCATGTACAGTTGTCAACCCTTATCAATCCTTACTTTTGAAATTTTATATATCCCTTGCATATCACTGTCAAGTGATATGTCAAGTGTCCCTTGCATATCACTGTCAAGATGGCATGTACTGTATCTGGTTTGAATGCACACTGCACATGCTAAATACAATAAAAGCCTGTTTATCCAATCCCGATCAACCGTAACTTTCGTATAACCAGCACCTAAAAAAAAAGTCCCCATTCGATTAACCGGATCTTATCCGGCACAATCGCTGTGGCGCATTTAATGAGTCGATTGTCACAGGAGAATATAGTATGATTAGCTCTGAATGCTGCCGGTCGTGGCACTTCCAGGTTTGGGTCTTAAAGGGGCAATGTTTCTCTCTCTTTTTCTTTCTCTCTCTCCCTTTCTTTCTCTCTCTCTCTCCCTCTCCCTCCTTCCTCTCTATCCCTCTCTCTTTCTTTCTCTCTCTCTTTCTTTCTGACGGATACTACATTGCCTTTGTAGCCTGACAGTATCATGGGTTTATACACTGTTTTGGTGGGGGGTGGAGTGGGAGAAGGAGAGAGAGGCAGAGAGAGAGAAAGGGTGGGTGGTGGGGGGGGGGGGGGGGGTAGAAAGAGAAAGGAGTGGGAGGAGGAGGGGAGGGAGAGAGGGGCTGAGTTGATTAATTTAGATGGAAAATGAGAGGAGTGGAGAGGGATTGGGTTTGGAGCCATTGAGATGCCAGACTGACTGAGTGTGTGTGAAAGAGAGAGAGGGAAGGAGGGAGAGAAAGAAAAGAAAAAACGAGAGTACCCCTTTAAAAGAAAAAAAAAACTCTTCTGTCCACCACTGTAGAAGTTTGCTTTGTGATTGTGTGCTGTGTTTATAAACAGTAATCGATATTTATTGCTTTATTGGTAAGTATCCATACAATATTCTGTTATTATTTAGTCTATTATTAATATGGTATGCTTTTTTTAAAAAAAAGTTTTTTTTGTGTTGGATTTTCGGCAGTTGGCCGCCCGAATATCCAGCATGCGGTTTAACGGCATTGGCCAGGTCCCGAGGGTGCCGGGTAAACAGGCTTTTACTGTATAAGTATTTTAGTGTTCTTCGCCTTGAGAGAGTGTTAGTCTGGTTTCTCAAAATTAGGCTTAGTTTTTAAAGAATGCATTATAGATAGCTCTTAAGCAATGTTATTTATTGCAGTTATTATGACTTTCTATCAATAAACTCTCTGTATTTTGTAGATATTGTTAAGCATGTTCCAGCTCTCTTGGCAGTGTGGTATAAAAATTACTCCACTGTAAGATTATGCTGCCTAAGAAAACAACAGTTGATTTATGTAATCGCTCAGTGTTATTCTATTGAGCTGTTCAGGCTTCACCCAATTATTCAGAAAAACAAATCAGTCTGTGCATGACTTACATTTGCTCTGTTTCACTTTCTGTCTATCACCATAACATCGTAAATGACGTAACCAGCGTTTGTTTTTATTGGTGGACAAACTGGTTCTTATATTGTTGTGACTTGTTTTCAATCCAATCTATATTTACCTTTATGTCCCTGAACATGAGGGCCTCAACTGGAAAAACATTCTAAAACATTTTACATGTTTGGATTTATTTTCATGTTGACAAATACAGGTATCCTTCCCCAACCGCGGGGGATTCGTTCCTGAAAACCTCCGCAGTTAGCAAAACTGCGGTTGGAAAATACAGGGCCCTATGGGAAACATGGGGATAGGGGGAGTAATTTTGGGAGCATTGGCTGCCAGGATCTCTAGCAATCCTCGAGGCTGTCTGACTGACTGATCTACAAACAGACACAGAAAGAGAGAAATCAACGGAGAAGGTGGTGTGGTGGGTGACACGGAGGTGGGGGGAGGTGGAGAAAGTGGCGTGGTGGGTGACATGGGGATAGGGGAGTAAGTTTGGGAGTATTGGCTGCCAGGATCTGCAGACACAGAGAGAGAGAGAAAGAGAGAGAGAGAGAGAGAAATCAACGGAGATTTACGTTAATCCTAAGAGAGAAGCGACATCTGGCTGGTTGATTGCGACATCACAACTGGGTCCTAGCGCCAGACGCTAGCGCAAAGCTGGTTGCTTTGATGCTACTGGGTGCTAGCATCAAATGCTAGTGTTAGTGTTAAAACTTGTGGATAAGCAAGGGTTAAGCAATAACCATTGCGTGGTTAGCAAGAGTTGTCGCATTTAGCAAACCGTGGGTACATGAGTTGAGAGGTTAACGAGGCCGCGGTTGGGGTGGGGTATCTGTATCTTCAAAACCTGTTTGGGTGTAAATATGAAATCAACAACAATAAATTATATTTTGATAGCGCCTATCCTGATCTTGCCAGGATCTTGACAGGACAACAACAACAACTTTGATTTATATAGCGCTCTCCATGCCAGACGGCGTCTCAGAGCGCTTTGAACATCCCAAGGCAAGCTGTTGGGTATAGGGAGTACAATTTCCAGGTATGCCGATGAGACAAAGCTGGGAAAAGTAGTAAGCAGTGAGGAGGATAGTAGCAGACTGCAAGAGGATATAGACAGACTGGTAAAATGGGCAGACACATGGCAAATGATGTTCAATGTGGATGATGATGTTTAAAGTTGAGCTACTACTGATTAACATTGTACCCAAGCTGGGTGTTGGAATCAAAAGGGGTAGTGGGGGGTGGGTGGGGGCGACTGAGGGTGTGGTCAATAACAACAAGATTACACTTATATAGTGCCTTTCACGTCAGGAGGACGTCCCAAGGCGCTGAGATAAGGAATATATTGAGACCGGCCTTGAAGGAGGCAAGGGAGGGGGTGAGACAAAAGCACAGAGATATAGAGTTCCACAGAGTGGGGGCAGAAAGACTGAAAGCCTAACTGCTGATGATGGTGGGGGAGGAGGGGGTGGTGGGGGAGGTGGGTGGGATAGGCCAGTGCCTGAGGAGCTGAGAGAGAAGTAGGGAGGAGCAAGACTGAGGGGCTTTTGGAGTGAGGACAACGATCTTGAACATGATATTTTAGGGGGAATGGGGAGTCAGTGGAGCTGGGCGAGGGTGGGTGTGAAGAGGGTTGTGGAGCCTGGTGTGGGGCAGGACACGAGGTACAAAATTCTGAATAATCCGCAGTTTATGGAGGGAAGAGTTGGGCAGTCAAGCCTGGACAATGGAGGTATCGATGAAGGCCTCAGCGGCTTTAGGGGGAGGGCTAGTGGTGGAGGAGGGCAATGTTGCTGAACACTTTATGGTAAGCGCAATCTTCAAATGCCTGATCAATCGCGTTCCTCATTGGAAGTTATGCTTTTAGTGATTACAAAGCTCAATCAGTGTATCACACCTTGAACCTAGTAATTCACCCTTTTCCTCCATACCTCAGGTGCTGACAGCATCTCCCTCCATGGATGCGCTCTATAGTACCCTTACAGAACCTCAATGTCCTGTTCCAACTGTCCTACATCCCCCACATCAGTGTCATGACCTGCTCTGCCTTTCCCCACCTTTGCAGGATTGCTCGACTCTGTCTCGCACCGCAGGCCACCGAGACCCTCACCCACGGATTCATCACATCCAGGCTCAACTACCAAACTCCCTGCTTGTTGGCATCCCCAACTTCTCCATCCATAAATTATCCAGAACTCTGAAGCCTGTATGCTCTCCCACACCAGGCTCCGCGATCCGCATCCTTGCCCGATTCCACTTGTTTCCCTTCACATAGAGGATACAGTTCAAGATCCTGGTCCTCACCTTCAAAGTCCTTTATGGACTTGCTGCTCCTTATCTCTGCGACCTCCTACCCCCCGCCCACCAACCCCGTCCACTCAGTGGGCTCTGGACTACTACACATCCCTTGCCTTGTTTGCCCCACCACTGTTTGCCTCGACCGTGTGTTCAGTTACCATTCTACCCCTACCCTCCCCACATTTCACTTTCTGATCCCAACCACCAGGATCCCTGATTGTCTAGTGCCTTAGGATGCCCTGATGTGAAAGGCTCTATACAGTTATAATCTGTTGGTGTTGAAAATAAATATTCTTGAACAAGTTTAATGGGGTTTCCCAGTGATTGAACAGAATAATGTGCAGGTAGTCGCAGCTGGATAAAGGTTGCACTGTTATCTCTTTTAAGATGATAGTCTAACAGGAATTCTTCTTACTGTTCAATCCGCTGTTGTATTTTTGGTACATGATTTAAAAATATATTTATATATTTATTATATTCTCGCTATAGATATATTTATATATATGGTGCTAACATTGTGTTGCTTCTATGTATTCCATTCAACATCTTTTCATTTTCTAACACTAAACATCTAACTTGCTAAAATGTGGGCTTTTTATATAATTTGTGGTTTGCAGTCAAAATGAAGATATGGATTTATAATAATACTTGCATTTGATATAATGTTTTATGTCATTGAGACATCTCAAAGCACTTCACACAACTTACTATAAAGTTAATTTTGTGGGCAAAACGCAGCAGTCAATGGAACACAGACCCTTTCAGATCTTTAGGTATTGCGACTCTTACAGATTACAGATTAAATTATAGTGAAAATATTAATTTATTGTGAAAATATTGAGTATTTTTAGCAACTAAACTCAATCCTTAAATGCAAAAAATGAGAGTAGCTTGTTGTCCTTGGATAACTAACCAAAAATATTGGTGCAATAAGGAATCTAGATATTTTTCTGTTTTATTGGTAACATGAACATACTTCTAAAGATGTTTGTGCTAGTCTTTTGCAAGAGAGTTGTGATCAATAAGGTTTTAAAAAGTAAATGTGTACCATTTCAATGCCTGTGTGATTTACTAAGCTCTTGTTATGACACTGAAATGGATGGCCACCACTCTGCGTCATTTTTATTTGAAGAATTCACATGAAACTACAATTTTGTGCAGAATCGTGCATGCTTTATGGCTCCTCAAAAGAATTGCTGAGATTCCAGAGTTTACTTTTTTTTAAAAGAAGTGGGTAAAGGACATTGTGTATGTGGAATACGGGGTAGAAACAGAGAGATAAATTGGTATATCGTCCACAACGCAGCAGATAGACCTCTATAATTGGCCTTAACACCCCTAGGCTAGGGAGGGAAAGTTGAGCCACTCCTGATAAAACATTGCAAAGTATTTTGTAAATCAATTTGTCACAACTGAAGTGAATAATGATCCTTACAATTGTTATACAATTGATTTTGTGTGTCAGCCTAGCTCAGTTGGTGGCACACTCAACCTCTGAGTCAGAAGGTTGTGGATTCCATCCTCACTATGTATTCCAATTTAAGTAGTCTAGGCTGACACTGCAGTGCATTGCTGCTACAACAACCAGAACAACAACTTTGATTTATATAGCACCCTCCACGCTGGATGGCATCTCAGATTTGCTGGCATGTGTGATGTGTTGTTGGAGGTGCCTTTGCTTAAAATGGTTAATCCAAGGCTCCATCTGCCTTTCCCAGTGGACATTGAGGATACCAAGATTCTATGAAAAAAGAGAAGGGAGTTTCCCCTGGTGTCCTGGCCAATAATCCCCTAAATAACATTGGTCACTCATTTGTCACTGTTTGTGGGACATTGATGTGTGCAAATGGGCTACTGCATTCACCTATAAATATATAGTCACTGGGCTTTGTAGTATATTTTCTGAAACGTTTTTAGACATCATAGTCACTTGTAAAATTTGCACTAGATACATCCCACAAACAACTTTGCAGACCTGGTAGAATTGTAAAAATAAATTACAATACCTTGGAAGAACATTACTTCTGTTATACATTAGAAACCTCGTGTGGAAAAATGTCTGATCTGTGTGTTAATTGATGAAATCTTATGAAATAAGCAAATGTGGCAGCCAATTTCACTGTAGATTAAATTGCTGAAACATTTTTTTTAAATCACTGCAACAAAATTCTGAGTTTTGATTTCTAGCTAGAGCTGTGATAAGATTGGTTCTGCCATTAACACTGGGGCATCTTTTACCTTGTTTGGAAATGTAACTGTCACTAATTATTGATCTTTTTTTCTTTCCTTCTTTTGTGACCTGCTCACCTTCTTGCTTAGCAAATGGAAGTTCTAGCAGTAAGTGATGGTTCTTGACTTCTAGACATATTAACAGTGTCTGAAACAAGCTGACCTTAATTTGTGGCATAATGTTTGTAACCCAGCCATGTGTCTCACTAATCATATGTGTATGTAGATGTATGTGCACATTGCCATCTGTCTGAGAATGTCATTATACATCAATCGTCTTATAGTCTTTCATGTACAGTATTTAATTACTGAAGCAAAGTCATTGTTTAATATTGAAATAAATTCTGCTAACTATGGTTTAGCTCTACTGTACTAATACAACTAAATCTGGTTATTATTTAGCATGTGAGCACATCCTGAGATCAATGTATTACCTCAGGATATGCTTCATCAGATTTTATGTGAATAAATATTATATAAATTATATGAAACCCCATGGATGGTGAATAATACATGGTAAAACCATTTGATTTAAAAAATATTTTCAAATGTGTTGGATTTACCAGTTTTGTATCCAATTTTCATGCATACCAAAAATTCTACATTCAGTATATCATAGTCACAAAATCAAGTTAGCTTTATTCTCAGATATATAAAACTTGTCAAAATAATGCATTAATGCAGAAGGAGAGAATGGAGAAAAGTAGGCAGTAAATCATGCTACTGTTGAAAATTATTCTATTTCTCACTGTGTGTTGGGTTGTCTTACATATTCCTATTGCAATGATGGGTTTAATGTTCCATGTCTCCGATTTTGAAAGGGATATACCTTACACCAGATGTACCTGAATTTCTGTGTGTACAGAAATATGCAGCAATAAAATAAGCAAAAACACCACACATTTTTACTTAAAAATTGTCTTTAAAGTATTTTTTAACATAGTTTCCATATAGGATCCTATCATTCCTCCAAATAGGATGCTACTATTCCACCAAATAAAAGTATTTAAGTGACGATTTCTGAACTATATTTAAATAAACCAATCCTTATTATTCCAGATGATATATTTTCTAACATTTTGCCATTGGCCTGAATCTTTTGCGGTGCATCAATTCTTATTTTACAACAAAGTATTTCATTTTGAAACAATTTTCTTGTATTTGTCTGTTTGTAACAAGAAATGTTTTTGTTGCTGGTTGATGTACTGCTGTAGATATGTTTTGTATAAAGATGCTATCAGTATTGCAAAAGGAGCACTATCCCAGTAACTAGACCAGTGAGTTTAACGTCAGTAGGCAGAATATTGCTAGAGTCCATAATTAAGGGATTATGTAAGTGCACACTAGAATCAATATAAATATCTAATTGGGAGTTAGAAGGAATCGGTTGGTGAATAAGTTTTGCAGGTAGTGATCAGTAGTTTCTGTTCGTTCCCCACGTCTAGTTAGTGAAACATTTGGTTGTAAAATTTGTATTTATTTTGTTATACCTAGATATTAGAAAATAATTCAGTACAAGTTCAAGAGCATTAAGCGAAGTGTGAAAAAAGCAGAAATGGATAAAGAATGTAGATTGTATGCAGATTAATAGCAATAATCAAATAGTGATTTGATCAGCAGGTTACAGAAAGAAGGGAATTTGATGTTCAATGTCCTTAGACATGAAAGAAATGTTCTTGTAGAAGTTAATCTTCCTAATCTGACCTTGGACATTGTGTTTTATGTTTGAGTGGAAATTGACTTGAATCTTTTGGAATATGATTTTATTGGTGAGGTTTAACTTGCCACATTCAAAGTTAGCTTTTTTATGTTGCTGGCTTTTGCAATTTGCAATTAACCATTCTGTGAATCTTGCACATTCAACGCTTGTGCTACTGGCAAACCAGAATATACAATGAGTGCATCAGTTTCAGTTCTATCATGATGGAAGTTTGAATCCTATATGTGAATGTTGGAGCGAATAATATCTTTTGTAAGCAATGAACATAATTATTGGGTTCCCTTTGTGAAGATAGGAAGTTCTGTAACTGGCACGGTTGATCTTGTCAAATCCCCATTTCAAAATGTGTGCTGGCTCAGTGTTGGTAGGATGTATATCCAGGAATGTGGCATTCCAGGCTAAATTGTATTGGATAATGATCATTTCCCAGGGCCAAATGTTTATTGAAGATTAAAGTAAATTTATGGAAATGCAACCATTCCTTAAAACACTTTTTGACCTCCAGGAAACACTTTCAACAAAAAAGTTGAAAACACATTTCACAAGATAGGTTCAACCATAATGTACTTAGTCAGTTGTTTATTTTATAACCCTTGGTGCAGCCTGATACTTTTCTGATGTACACTTTAGCTGAAATTGAACACTCATATGAACTTGGTATTTTAGACATTTTATCTGTTAACTATCAGTAAACCTGGCATCCACAAATAGGAAATAGCACGTTTTGAATGTCAGTTGATTATTGGGATGGAGTGAACTGGTGATGTTTTTCAAAATGTTATCATTTTAAATAGTTTATTAGTAATAGTCTGAATTGTCAAGGCAATATCAACCTGCTTTTTGTTTGCAAGACTAGCCGGCGGCTTAGTTTTTCAGCCTTGGCACAGCGGTCATGATTTTTTACTGCCGTTTGACTTTCACATGCTTTTCTAACTCAATAGCGTACACTTACCAGGAAACCCCCTTATATCGGCCTTCAGTCTAGCACGGCCTTGTGTAAAGGCTGTTGTCCTTTGTACCAGTTGCACTCCCACCTGACTTCTGTTGCTAAATAATGGATGAGTTCTCCCAGGTTGTGACGGCCATCACTCTCTGTGGTTTGCACAGGAAATTCCATTCACGTTGCACCATGCTGCAGGAAATGTCGTTGACATCACTTCACAGAGTGACAGCAATGTCACTTGTTGAGCCTAGTGAGCAGGCACAGGAAGCCATCACTGCCAGCTGCACTTTCAATGCACAACACAAGACAACTAGCCAGTTAGCACTTTGCTTGTTATACACTTTGCTTATTGTTGAACCCAAAGGACCACACTATGATAAGGTTCCCTGTATCAGGAGAGATTTCCTTCTTGCAATTAATGAGTATCCATCATTAATATTTTATCTTATGTTGCAGAAAGCTGGCTATGATTAATCTTTATCTGTTATAGTGTGCACTAAAACAGCAGCTCACTAATTTATCTACCATTAATGTTTAAACTTTAGGAGCTGGAGCTGTGTCGAAGGCTTTATAAGCTGCATTTCCAACTACTACTCTTGTATCAAGCTTATTGCAAGCTCATCAGTCAAGTGGATACCATCAAGCAAGAGCCTGAGGTGAACCAGAATTTCTTTCCTTTTTTTGTGGAAAAGCTTTGATAAATGTGATATTTAGGTAGAATTTCTGGTGTCTGGGCTCCACTGGCTCCCCGTGCCAAACAGATCGACTTCCAAAATCCTCCACTCGTATTCAAATCCCTTCACTCTCTGACACCTCCCATTGGAATTCACGCTTTCAGCCACTATGCCCGAGACTCTGGAACACTCTACCACAATCCCTCCGCCTTGCCCCCTCTCTCCCCTTTTTCAAGTCCCACCTGAAAACCTTCTTTTCAACCGCGCTTACAACAACAACAAAGTTACACTTGTATGGCGCCTTTCACGTCAGGAGGCCGTCCCAAGTCATTGTTTCAGACCCGATCTGGAGTCGGGGACAGGAAGGTGAATGGAAAGTGGGGGAATTTGGGGTGACCGATGGGACAGTCATCTTCTCCCGCTCCCCCAGCTCGGAGTGAGTGTTAAGTGCTCTGAGATGCTACCCTCCATGGAGGGCTCTATATAAGTGCAAGTTATTATTGTAGAATATAAATTAAAATATCTCTGCAGGAAGACAGCACTGCTAGTAGCTCTGGAATTCGCTAGGGAGTTTGTGAGATGTAGTGGTTGATCGACCCCATCTGACTCTTGTATAGGATAATACTACCTCCTCCACCTACCCAACCTGCCCCTAAAACTCTCCGAACATATACGCAATCTAGGCGTCAGGTTCGACCCTCAATTATCCTTCCTCCCCCACATCTGATTTTCACTAGCACCACTTTCTTCCATCTCCGACGCATCGCCCATCTCCGCCAATATCTCACCCCAAAAGTTGCCGAAACCCTGGTCCATGACGTTGTCACCTCTTGGCTGGACTATCC
This sequence comes from Hydrolagus colliei, assembly GCA_035084275.1. Classification (NCBI taxonomy): domain Eukaryota; kingdom Metazoa; phylum Chordata; class Chondrichthyes; order Chimaeriformes; family Chimaeridae; genus Hydrolagus; species Hydrolagus colliei. The sequence continues at coordinate 12,302,139 of CM068742.1, read as the reverse complement.
GAATGCCCTCCTCCCCTCCGCTACCATTCATAAAATCCAGTTCATACAGAACGCCACCGCCCGCATTCTCACCCGTACCAAACTCCGTTCACCGATTACCCCAGTCCTTGTCAGACTGCACTGGCTCCCTATCCCGGAGAGGATCGATTTCAAGATCCTCATGCTTGTATTTAAATCCCTCCACTCCTCTGCATCCCCCTACTTCTCTGACATTCTCTCTCCACCAGGTCTGGCCTCCTCCTTGTCCCCCAAATCCTCTGCTTCACCATTGGCGGCTGTGCCTTCAGCCACTACGCCCAAGGTTCTGGAACTCCTTTCATCTCTACCCACTCCCTTCGCCTCGCCCCCTCTCTTTTTACTTTCAGGTCTCGGCTAAAGACCTTTCTTTTCAACCGCACTTTCAGTCACCTTCTTCCCCCTCCCCCTGGCTCGGCCCCGGGATTGGTTATTGGGAAGTGCCCTGAGACGCCGTTTGGCGTGGAAGGAGCTACATAAATTCAAGTTGTTGTTGTGCTATGTTCTTGTTCATTGAATCTTTATCAATCATACCATTAATAGCTAACTCTTTGCTACTCTCCATGTTGTCCCCAAAATGGCAACTGATAATGTGGACAGAATAGATGTCTTGGTCAGTAATCCAGATTAATTGGTCATTTGCCTCATGTTTGTTTATGGAACCATGTTGTAAAAAGAATTAAACAATAATTAAACGATAAAATCTCAGTTTTCTTATTTTCATTTGTTTTTCAGGTGATCAATATGTCTGAAGAACTGGCACAGCTGGAAGCCAGCTTGAAAGAGGCAGAACGTACAGCAGAAAGCAGCAATGAGGATATTGACGTATCCGAGGCCCTCCAAACGTGCACAGAAACTGCCATTCACTCTCTTATTGAGACTTTGAGAAACAAGGAATTCACGTCTGCACTGGCTCAGGTCAAGGCATTCAGGTAATTTATAGATAGCTTCAATAGGCATTTATTGATTAAATGCCAACAGCACTAATAGCAACAGATCCAGATGGATTAAGAAATGGGACGTTTCCAAAACATAATGGTGACAACCCAAGGTCTTTATGTGGATGCATTAAAGAGTGGTTTTGTGTAGCACCTGCCAAAATATAAATACTCCTTTGCACCATTTTCTTTCTGAAATGTATTTCTGATAAATTATTTTGGGATTGTGTTTTGTATCAGCTCTCTGGATCACTATTTATGAGACATTGTGTATAACCTTGGCGAGTACTTTATCGAATTTGTCCAGCAAGATCTGTTAGTGATGCAATATAGTACTTAATATTAATTTTATGTGAGCGATTTACAATACAATACAAAATGACAGTGCCTTTCACTTCAAGAGGACGACCCAAAACTACTGGAAATCCCTGTAAATGCAAAAATACCTTTTTCAAATTACTTGATTGGTCATGTTTTTGGCCCATTTTACAGATTAAAGCAAATGCAATATTTCTTCAACAAGATGAATTCAAGCAGTGAAACCATTTATCTGCCACATCGCACCAAACAATTTCTAATAAAGTGGAATATTAAACCCAAAGCATCCTTTGTATTCAAATCCATCTTAAGTAAACGCTAACCTTATAGGAGCAAGAGTAGACCATTCAGTCCCTCAAGCCTGTTCTGCCATTCTGTTAGATCATGGCTGATCTGCACCTCAACTCCAATTACCCACCTTTGCCCCATATTCCCTTGATACTCTGATCTAACAGATTGATATGACATGGAATCCATTCAGTATGTGTAGTTACAGTGTGTGTACTCTACACAAACCCCCACTCTTCCTGTTCCACTGTCTTATATGCCTCTATACCTCATGTATGCAGCAAGTTTTCTCTTAAATACATTGATTTTTTTTCAACCACAGCTCATGGAAAATAATTCCACATTTTCACCATCCTCTCCATTACTCTTAAACTCGTTATTAGAATTACTACTCATAATCTTATATTTATGCCCCTACTTTATGGATTCACCGACAAGTAGAAACAACATATCAACACTCACTTCATTGAATCCTCCTTTCATAAACTTTATTATAATCTCTATCACGTCTCCTCTCAACTGACTTCAGTCTAGAGAGAAAAAGTCCAACCTGTTCAATCTCACTAATCTCTGGTATATCCGTGTAAATCACTCTCCAGTATTATAATAGCACTTGAAGATATGAAATGGAAACATACCATTTATTTCCAATTGGTAAAATATCATTCCAGTGAGTGACATGGGAAGTAAGAGAGCGGAAACCCACAATTAATCTTGCTGAAAGGGGTGTAATTAGACATTGAATTTAAATACGAGTTTCACTGCTTTATATGGAGTATGGTTAGCCATTCGTACCGTTATAGAAATAAAGTGTGATTTTCTTTCTTTCTGTATGCAGATCTGTCTGGCCTAGTGATATATTTGGAAATGATGAAGATGATCCAGTACAGACCCTTCTGCACATCTATTTCCGCCATCAGACACTAGGCCAAACCGGCAGCTTTGCGGTAGTCGGCTCTAACCAAGACCCGTCAAAGGTTTGTTCCAAGCTAATGGAACTGAATCTGCAGATTCGGGAATCCCTCCGAACAGTTCAATCTTACCAACTCCTCACAAAGGCTGCACCTGCAGCGGATGTTGTCAGTACTGGATTTTAAAGTACAACAATGGCCTCTCCAAAATATTCCTCCGTTTTCAGTGTTATATCAGAGGGTGCATCCTGTTCACTTATCAACCTGTTCACTCTCACATTGGCTTCTATTTGCTTTTCAAGCATTCTGCAGATTGCATCTATTTATATGAATACACCCAGGCACGTGAAGCAGCAGCCAGATGTTAAAACATAAACCGCCTATTATTTTCAGCAGTGTATTAAAATTCCGGAGTGTGTGGTCTCTGTACAGAACTAATTAACAGTTGTTTGCGGCAAGTTGCTCTACATGCAAAGTATACGAGATTGACTGCAACCATCGTCAGGCTTATTATATTGCAATTATTACACTTACGCAATTTATTCTGCAAGAAAACAGCATGAAAAGATGGGGACCTGTATTCTTCATTTTCTGAAGACAAGCTAGCTGGAAGACTCCCTTGTATTGATGTACAGTAATGACATTAGCAGGTGGAATGATGCTAAAATCATCTGGAAAATGGCTTTTGGCTGATTGACCTGCAAGAATTCCTGGTCTATCTATAAATATTATATATAATATGTAAATAATATAAGAGTAAATAAAGCCATTCAATATTTGAACTTTTTGCTTTCATAAAATGTGTGGTCAAATATCTAATCATAAACTAAACAGCAAATCTCCTACATGGACGGATGTACCAACCATGGTCACTTTCCATGTAAAGATTATAGGTAAGGGTTAGAAATTTGATGTATGAAAAATTGCAGGCTTGCAGTTATAAAAAATGTTTATGATTTATGATTTAAGTCTCTGAAAGCATGCCTGATTTTTTTCTGAATAAATTTATTTTTTATTAGAACTAATGTGACCCACGGTATGCTGTAGTATATCTTATGCAGATTTAGGATATTTGACAGGTATAATTTAAATTTGAGTTTGAACTGTAAAACTAATCACGCATCTGTTATTTTGTTCACTGTTCAGAGATTGTTTGCTTTTCTCTGATCAGTTGTTATGTTATAAATACCAGTGGTATCTTAACCCAAAATATATGCCTGTAGAGATTTAAAACTGAGTTGCAAAAGAATAAAACCGCTGCGACCCCGCAGCTTTCATTAGAAGTCAGTGAAATAACTTATTTTACTCTGTAAATATTTTAGACCTGTATAGTGTAAAATCAGTATTGTTTTCTTGTACATTTGTGCAATGCACTGTTATATGAGAATAGGTGTATAAAACTAATGCAAAAAAAAACACACAAAAAAAAGTACTGGTAATGAGTCTTTATCTGCTGTCTATGCAGTCTATGAATTCACAACAGTTCTGAGAACAGATGCTGTCTTCTCCACATGTATTCTCGCACAGAAGTTCAACATCAGGACCACTCATCATTGGAACAGACCGAACACACAATATGTGTTACTCTCAAAAGGACTAAGAATATATTGAAACCCTCCAGATTTGGAATACTTTGTGAAAATTGTTCACAGCAGGTTGCTTTCTGTGGGGAAGAAATGAATGTAAAACCACCCATTGGTGATGTACCTGCCTCTGTTTGCTGGGAATGACCCTGCTTATTATATGCATCTATCCTATCCACTGTGATTTTTACTGGGCTCTGTACCAGAGAGCATAGAATGTACTGTTGAATTATTAGCGTTTGCCTTTCGAGAAAGTGAACTGTAGACCAGAAATAATTATGTTGAATTGTATGAGTTTAAGGCACTGTGCACGCTATCAGACTGCAAACAGTAGTTAATATAAGTTAAAGCTCTGTAACCAGTCATAGCAAATTAACAAATCACTGTAATCATACTTCAACATTGATAAATTATTTTGTTGGCAGTTCTGGATGTTTTTAAATATTTAAAGGATATGCTTAATCACTGAGGTTTTCTCAGTTTATATATTTTGGTGTGTTATTTTATGCCCATCAAGATGAACAATGTTAATGTTGGGAAAATTGTTTCCTTTCACTTTTTTTGCACCAAATTTGATTCAAGCACTTGTCCTCCACATCAGATGCATGATAAAGCAAATTACTCTGAAAGAGTCCTTCTTCCTCATTCCAAGTATCTGCTAGATTTCGGTACGTGAAAAATTGGGAAGGGACAAAAATAATTGAAACAACATTGGGATCTATTATGCAAGTATTTCTATCAGGATTCCTTAACAAGAAAACCGAGTGTTTACTGATATCCTGCCATTAAATTTAATGTGTCAGGGTTCCGTCCGAACCAACTGTTATCTCCCATATCACTGAAGTGGTTAGAGCACTAACGTCACGAGTAAAGAGACCTAGATTCAATTCCCGGCAGGCAGGGAGAAATGTTAGGCAAGTTTCCTTATTCCACACGCCTCTGTTTACCAAGCAGTTAGTAGAAACACGGTTGTTAATTGATTGATGAACGCTTTTCTGGGGGGTAAGAATTCCTTTAAACTGTGGGATACTGTTGTGTGCAATTGGCTGCCGCGTTTCGGCCATTAAGTATACAGTCATTCATTTTACAGTATATTTCGAAGCACTTTGAGATGCCTCGAAGACATAAAAAGCTTTATCAAATGCAACGATTATTGGGAGTCCTATTGCTCAGTGGTTAGAGCACTCTCCTTACAAGCGAGGTTCAGGACTCCCAATAATCGATTCCAGGCATGATGAACCCTGGGCAAGTTTCCTTACTCCTTACTAATAACCCCACAAGAAAAAAATTGGTCATTTCAATCCACGATTGTTTGTGGGACACTGCTGTGCACAATTGGCTGCTGCGTTTTGCCCACAAATATACAATCAATTCACTTTACAGTACAGTATATTCTTTTAAGTGCTTTGAGACGTCTCTAAGTGCAATATCAAATGCAAGGATTATTACATCATAAATTCCTCAACAACAAATTTATCGCCTTTCTGGTGGGGTAGCATCCAGGGGTGCTTCAAAGTGGTGGAGTCTGACAACAGGCCAGGGGAAGAGTGTGGGGTGTACAGTGATACGATATAATCCTGTATCACCTTTAAACACTTCCAGCTAGATCTGTACAATTGCTGACACCGATAATAATGGCTTCAATATAGATGGAAATCTACCCGAGTCTGCCTCAGCAATTATTCTTATTGGCTTCAGTGCCTGAAGCTACCCTTGAAGCATATCTGGCTCCAAATCGTAGCCAGCACTGAAAATATTGGATCAGCCAGTTTCTATCTATTCAAAAAAAAATCCAGAATTGTTCATTGCCACTGTCTCAGGACCTGTTGCTACTTGAAGCGTCATCTTAGGTACCTCAGCTCCTGAAGGGGTGACTGAAGCTGTCACCAGCTGGAGACTGTGACTTCAGTACTCTGTGCTGGTAAGGATATTATTGGATCCCCGCTCCCCCATCCTTTTGCTTTTAGTTTTAATTTTTAATCTATACCAACAAGACTGCCAAACACTTAGATGCCAAAATGGCAGTGAAGAAAAAATAGAACCCATTCAATACCCCCAAACTGCTGCGGCTGTGACACACAAAGCTGACTCGAGATATCCATTTGAAATACATGATCACTACATTTCACAGTAAAATCCTATGAAGCACTTTGAAACCACTAAAGAACATAAGGTGCTATATTAAATGCAAGGAATATTATTAAATGTTGGTTTTTGATTTCATTAAGGGTCACAGTCCCAAACCCTAATGTTATGAATCTCTTTGACAGACAGCTGTTAAGGGCAGGAGGGAATAGCTCTACTGGTGTAAGGTTTGGTGAGCCCTAATCAGTCATCGAGCTGTTCCAAAGTGCTATCAATCCTTACATGGATGTTGGAGGTGGAATAAATATTCTGGATAAAATCCAAGATTTAACTATATATTCCCATAGCTACCAGATTAATCATGAAGGTTTCTTGAGGCACTGGGTCAAAGTCCTTTTGAAAATCAATGAACGCAACTTGGTGGGTTTCCCCTGAGCCTTACAACATTCTATGATCTCATACAGGCCGTAACCTATTCCCCGCATTCCTGATGAGAACGGAAGCTGGCTTGCTCCTTTTAAAACCACAAACCTCCAATGCATCCGATATATAAACAGTGATTATCTGAAACACCACTTTTAAGAGCCACTGAAATCCTCTGTAGTTCTTGTCTGACTGGGGTAGAAACTACAATTACACTCTGGATCACTGACGGGGAATCTGTGGACCAGGGATAGAGGACAGCTACCATACAGGTGGCAAATGAAAGATTTGGAATTGTTCTTCTGTAGTTGGGTCCCTTATAAAGTGGTGCAACCCATCACAAATTCCTCTTCAATCAGTGGACCCAAGCACCAGCAACGCTTGAGTGAATGACTCACCAGGATCTTCGCCCACATAATTCACTTTACAGTATATTCTGTGAAGCGCTTTGAGATGTCGAGAAGACGTGAGAAGCGCTATATCAAATGCAAGGATTATTACTATCTTTGGAACATTTCCACCATTCACACGAAAAGACCTATCAAATATAAAAGAAGTACAATCTGCGGTCATAAAATGAATTTCCCAACAGTAAGCAAGAACTTGTTTTACTCACTTCTTTGTAAATCCAAGTAAAAGGTTGCCAATATCTGAGGTGCTGATTACTACGTCAGCATATGCTTCAGGAGCTTCCATATAATCCTCTTTACTGAAACTAATGATACATGTATCCTGTTCAGATTGAGTACTAATATAAAGAATAACTGAGCTAAATGAAAATGGACTAGATATGTCCCAATTCATACTATCATTTTAAATGAGTTCTCTTTGAACAGATGACGGTCTGTCACCAAACCTAGTGGAGGGAGGAGGAACAACAACAAAATTGCACTTGTATAGCGTCTTTCACGTCGGGAGGATGTCCCAAAACGCTGAACAGGAAGGTTTTTGGTTGTGATCTAAAAGGGGAAGAAGGGGGCAATGTAGAGGGATTGAGGGTTGTAGTGGCTGAAAACGCAGTCACCCAACGGTGGAGCGGAGGGGACGAGGGTCAAACAGGAGGCCAGAGCCAGCTGAGCAGAAGTAGAAGGTAGTGGTAGAAAGGAGATCAGAAAAATAGAGATTTTAGAGGGCTGGAAGGGATTTGTGGACGAGTGAGAGGATCTTGAAATCAATCTGTTCTGTGTTAGGGAGCCAGTGGAGCCTGGCGAGAACTGGTGTGATGGGGGTATGGAGTTTAGTGTGGGTGAGAACATGAGTGATGCATTTCAGAATCAGTTGAAGTTTGGGCAAAATGGAGCTGGGGAAACTGGTGAGGAAGGCATTGGAATAGTCGAGGCAGGAGGTGACAAGACATGGATGAGGGTTTCGGTTGGTTTATGGTAAGGTATGGTCGGAGGTGGGCAATGTGACCGCAATATGATCATATCCCCTCTGAACCCCCAGAATGCCAATGAAAATGGTCCCAGTCTATCAAGGCATTCTCTGTAACTACATTTTGTCATTCCAGGAAACATCCCGGCAAATCTTTGCTGTATAACCACCAGGGCCTCAACATTTTTTCCTGTAATGAGTAACCCGAAGCAGTGATTCAACTGTCATCATTTTGTACTGAATCAACATGACCACTTTCTGTGTTCTAACTATAAAATCCTTGTTTCCTTTAGCTATTTAATGGCCTTGTCCACTTGGGGCGCAGCTTTTAGTGACTGAGAAGCTACTCCCAGATCCCTTTGTTTTTCTGCCAGTTTAAGATTTTCTGTTTTTAAGTTATAACTCTTTTTAAGTTAAGGCTCTCCCAATTATTTTTCTCCTGAAATAAATTACCTCCCACTTTCTTTAATTGAAAGCCATCTGCCAGTTGTCTTTCAGTCAACCTATCAGTATCTATAATACATATACTGCATGCCCCTCATCAACCATTTTTATTATCTACCGGACTTCAAAAACTATGATGTCAAACAGTATGCCCCAAAGAGTTTAATAGAATGGTCTGAGCGCCTGAGCTGGGGAGTGGAACTGAGGTAATATTAAAGAGATAGGTACTAATAGATCAGAAGTAATATTAAAGAGATAGGTCTTGAGTGAAGGATGAGATGTTAAACCAAAGTCTTGTCTGCCTGTTCATTTGGATGTTAAACATCCCATGGCACTATTCTCCCTGTGTCCTAACCAATAATTTCCTAAATAAAATTGGTCACTCCATGGCTGTTTGTGCTGAACAACCATATTTGCCCTACAAATACAGTAAAAGCCTGTTTATCCGTGACTCGATCAACCGGAACTTTCGTATAACCGGTACGTCAAAAAAAAGCCCCCATCCGATCAACTGGATATTATCCGGCACAATCGCAGTGGCGCATTTAATGAATTGATTGTTGTACGAGAGTACCATACAGGTATTTCGATTTGCCTCTAGTAGAGCGTTAAAGTCGCGCTACCGTTTTTTTCCCTCACGTGATAACCACCATTACAGAAGTTATCGATAGACTGTACACTTCTACCCCAGCAATATGGCTTCAAACCAGGCATAGATTCATAGAATCTCACAGCACAAAAGGAGGCCATTCGGCTCATCGAGTCTGTGCTGGCTCTTTAAAAAGAGTAATTTATTCCCCAGCCCTCTCCCCATAACCACGCAAACCTGTCCTCCCCAAATAAATGTCTACCTCGCTTTTAAAAGCTGTTATCGAATCGGCCTCCATCACCTTTTCAGGCAATGCATTCCAGATTCAAACAATTCGCTGAGTGAAAAAAATTCTCACCTCCCCTCTGCTTCTTTTTGCAACTATTTTAAACCTGTGACCTCAAGTCACTGATACACCCACCAGTGGAAACTGTTTTTCCCTGTTGAATCCCCTCATGATCTTGAAAACCTCTATTAGGTCTCCTCGTAACCTTCTCTGCTCCAATGAGAATAAACCTAGCCTCTCCTCATAACTGAAGTCCCTCATTCCTGGTACCATTCTGGTGAATCTCCTCTTTCCAATGACTTAACATCGTTCCTAAAGTGTGGTGATCAGAATTGAACACTGTACTCCAGCTGAGGCCTAACCAAAGATTTATAGAGTTTAGTCAGGACTTCCTGACTTTTGTACTCATGCCCCTATTTATAAAGTCTAGTAGCCCATATGCTTTTTTAAGAGCCCCATCTACCTGCCCTGCCACCTTCAAATAATTACCTACACAAAACCCCAGGTCTCTCTGTTCTTTTAAATCCCTTAAAATTGCACTACCTAGTCTATATTGCGTCCCCTCATTTCTCCTCCCAAAATTTATCAACTCACATTTATCTACATTAAATTCCATCTGCCATGTGTCTGCCCATTTTACCATTCAGTCTATATCTTCTTGCAGATGGCTACTATCCTCCTCACTATTTACTATTTTTCCTAACTTTGTGTCATCTGCAAACTTCAAAATGGTACTCCCTGTACCCAAGTCCAGATCATTAATATAAACTAAAAAGAGCAGTGGTCCCAATACCGATCCCTGGGGGACGTTACTGTACACTTCCCTCCAGTCAGAAAAACAGCCATTCACCACAACTCTGCTTTTTGTCTCCCAGCCAATTCTGGATCCATGCTGCCACTCTCCCTTTTACACCATTTTACACCTATTTTCTTTACGTCTTTTATGTGGCACTTTGTCAAATGTCTTTTGAAAGTCCATGTAAACTACATCAACTACACTACCCTCATCCACATTCCAGTACTTCTTCAAAAATTAGATTTGTCAGACAAGATTCGCCTTTAGCAAATCTGTGCTGCCTGTCCTTTATTAACTTATATCTTTCTAAGTGAAGATCTACCTTGTCCCTGATTATAGACTCTAGAAGTTTCCCCACTACTGATGTAAGACTGACTGGTCTGTAGTTCCCAGGTTTATCCTTCTGCCCCTTTTTATACAGGGGAGTAATGTCAGCAACCTTCCAGTCCTCAGGCACCACCCCTGTGCCCAAGGAAGATTGAAAGATTGTGGCCAGAGCCTCTGCTATTTTCTCCCGTACTTCCCTTAGTAACCTAGGATGCATCCCATCCGGACCGGGCAACTTATCTACCTTGAGCACTATCAACCTTTTTAGTACTTCCTCTCTGTTTATACTTATCCTATCCATTTCCTCTACCCTCTCCTCCGGTACTGTGGCATTGGCTGCATCATCTTCTTTTGTGAAAACAGATGCAAAGTACTCATTCAGTACATCAGCCGTGCTCTGCCTCCACAATACGATTTCCTTCATGGTCCCTAATTGTCCCCACCCTACCTTTGACTAACCTTTTATTCTTGATATGCTTGTAAAATACCTTAGTGTTCCCTTTAATGTTACCCGCTAATCGTTTCTCAGTGTTTTTGCCCCTCTAATTTCCTTTTTCAGTACTCTCCTGCACTTCCTATATTCTGTTTGGTTGTCTTCTGTACTTTGGGCATGATATTTGTCTTAAGCCTCCTTTCTTTGTTTTATTTTAGTCCCAATTTTCCTAGTCATCCAGGGAGGCCTGGATGCCCTACTTTTTACCTTTGTGGGAATGAATGCATCTACCAGCAAAGGTGATTTTTAGGTGAATTTTTGGGTGAACAACAAAGGTCTGTTATTATCCGTTATTATTTAGTCTATTATTAATATGGTATGTGTTAAAATAAGTTAATTGTTTTGTATTGGGTTTTCGGTGTCGACTGAATATCTGGCATCCCGTTTAACTGGCATTGGCCAGATCTCGTGGGTGCTGGATAAATGGGCTTTTACTGTACAAACATAAGTAGGAGAGGGAGTAGTCGGCCCCTCGAGCCTGCCCCACCATTTAATAGGATCATGGCTGATCTTCTATCCTAACTCTATTTACTCGCCCTATCCCCATATCCCTTAAGCTTTTAGAAAGCTAAAGGGATTAAGAAGTCTTCTTTCTTTCTCTCTCTCTCTCGCTTTCTTTGTCTTCTGAGAAAGAGAATTCCATAAATTCACTACCCTCTGTTACTTCAAATTCACAGTAAATCTGATGGTACAAGGCTCTAAACAAATGCAAGGATTATTAAAATAGCAAATGTAAGGATTATTATTACTGATGTTACATTAATGTGAAAGGCACTATGAATGCAAGTCTTTTTAAATACCAGGTCGATATGGCAGTTGTATGGCTTCTCTTTTCATTGCGATCTGTCAAATTGTTGTTTGTTTGCTACAAATTACCAAGTCACTACACTTTACAGTGTATGCTGTGAATCGTTTTGTCCTCAAAACATGATGTCCTCCTGCTGTGAAAATCACTCTTTCAAATGTCAGCATTGTTATGCAAGTTATTAATAGTTATTCCTCTGATTTCCTTCATAGAACGAAAAATGCAAAGGTGCTTCCAACAGTGCAGCGTTGTGCAATACAGAAGGTTTTAAGCTCTCAAAGCGCTTCACAGAATATACTGTAAAACGAGTTGACTGTATATTTGTGGGTAAAATATCCTGGTATTGAAAGTGTTATCTGGCCCTGTAGCCTTTCAGAAGGAACCCATTCTCTCCACTATCAGCTCAGGTTTTCCACCCATATTAGAAGTAATTCCCAATGACACTTTGGCTGCTCTGAAGTGATACTGGTTTGAGTGAGATATAATCCAATCTCGCACTCCATCTCTCTGGCTTAATCCTCGTCTTCCTGTCTCAAAATATACCTCTATGACTGTGTTTTCAGTCACCCTTCCCTGCCTGGATAAGAGTGCCACCAATTAAAGCAGATTGACATATTCAACAGGTCTATAACATGAATAGCTAGAAATCTATCCAGTGGTATTTCCCTTATACATTTATGCTTCCTGATAATGGAAGTTTTATCTGCTCATATTTAGATTTATGATAGGGATATACAAAATGAATCTGAAACTTAAATTTAGTTATCTTATTTTGACCCTTGACTATATTTACCTTGAAGTTGGAGGTGGGGAGGAGGAAGATTCAGAGAGGTATGTTTTGAGACAGACATTGAGATGAGGGAGGAGGGAGGAACTCCGAGCTAGAACTCCAGAGAATGGAGATAGATTGGCTGAAAGCCTATTTGTGATGTTAGTAAAGATAGGGCAGGGGACATGTAGCAAGCCACTGGTCGTTGAGCAACAGGAACAGCTGGTTAGTTGAACGTGATCAGAGGTAAGGTAATAATAATAATCCTTGGGGTGTGACTGTGGAGAAACAAGAACAGGAGTCTTGAACTCATTTGCTGGGGGAGAGGGAGCCATTAGAGGCAAGTGAGGATTGGAGTGATAGGCTCGTGGAGCCTGGTGCGGAAGAGGACATGGGCTGCCTCAGTCTGGATAGTCCAGAAGCATCTGCAGCTTATTAAGTACATAGGATCCTAAAATCAAATGAAACTCAATATTTGGTTTAATGAGAACTGCAAAATCATATGGAAAGTAGGAGTGAAGCAAAAAGCACACTTTGAAAATAGCATTCTTTACTCAGTTAGAATATTTTCTTCAATAAATAACAAACATCAGAATACAAAGCAACCGATGCATGTCTAATCCAATCACCTTTCTGCATGTGTAAAAGAAAATCCCAGATTGTTCTTAAATGCCTGACAGAAAATCTTTGATTGTTAATTTTTGTGATTCCAAAGGCAGCTCCTCAACATTTCACTTCTGTTAAGAATGTAATAATTTGCTAGGTGAAGGAAGACCAAGTTCCATTTAGTTTGACTTCCACCATCCTGGAGGTCACCTTGACATGTTGTGTCCCAAGCTACATACTGTATCCTGCAATATTATTTTCCAGCAGAAATGATGTGTTCTTGCAATAAACATATGTTTTCTGCTTCCACCGTCTCAGTTTAGAGTTAATATTTTATTGATAAATTCAGCAATTTGGACAAACAGACTTGCCTGTTACTTCTCCTATCGTCAATTTCAAACTAGTTCTTTAAGTGATTGTTTTTCTTGAGAGGTAGATGTCAGTTTTCTTATCAGCACAAGGATCTTCCAAAAGCTGGCAAAAACATCTTAACAAAGATGGTTGACCAACACACATTGTGTTGGTCAAATGATTTGATTCACTCCTAGCTATGTAAACATTGTGAGTGGTAAACACGTAAAATCATATCAAGCCTAACTTTTGCTTCTGAGTCATAAGGTTGTGTGGTCAAGGTCCACATTGGGTATTCACAGTAAATCCTGAGATGCTTTGACATGTCCTCCTGATGGGAAGAGCACTATAGCAAATTGCAAAGGGTATTACAAATTTTTATTGTCAAATGTAATGTCAACGTCTTACTTATTAAATCATTAACAAGAATATGGGTGTATCCATGAAACTGATTTATTGTGGCTAACCGTAAGCCAGCAAATGAAGCAAACATACTTTTGCACTTATCTCAAGGTGACTTAGCATTTTGGTGGTGCATCGTGAGCATCAAATGCAATATATTACATTTGTGGTAGTACACATAAATCACTGTCTCACATGAAAACTGCTCACAAATGTGGAGGAGAGACCAAACGCAAATTGGGCGACGGATTTACTGAACACCTCTGTTCTGTCCGCAAGCACAACCCTGAGATTCCGGTTTCTTGCCACCTTCCCACTCGCAGTCTGACCTCTCCAGCCATGGTTTTCTACTCTGTTCCAATGAATCACAGTGCAAGCTCGAGAAACAGTACCTCTATTTCCGCTAGAGACCTTACAGCCCTCTGGCCTCAATATTGATTTCAACAATTTTAGACCAATATTGATTTTGCCTCACTTTCCCCCTTTTTCTGATCATTATCACATTCATAGATTCATAGATTCATAGAATTTTACGGCACAAAAGGAGGCCATTCGGCCCATCTAGTCTGTGCCGGCTCTTTGAAAAGAGCGATTTAATCCCACTGCCCTGCCCGCTCCCCATAGCCTAATAGACCTGTTCTCCCTAAATAAAGATCTAATTCCCTTTTAAAAGTTGTTATCGAATCAGCCTCCACCACCTTTTCAGGCAATGCATTCCAGATTCGAACAACTCGCTGAGTGAAAAAAATTCTCCTCAGCTCCCCTCTACTTCGCCTTGAAACTATTTTAAATCTGTGACCACGAGTCACAGATTCGCCCACGAGTGGAAATAGTTTTTCTCTATTTGCCCTGTCAAAACCCCTCATGATTTTATAAACCTCTATTAGGTCTCCCCTCCATCTTCTCTGCTCCAGAGAGAATAACCCTAGCCTATCTAGCCTCTCCTCATAGCTGAAGTCCCTCAATCCTGGCACCATCCTAGTAAATCTTCTTTGTACCCTTTCCAATGTCTTCACATCCTTTCTGTAATGTGGTGACCAGAATTGAACACAGTATTCCAGCTGAGGCCTCACCAAAGTCTTATAGAGGTTAGTCAGCACTTCCTGACTTTTGTACTCTATACCCCTATTTATAAAGCCTAGTATCCCATATGCCTTCTTAACAGCCTTGTCTACCTGTCCTGCCACCTTCAACGAGTCACTAACACAAATCCCCAGGTCTCTGTTCCTTCACACCATTTAAAATTGTACTATCTAGCCTATATTGCCTCCCTTCATTTTTTCTCCCAAAATGCATCACCTCACACTTCTCTGCATTAAACTTCATCTGCCATGTGTCTGCCCACTTTACCAATTTGTCTATATCCTCTTGCAGATGGCTACTATCCTCCTCACTATTTACTATTCTCCCTAACTTAGTGTCATCTGCAAGCTTGGACACTGTACTCCGTACACCCAAGTCCAGATCATTGATGTAGATTACAAACAGCAATGGTCCCAAAACTGATCCCTGTGGCACACCACTGCTCACTTCCCTCCAATCTGAAAAACAGCCGCTCACTACAACTCTCTGCTTTCTGTCTTGCAGCCAGTTGTGGATCCACGCTGCCACTGTCCCTTTTACGCCATGGGCCTTTAATTTCCTAATAAGTCTCTCATGTGGCACTTTGTCAAATGCCTTTTGAAAGTCCATGTAAACTACATCAACTGCGCTACCATTATCCACCCATTCCGTTACCTCATCAAAAAATTTGATCAGATTTGTAAGGCAAGATTTGCCTTTAACAAATCCATGTTGACTGTCCTTTATTAGCCTATATCTTTCTAAGTGAACATCTACCTTGTCCCTGATTATGGACTCTAGAAGTTTGCCCACTACCGACGTTAGACTGACTGGTCTGTAGTTACCAGGCTTGTCCTTCTGCCCCTTTTTATACAAGGGAGTAACATTAGCTATCCTCCAGTCCTCTGGCACGACCCCTGTGTCCAAGGAAGATTGAAAGATCGTGGCCAGAGTCCCTGCTATTTGCTCCCGTGCCTCACTTAGTAACCTAGGGTGCATCCCATCCGGACCAGGTGACTTATCCACCTTGAGCGACATCAACCTGTTTAGAACTTCCTCTCTGGTTATAATTATTCTATCCATTTCTCCTACCCTCTCCTCTAATACCATGGCATTGGCTGTATCCTTTTCTTTTGTGAAGACAGAGGCGAAGTACTCATTCAGTACATCAGCCATGCCCTCTGCCTCCACAATGAGATTTCCTCCTAGGTCCCTAATTGGCCCCACCCTATCCTTGACCAACCTTTTACTCTTAATATGTTGGTAAAAAACCTTAGGGTTCCCCTTAATCCTACTCGCTAATTGTTTTTCATGCAGTCTCTTTGCCCCTCTAACTTCCTTTTTTAGTTCTATCCTACACTTCCTATATTCTGCTTGGTTCCCTTCTGAATTTTGAGCCTGACACTTATCATAAGCCTCTTTTTTTTTGTTTTATTTTGGCCATCATCTAGGTCCCAGACTTACTTTTCCTCTCTCTGTCTGCTCTTTTACGATTCCGACCCCACTTGTTTTGCATTATTAACAGCTCTTCTCTCCGGTTTTGTTGCAATCGTACCCCCTTCATTTTGCTCCATTAACATACCTTTAACCCATCTTCTCCTGCCCTCTGCTCCATTTTCTCCTTTGTCTTCCTTGCCCTGCTTCCTCTATCTCTGTTAAAAATCCTTAAAAGCCACTTCCTCCCAACTTGCCCCAGTTCTGACAAAGGGTCACAGACCGAAAATTTTGACTCATTTTCCTTTCCAGCACCTTGGAACTTCCTCCCGATGTGAAAGGCGCTCTTTAAGTGTAATTTTGTTGTGTTGTTTCTCCATAAATGCTCCCTGATCTGCTGAATGTTCTCAGCAACTTCTGTTTTTGTTCCAGATTTCCAGCATCTGCAGTATTTTGCATTCTACTCTTAATTCTGCCCCTCACCCACAGCTGATTGCTAGGGTTTGATAAGGCAAAACAATGAGGTTTGTCTTCTGATTGTTTATGTCGACAGAAGTGATTGCATGATTTTGCTCATGGGCACCCCTCCTCTTCCTTGTTGTTTTCACCAACTTTTGTTAAACCTGTATAACTTTGAAGAGGATTAGTGTTCCGATGAAAGGAATCTGTTGAAAGGCCACATCCAGCACGCCACATCCATTCTCTTTACTAATGCTGGTTAAATTAAAATACACTTTTGCCATAATTAAACACTACCTAACCAATTGTCGTAATTCTTGAAATATGGACATTGGCAAGTAGTGATCAATTTAGAGCAACTCAAAACCAACATCTTAGTACAGGAAGATTGTGGCTTGGCAAGGACTGGAGCAATGGTTATTCAGAGTTTTGTTGCGAATGAGGATGTGAGGCAGAATTTTTAAATGAGCTGGATTGTGATGATGGTGTAATTAGGGTAACCAGCGCGGAGTGTGTTTGAGCCTTTAATAGAGCCTATAGATTTTACAAGGCAATATTTACCTGGGTGTGGACTTTCAACCCAAATCTAGTCACGCGTCTCTGAATCTGGCTAAAGGGGTTGAAGATGCGTCTTAAAATGTGAATATTTAATCCCTTATCTATGTAAACTTCATCATTGGCACACAATAGACAAGTGAATGAATTAATTGTCATTAATTGTCATGGCAAATTATGTCAATGGCACTTGTGTAACCCCAAATAAACCGAGTGATACAACACCATGTTTCAAACAATATTGCACTTGATATTTTCAGGAATGTTGACACTCCCAAAGCAGCATCTGATCTCATCCTTCCAGAATACCAGCCTATCACCCACCCATCATTTAAAAAAAAACATAACTGCATCCGGTGTTCTGGACCTTCCATGGCCTTGCCCCACCCTACCTCTGTGACGCCCTCACCCCCTACCAACCTGCCCAGCCCCTCCACTCAGTGAGCTCCGGCCTGCTCTATGTCCCCCGCCCCACCTTCTGCGGGAGAGCCTTCAACCAGTCTGCCCCTAATCTCTGTAATTCCACCCCGCAAGTCGCTCCACCTCAACCCCTCCCTAGCCTCCTTCAAGTCCTGCTTCAAGACTCTCCTCTTTGACGGTCTCATTGGTCACCCCAAACCCCCTCCTTTCCCTCCACCCTCCCCAGCTCAGATCTGAAACAATCACTGCCCAGTGCCTTGGGATGAACACCAAACATGAAAGGAGCTATACGAGTGTAAATTTGTTGATGTTGGACATCAACTACTCTTGCTGATAACCTGTATTAGCATACAGTGTGGTAAAATACCCTGTGGTAAAATAAATGTTTCCTGACCTCTACCCTGAAATTGCCCTTTCAGTTTTAAACCTAGTGCATTCTGAAGCATCATTCTTAGGTTTTTTTTCCCCCCAATCTCCAAAAATCTTTACACCACCTTTGTCATCTAGTACACATGCCTGGGGAGGAGAGCGCCATTTGCAAGATGAGCAAATTGACATTTAAATGGTAGGTGCCTGGCCACATCCTGGGCTTGGACTTCCCGCCGGATGGTTGGGAGCTTCCTGCAGAACAAGGCTTCTCAGAATCCATGACAGGCTGGGTGATCGAAATGGTCCCAGCATGTCAGCCTGAAAGGTATAGGGGAGTCACGGGAATCATTGTAGTACAAATGCCTCATTTTAAGAAGCTACACCAATGTACGGCTTATATTAGTGTCCATGAGATGCACGGGCGGGCTTGGGGGGGGGACATCTGATTGAAAAGGTCCCTTTGTGGAGTCCTGTAACTCAGTGGTTAGAACACTCACCTTACAAATGACAGACCCGGGTTCAATTCCCGGTAGGTCAGGGTGAAACCTTGGGCAAGTTTTCTTACTCCACACGCCTGATAATAATCCCTCAAGGAAAAAAACAACAATGAATTGGTCACTTCAATCCATGACTGTTTGTGGGACACTGTTGTTTGCAATTGGCTGCCACTTTTCACCCCACAAAATATACAATCAATTCACTGTACATTCTGTGAAGCACTTTGAGACATCTAGAAGATGTGAAAAGTCCTATATCAAATGAAGGAGTATTATTATTACTACTAGAAAGTTCCCTCAAAAACATCTTCTCTTAAGACTGAGGAGTCCCAACTTATCTAATCATTGCTCAGTTCTCTAACCTGGTGATCATCCTCACTGTTCTACATTGCATGGTCTTCAGGCCTTGGGCAGTTTGCATATGTCATTTGGAACAAAACTATATTCTGTTTTCTAGGATTGGCATGACTGGAGCACTATATCATTTGAATACAACTATTGGGTCAGCTAGAATATTGGAATGTGATCTCATCTGATTTAACAATATAGCCCATATAGTTTGGTTTGCCTCGTTTGTTACTGACTCGCCATGTTTTGACATCCCGCACAAAACTCCAAACTTTCAGCTGCAACAGCCGGAACCTATGGAGCTCTCTCCCTCAGGCCCTCTGCCTTCCCCCGCCCACCTTCTTCCCCACTTTTAGATACCACCTAAAGACCTCTTTTTTAAAAAATTTGGCATAACGGTCACCTCCCTACTCCCTGGCTCGGCATCAGAATCCTTTACTGTCAAACGCTTTGGGACACAACCCCATGTGAAGGGTACAATATAAATGCAAGGTGATGGTGAGCAATGAGTCACCTTACACAACTAAATCACTTTCAGCTTCCCTCGTGGCAGGTTCTATCATTGCGGAGTCCACACTAGTTTGCTTATCTTTCTTTAATAAAAATATGTGCTCTATGTAGAACATTGCATTTTCTTTTATTATTTGATTGATTCAACTTTATTGGGCCATTTATATAACCTATCAAATTTATTTTGGTAAGACTTTTGCAACCTCTTTATATTTCAGGTTCCCCCATCTTGGTAGGAGTCCTGTAGCTCAGTGGTTGGAACATTTGCCTCGCAAGCAAGAGACCTGGGTTCTATTCCCAGCAGAGTGAAACGTTGTGCAAGTTTCCTTATACCACATTCTGCTGTTTACCTAGTAGCAAGTAGTCAATTGGTGGATCTCTTTTCCTGGGATAATAATCCTTCCCCCTCACACAAAAAATAATTTAGTCACTCAATCCACGACTGTTTGTGGGACACTGCTGTGCAATTGGCTGCTGCGTTTCGCCCACAAATATACAGTCAATTCACTTTACAGTATATTCTATGAAGTGATTTGAGATGTCTAGATTGGAAGACATGAAAAGCACTACTGTATATGAAATGGAAGGATTATTTATTATTTTCATCTACAAATTTAACAACCTTAGATTAAGTCTGTGAATCTTAGACATTAACACAAAAAATTACATTTATAGAGCGTCTTTCACTTCAGGATGACATCCCAAGGCGCTGATATACACACAAGCTACAGAAAGGATCCCAATATAGGTTTGAAGCCCCTTGCTAATGCCTTTCTTCCCCTGTCACCCTCATTTTGACCTAATTTCATTCCCTTCAGCCAATTCTGAAACCCAGACGTGTCTTGTCCTTGATATTTTAGTGGCTACAGTTTGTGAAGGGAGTCTTTCATGCAGTCTTTGTCAAACATTTTTTGGAACTCCTTAATACACCACATTATATATCTTACCGCACTCAATTTACACTATCATCCTTTTTTTAAAAAAAACCCTCATTAGAACATGTTAGCTGCCATTTGATAGATATTAATAGGTAAGCTTCTATTTCCATATTTTTACAATTATTAGTTAAAGTAACAGGTGAATAGTTGCCAGATATGGTTTCGCAAACTTCCTGAATACGAGAACATTTGCTTGATTTCTTGGTTTTGACTTCTTAATGTCGAAGTACTTGGGGGTCCTTTATCCATCCCAGGGAATGAGCTTGTTTGTAAATGTAACATTTCATTCAGCTCTGATACTAAACATTTTCTGAATCAATATGTTAACATCCATGGATCGAATGGCTGGCATGTGAACTAAATATGTCTCTATAATACCAAATCCATTTTTAGTAAGAATCCTTACTCTAACCACTGAGCTTTGAAAGAGCAGAGCACCTTCATAGAATAAGTGCTAGGTATTGGCAACAAAAGGTTATGCTTTTGTAACATTTTATTCAGCTTTTTGCCACAATTTCAAGTGGTAACAAACACAAAAAAAAGTAGATTCCTACATTACAATCATAACTTTTATCTAATGCTCACATTCAAAATTAAATGATGTATTTGAAGCTGAAAGTGCTATCACAAGAGAGCCGTTTGCCTCTGCATCTCCCACAGAGATCCTGACGATGTGGTCTCTTTATGTCAATATGGCGCATTTTGATAGGACAAGTGCATCGAGTCTCTTTGCAGGTCTGAGTAGGGAGAGAAACAAGGTTCACTTTACGGATGTTAGTGCCCCTTTAGTGGCAACTTTCCCCTTTAACAGCAAGCTTTGATATCCATGCAACTTACTTGACAAGTGATGTCCTCCACACGGTATGGGTTGTAGGATTTCTCACAGGTTCTGCAGAACTGTTTGAAGTAAACCTGTTGAAACAAATAGGGGTTGGGCTCTCTATCCCTTAGATCAGTGGTTTCCAAACTGTGGGGAGGCGCGTATCATTGGCTGGGGTGCAGAGCTTTAGTGTCTCGAGGCAAGTGTGAAGGAGGGGGGTGCAACAAAAACTGCTGAGTTGGAGGTGGGGGGGGGGGCGCCACTATTTAAAGTTTGGAAGCCACCGCCTTAGAGAGACACCAATTAAATTGAACTGCCAAGCTTACCTTGTTGGTGCCTTGCACACACCACACGTAAGCACTCTCCCAGCGAGCATTGCAGTCTTTGCAGTGGAAGTAACCGTACTTCTGCTCTAGGAACTAACACACAGAGTTAAAGAAAGTAAAAGGCTAGAATAGTCCAAGTGAGATTTGCCAATATCAATCAACTTGCAAAAACAAATTCAGATCCACAATATCTGCTACCAGTTTTGTAGTCAATTAAAAATACCACTTGGAATTCATTGATTGCTGAGGTGTCAACTTTAGTAAAAAGTCACAAGTCAGATCTGCATAAATCATATACTTGTCCAAGTCATGAATAAATACAAGGATTATTATTACTTGCCCAAGTCCCAGTCGAAAGTTTGGATTCTGTGCAAGTTTGATGTATCTCATACTTTGCATAGTAACATTAAATGGATGGGCAAACCTTAATACAACTTAAGGTTTGCTGTGACTCTGTAATGGGGTGGGGGTGATTAAGCACTATCCAGTTAAGAGGGTGTGTGTGTGTGTGTGTGTGTGGCAGCCAATAAATAAATAAGCCTGTGCTTACTGCTAGAGAATCACTGCAGTTTGAGCAACTACTTCAATACACAACCCACTCTTCCCCCCCACCCCTTGTGAAAAGACACCCACCCTCACTCAACCAACTCAATCTCAACCAACACAACACCCCACCCACCCTCAACACACTCACTTAAACCCTCCCAGCTCACTCAACCCACCTGCCCCCACTCACTCACCAAGCTCCCACACCCACTCACCCAACACCCCCCCCCCATTCACTCAACAGATGCCCCCATACCCCCCCAATCACTCAACCCACTCCCCAAATCACTCACAACCCACCCCTCCCCGCTCACAAGCCACTGCCCCCTACTCACTCACAACCCATCCACCCCCCATTCACTCAACCACTCACTAAACACACCCACCCACACCCACTCACTGAACAGAGCCCTGGAACTTTCCTTACCTGAAATCGTAAGCGTTTCTCGCTCTTGCCCAGATTGTTGGCTTGACTGGAGGTGACTACCTGATTGGGACCTGTTCCTGCTTCAGCTCCAGGTGCCTGGCTCTCCACATTGCCAGCCCTCACACCAGGTGCCTGGCTCTCCTCATTGCCAGCCCTCACACCAGGTGCCTGGCTCTCCTCATTGCCAGCCCTCACACCAGGTGCCTGGCTCTCCTCATTGCCAGCCCCCACACCAGGTTCCTGGATCCCCTCATTCCCAGCCCCAGTAGCCTGGTTCCCCCTATTGCCAGCCCCAGGTGCCTGGCTCCTCTCATTGCCAGCCACCACCTGAGGTGTGAGCTCCTTCTCTCTCTCCATCTCTTTCCCCTCTTCCTGCACATCCCTCCCCACCTCCTTCCCAGGAATTGCCAGGTGGTCTTTGGCAGCACCCCTATGCGCTCTGTCCTCCCGGGAGAGGAAGGGGTTGAGGCTGGGGGTCAGGATGGGGGAGTAAATGGCCATGGTCCTGCGGAACCGCACATTGTGGGGCATGTTGGCTGCCCTGCCCTGACCCACAGGCTGATCCTGGCCCACAGGCCATCGCTTGACACCCCCTTTCCGCCTCAGCATCAACATCATGAGTGTCCTGGGCCCCAGGGAGCACTGCACACAGGCATCAACCTTAGGGTTGACCTGGACACCCACATCCTTGGTGTTGGCTTTCCTGAGCCTGGGAGTTAGGTTTGGATTGACTTGCGACAGGATAGCCTTTAGCTGAGCTCTCTGGTAATTGTCAAAATACTCGCCAGGGTCTCCATAGCCTCCTAGAAAATTCCTCTGCCTCCAGGAGGAAGCCTTGGGATTCAGGCTGATGTATGGGTAGGTGTACTGAGGGTATATGTAATCCAGACTTTCCTCTCCTCCTCCCAACATAGCCATGATTTCTGGCTGACCCTCCTATGCTTGTGACTCAATTTAAATAGCCATCCAGAAAGGGGGAGGACTTGTTTCCACTTCACCTCATTTCCTTGATTGAAAGGCGATAACCCATTAGTAGAACAACAAGCTCCCACCACAGCTTGTTAGCATGGCCTATCCTGATCATTAATGGTAATAGTTATAGTGTCTGTTAGCCTCGATCTGACTGACACCCAGAATCGGCTCTAGACCAATTCAAAAGCACTGAAAGTGACAGAAGGAATTTTAAAGGAATTTCAATTAAAATTGAAAAATTTAAAAGTATTGAATATGTTGGACTATTTTTTTGGGGGGGAGGGTTGGGGGTCTTAGAAACTGCCCTTGACATTTGGACTGCTCAATTCGTTTTTATTGACAATCTATGTGTAGAGATACTGAATGTGAATTCCCTTTTTATTGAACTTATTGATAGAGCATTGACAGGTTCCAGGTTAACAAGCATTGGCATAGATACATGTGATGTTCACTCAGCATTTGGATAATTCATACCAGGAACCAACACTTTGAAAGTTAGAGGAACATTTTCACTTACACCCATCCCCAATATACAGCTTATTAAATTTGTTTCAACAAATTGAAAGGACTTAAATTCATGAAGCAGAGAGGTTTGAAATGTGGAGGATATTAGTGAATGGGTACATTAGTTTATTGGTGTCAGTGGTGGGCAGCTATTTCCTCTCTCTAGGTTTGGTTTCAGATTGGTGCAGTAAGTTCCAGCATGATAGCATTTGGTTCATTCACACTCATCGCCCCATAGGCTGAATCAACAACCTCTTCCTCCTTCAGTTTCTTGTACGAAATGTCTGTGTCATCATCCTCATCTAGCGGCTCCTGTTTGTGCAACACATCCCTCCTATAGATTTTGTATCCCAAAACAAAGAGGCCAGCTTCAGTGGCTTGGAACAGAGCGTAGAGCAATGGGAACATGTAGAGACCTCCAATAATCTGGGGCGGGAAGGCGAGTTTGAGGATGGCGGTGCAAAGCTGGACATTCTGACAGCCTGTTTCTAATGAAACTGTCCTTTTGCAGTTTGGAGACAGTTTGAAGAGAGTGGCCAAACCATATCCTGCAGCATATCCAGCCAAGGGCATCAGGACAGCCACCAGGTATACAGAGGCTGGGATAGCGGCCAGAAGGTCAGGTCCCAGCAAAGAGCCCGTGAGGATGAAGAGGATTATGAGAGTCACCATCAAGGACCACAGTGATACCTAAGGAGAGATTCAAGATCTTTAAATCAGTTGAGTTTTGCGGCACATGTAAACCTCACATGTCGTATCAGTTGGAACCATACATTTAACACGACTTATGCAAAGTGTGAGTGATTGTCAAACTTGCATAGAATATAAATTCTTGAACAGGATCACATGTATAATTTAGGTGATTGAACGATTTATACAAATCAGACTTATGCAAGTTTCACTGTAGATGATTTATTATACTAATAAATATTTTCCAAATTTACATAAAAGTTCTATTGGACTTGTTGTAAATTTAGATATTCTACACACATTAAACATTCAGTTGAATATTAAAGATCTCACCACGACACAAATCAAAACAAGAAAGGTGTTTGTCCTGGTGTCCTGACCAACAATACTGCAATGTAATGGCATTCTTCTCACCTCAGGCACTGACCACATTGACTGGCATGGAAGCTCATACCACCTCAGTAACTTGTATGACTCCCCTCACCCAATTGTCTTTCAAGTCTTACATCCAGGTTCTCACTGATTTAGTTTTCCCTAAAGTCTAAAACATCACCCGACTCTGTAATTATAATATAATAATCCTTGCATTTGATACAGCGCTTTTCACATCTTCTAGACGTCTCAAAGCCCTTCACAGAATATACTGTGAAGTGAATTGACTATATTTGTGGGAGAAATGATCTGTCCCATTGAGCTGCAGAGTTGACACTGCTGAGAGCCTCACCTCTGCATCCCAAGTCCTCTCCCCTCATAGGCTCTTTGAACCCATCATCCCTATCCTTGCTCAGCTGCATTGCTCATGCCCCAGTAGATCAAATTCAAGCTCCGCATCCTCATTTTCAAATGTCTCCAAAGGCTCACCCACTAACCCACCTCTGTGACCTATTTCCTGGCTCATCACTCCGCTCATCAAACATTGGTCCGTTTTAACCTTCCTGCCCAATCCTCCCATCATCGAAGGGTGAGATTTCAGTTCCTGCTGCTGCTCTCGGGAACTCCATCCTGGTGTCCCTCTATTCTTGCCTCTTCCCTCTCTACCATTAAAACTTACCTGAAGCTTTATGTTTCTGTCATGCTTCAAGTCACCTTCCCTTACACCCACACAGCCTCCCCAAATCCCCACATTTCTGCAAACCTCCCCTGTCAACCTCCCCAGCCCCCTCCTTGGTCTCCGTCAGACATCTGTGTGAGGTGCTTCAATACATTCTCCAAACATGAACAACAACAACAAAATTACATTTATTACATTACATCGGGAGGACGTCCCAAGGCGCTGACCAGTCAGGGGTCGGGATCCGAGCAAGGGGGAGAGGCAGGGTGGGGAGAAGGGGAGGGAGAGAGTTGGGAGGTCGGCAGAAGGCACGATTGAAGAGGAGGGTATTGAGACCGGCCTTGAAGGAGGCAAGGGCAGAAGCGAGGTGAATGGACTGTGGGAAGGAGTTCCAGAGTGTGGGGGCAGAGAGGCTGAAAGCCCGGCCACCAATGGTAGGGCGGGTTGGGCAGAGGACATGGAGCAGACCGGAGCTCGCTGAATGCAGTATGAAAGTTACATAATCTTAAATTTTAATTGGAGTATATCACATGATTCCCTGCAAACTGAGAGTCATATTAACCTACAAATTCAAAGCCAGCGGAGGGTAGAAAACAACATTTGTCATACCATGTGGGTTGTGCTTCGCCCATTAGCTCAATAAATGATGTAATGCAATTTGGCTCCTGCCTTTATGTGAACACGTACATTATGGTTCTACTTGATAACAACAATTACCTTGACATTACCGTGCAATATCAAATGCAAGTATTTTTATTTTCTTAATGTGTTATGGTGCTGTGGAAGGCATAGCTTTTCTAATCATTAAATGAAGAAGTCAGATAAAGAAGTCTGCTTTCAAAATGTACTGTGGTAGCTTCTCCTATCAAACCAAACTGGTTATGCTATTTCCGATAGTTTATTAATAAGTAGATATATATTTTGCCATTCGATAGTAGAAACCAAAATGTGTCAACCCATTGGCACACTAATGATATAATGCAATTTGACCCCTGCCTTTATGTAAGCACATACGTTACCATTCTGCTAAAACAAAATCTGTCATTGTTAGAGTATAAAACAAAACGTTATATATGTTTTTAAGTGTGACCGTTCTCAAAATTCTGATCTTCCTTGAGGAGGGGGTAAACAGGTTCTCCTAGGGCTGAGCTGTCTCAACAACAACAACAACTTCGATTTACATTGCGCCCTCCACACCAGATGGCATCTCAGCGTCTACGGCGTCTCGTAGGTAGCACGCCTATCAATGAAACTTGTCTTCAAATCCCTCCACTCCTCTGCACCCCCCTACCTCTCTGACCTCCTCTCTCCTCAAACCAGCACCCGTTGCCTTCGCTCCACTGGCTCTGGCCTCCTCCATGTCCCCTAAATCCTCCGCTCCACCCTTGGCAACCGTGCCTTCAGCCACTATGCCCTGAGGCTCTGGAATTCCCTTCCTCACTACCTTCGCCTCGCCCCCCCCCACCCATTTTCTTAGCTTCAGGTCCCAGCTGAAGACCTTTCTTTTCGACTGCGCCTTTGGTCACCTTTCTACCCCCTGCACCTGGCTCGGTCCCGGGATCCGCTACTGTGAAGCGCTCTGAGTCACCGTCCGGCATGGAGGGCACTATATAAATCAAAGTTGTTTGTTGAAATATCAGAGATAAGTCAATCCTCTGTGGTGGTCTTGGTACAGTCATCTAATCTCAGGGACTGAGTTATCTGCAGTATTCCAGGGCTCTGTTGGTGACAGACCAAGCAGCCTAGGTTGTGGTTGGATCTTGGAGAGACAGACTAGTCAAAGAGAGCAGGGATTCTTCCACTCAGCCCTTTTCAATCATGCCTACCCAAACCATCATTGGTAGTGTGGTCCCAGCTGGACAATCAGCTGGCTGCTGCTTGCTTAATGGCATTGGCGGGCAGACTTTGAGCTTCTCTGTTTTAGCTGGTTAAATTCCAGAGGTTCCCCTATTGCACTCTATGGGGTCTCCAAGCCTCGATGCTCCAAATCCTGCAGTTCCTACTCTCACTAATTGGGTAGGTAAGGTGCATTGCACTCCATTTCACACAAAGGGAAATTTCCATTCATATATGGAACTCGCAACAGATTTCACTATGTGTCAATACACCCAGGTAATAAAAAAAAATTTGGTCATATGCAAATCGACCTTTAGATCCTTTCACAATATTACCCCTCCCTGCTTACCGACAAATCCTCCAGCTCCAACTTTCTGATGGTGCCTATGCTCCCTGGAACTCTCCCCAAATCTCTGCCTCCCTCGTAATTCTGCTTTTATACAACACCCTTCATACAAGGTAGCTCCTCAAAGCGTTTATAATAATAATCCTTTCATTTGTTAGAGCACCTTATCATTGTTATCATTGAAATATCTCAAAACACCACAGAATATACTGTACAGTGGATTGACTGGATATTTTGTGGGTGAAACACAATCAGCCAATTGTGTACAGCGGTGGCCCACAAACAGTTTAATTTTTTTAGAATTAAATGTAATTAAGTTAATTTTTTTTACATAGAAGTTTAGAGTTTAAAATCTATCTCCTTTTCCTCACTGCTCAATGCTCCTTATCAATCATGTGCAAACAGACATTATTCTTATGTGAAGGTTTATCTTGATCTGAATTTCTGTAAATCCACTTGTTGTACAGTTTCTCTTTTCAGTACCTCAATTTTTTGGGGGGGCGGTGGACGGGGGGTGAGAGGGGTGTCTTCTGGGTGTCTGACACATGGAGAAATCCATCACCGTGTTAAGCAGTATCAAAACCAAGTTGAGAATCCCATCCATCCCAACCTACACATGGAAATCCCAGAGATAGATTGCTGGGATGGAATAATAATATTAATCCGTGCATTTGATATAGCGCTTTTCATGTCTTCTAAGACGCTCAAAGCGCTTCACAAGATCCACTGTAAAGTGAATTGACTGTATATCTGTGGGCAAAACGCGGCAGCCAATTGCATACTGCTGGAGTCCAACCAGCTCAAACCACATAGCTTGCTATCGATAGCACTGTTTGGCAAGCTTTCCCCTGTAAGCCCAAGCTAAGACCACCCTACCCGTCCAGGCTTTGACTTGCAGGGTTAACATGAGCTGAGTGAGATGATTCCCTGCCCCCCAGTGGCAGTGGCTATCTCTCCTTCCACGATCTGCTTGCTGATGAACCAGGCTGACTGTGCAGTGAATTGCACTCAGTCACCGGCAGACATTGGAACAAAATCATCTCTTACTATACCTACAGGAATGTAGTTTCCCCGCCTCTTCCTGAATTCCTGATACCGCCTATGACTTATTCTTATAGGTCACTACCAAATACACACTTGGATTGCAATTGTACTATAACAACCAGAACATTTATCTCTAACCCACAGTTGCGATCATTTCTGAGCTGGGGAACATTGCACAGAACAGACACGTGAGTCCACTGACATATATTCCTTTCCTTTCCTATTTTCTGTGATAAAAAAAGATTTGACTTACATTCCTTATATCAGAAGCCATATGTGAAGTTGATAGGTTAGTGTTTTACTTCAGATACGACAGAAAAACAGAGGATTTTTTTCTAATTTAATCTGATTTTGTTTTGAAATGCATTGTTTTGAAATGCAATTATACCAGCAGTGTGTGTGTGTGTGTATGTATGTGTGTGTGTCTAGGCAGCAAAACACCACTATTTTTAACCATTCATTCTTCCTCACACCTGCTTTGTGTTTTTAAACACTAACATGCTGCGTTAGCTTTCGTGGTAGTAAAACTAGATGGTAATGACTTGATGTGATTTGGGAAGTAAGTTGCGCTTATGCAGGTATAATTGCTACTATTAATAATAAGACTATTGATAAACAAAACACAAAATACTACAGATGCTGGGAATCTGAAACAAAAACACAAGTTGCTGGGGAAACTCAGCAGGTCAGGCAGCATCCATGGAAAAAAGAAAAAGAGTCAACGTTTTGGGTCTACAACCCTTCGTCAGAACTGGGTTGACATGCAATTATTATTTATTGATAATCCTGCTCCCTTCTTGAACCCAAATCACCTGCAGTGTGTGAGTAATGTGACTGAGTCTGTACTGTCTGTCCACCTCCTGCTTTTGTGGAATTTCTGCTGTGAGTCAATAAGGTTGGTCTGTGTCTCTCTGCGCATCCAAGGCGTCCAAGGCATTGAGGCGGCTGGGAAGATTTTAAACCTGGGAAGGTTTTAAATCTGAGCAGGTGTTTTTTTTTGTTGGGTTGGGAAATGACGGGATTTCACCTCAAACACTGGTTGTTCTTGGTTGTACATTAACAAGGACATAAGGTCCTAGGATTGCATCGTTTTTTTAACGGATGCAGTAAATGTTCCATTAAAACGTGCACGACAAAGTGTTTGTTTATGAGCAGCTCAGCTTAAGCTCATCTTAGTGGTCAAACCAAACGGTAAGGATGGAAGAGCTTTGGGAGTGGATTTTGTTCTGTATCTACTAATACTTCAGGTTGACAACCTGTGTTAGTCGGATCCCAAAGACCAGTGTAGGGGTTAACATGCTTTGTACCGTATTATTATTATTATTATTATTATTGCATTGCACTTCCTACCTTTACATCAACCACCACCTCCCCTCCCCTCCCCTGTCTGTATCTCAGACTATGAGGGGACTGCTCACTCCACACTCGCTCTCTCTCTCCCTCCCTCCCTCCCTCCCTCCCTCCCTCCCTCCCTCCCTCCCTCCCTCCCTCCCTCCCTCCCTCCCTCCCTCCCTCCCTCCCTTCGTGTCATTCCCTTCTCTGTGGCCACTATTTTCGACTGGGAACAAGGCGTTTTTTGGGGGAAAAAAATCTGTCAACGGGGTGGTGAGGGAATAATCCAGTTTGCCAACCTGTAGCAAACAGAAGAACTCAAGTGTCCATCCCCCTCGTGGGTTACGAACATTGGACTGACTGGTGGCTGACTGGGAAAGGGGAGGAGGTGATAACTCACTTACCTGCCAATATCAGGTTAATATTTTTCAAAATTCCCGTAAACCAACCATTCCAGCGACCCCGCAGTTTAACACTGATTGTTAGTGGGTGGGGGATTGCACATCGAAAGTTGGCTCATTTTGGGTGGATTGTGTACCGTACCTTTAGCAGTAGATCTGCAGCTCTGCTGTACCTGTATCTGATGAAGACGCCCAGGCCTATGGGCACCAAGGTGCTGCAGAGTGTCAGTGTTATTGCCCCTAAGGGTAAGAGCTCGACCACAGGGGTGTTGATCCAGGCTCTGCTGTACAGCCACAGACACACGGGCATCAGGAACAGAGCCAGGAGAGTGGAGGACACTGTCATGATCACACTGTAAAACAGTCAAAACAGGTTACATAGACACTCACACACACACACACAGCCACTCACAGGCACACATGCACAGACACTCACACACAGCCACACACACAGACACTCTCACACACACACAGCCACTCACACTCACACAGCCACTCACAGGCACACACACAGACACTCTCACACACACACACACACACAGACACGCATACACACACGGCCACTCTCTCACACACACTCACACCCACAGCCAGTCTCACACACACACAGAAACTCACACACAGCCACTCACACATACTCACACACACGCACACACACTCACACGTAGCTCCTCACGGCCACTCACACACACTCACACTCTGCCACTCACACACAGCCACTTACACACATGCTCAGCCACACAGCCACTTACACACACTCACAGCTACACTCACTCACACTCTCACATACACATACACTGACACTCACACACACTCACACCAAAAGGGTCACAGCTGACACACTTCAATCACCTGGCAGCCCCAAATACATTTCTTCTACATCTTAAATAATAATCATCACAATAATTTTGGGGGATTTCGGCAGCTTCTGGTATAGAACGGGGTTAGGTAACAGGGACCTGATCTAATCCTTGCATTTGATATAACATCTTATCAGGTGTTATCGCCCACACATGCACAGTCAATTCACTTTACTAGACATTAGATTCTGTGAAGCGCTTGGAGACGTCTAGAAGATATTAAATGCAAGGATTGTTATTATTATTATTGGGTCTTCGAGACATTTCAATGCACTTCACAGAAAATCCTGTAAAGTGAATTGATTGTGCATTGCATCAAGAAGCTGCAGGAAAGCCGTTTGATTTGCACCTTGTTTTTCGTCCCACCTGTTACCTGAGCCCTAACCAGCCCAACCTGTCCCTCAACTGTTAAAACATTGCCAGAAGTTGCTGGGGAAACTCAGCAGGTCAGGCAGCATCCATGGAGAAAGGAAAATTAGTCAACGTCTCGAGTCTACAAGCCTTCATCAGAACCCTTCGTTCTGACGAAGGGTTGCAGACCTGAAACGTTGACTCCTTTTCCTCTCTCCATGGATGCTGCCTGACCTGCTGAGTTTCCCCAGCAACTTCTGGTTTTGTTTCAGATTCCCAGAATCTGTAGTATTTTGTGTTTTGTTAAAACATTGCCTCGGATTCAAATGTCTCCTCGGTTTCACACACACACACACACACACACGCACTTACTCAACCCAGTTTGTCCCGGATGACTTTTCCTTGAAATACATATACGTAAATATGTTATGTGAAAAAACACACCCAGATAATTAAGTTTAAATGACATCAATATGTTTCTGAGCAGGAAACAATGAAAATAAACGAGAGAAAAAAAAACACCAGTGGACCAAACGCCCATGTTGAACTCTCTGTCTGTCTGAAGTGTTTGCAGAGGTAAATTGTGAGGATACAACACTTCAGTACAATGGAGAATACATCGCATTCAGAATATGGTATCTGATAAGAGGGGAAAAGGGATCAGATTGGCACATGCTGTTAATAACATATCCTGTAGCCAGTAATTATTAACTCGCGGTCACCACTGTTGTGAAATGATATGGTTATCATTTATTTTCTTTCTTTCTTTCTTTCTTTCTTTCTTTCTTTCTTTCTTTCTTTCTTTCTTTCTTTCTTTCTTTCTTTCTTTCTTTCTTTCTTTCTTTCTTTCTTTCTTTCTTTCTTTCTTTCTTTCTTTCTTTCTTTCTTTCTTTCTTTCTTTCTTTCTTTCTTTCTTTCTTTCTTTCTTTCTTTCTTTCTTTCTTTCTTTCTTTCTTTCTTTCTTTCTTTCTTTCTTTCTTTCTTTCTTTCTTTCTTTCTTTCTTTCTTTCTTTCTTTCTTTCTTTCTTTCTTTCTTTCTTTCTATCTATTGCACACACACAGGTTTCGTTCATTTTGTCTGTCTGCCTGTTTATCTATCTGTGCGCCTGTCTTTTTGTCTGTCTGTCTGCCTGCTTGCCTGTCTGTCTGTGTGTGTCTGCCTGTGTGTGCATCTTCCTATCTCCATGTAATATCATGGCACCTCTATGTATGAGGTGTTGCCTGATGGGCCGAGGCTGGTGGTGGGTGGATTGCGCAGTGAGCTCCTCTCTATCGCACAGGGGCTAGTGGGTGGGTACCTGAGGTTCATTTCGCCATTGACCAGGAGACACATGAGGTTGGAGAGGTTTCCTCCAGGACAGCAGCCACAGAGCAACACAGCCACAGCAGCCACCTCATCCAAACAGAACATCAGAGCCAAGAGGAAGGCAATCAGAGGCATGATAACAAACTGGGAAACAGCAGCCAGCAGAACTCCCATAGGTTTTTTGATGTGGTCTGCAAGGTAGTTGATCTCCACTGTACAGCCCAGTCCCAGCATCGTAAAGCACAAGACCACCCCCACAAACACATTGATACCTCGGTTCAGGCCAGAGTCCCAGAAAGGCACTTGCGGGTCTACAGCGGTGATCTGAGTGGAGTTGGTATTATCATTCAGAGTCCAGGCTCCCGGAGTCCTTACAGTCACACTTGTCTGGTTGCTAACTTGCACTGAGGTGCTGTTGTAGAAATCTGTCAGGTTATAACTATCTGGGAAAGGTGAGGGCCCCCAAGTCATATTGTCCTGTGAAGTGTACTTCTCCATCTCTCCGCTCTTGCAGTGTGTGTGTAGCTGATGATTCCACTACAGACAAAGCACCTTAAAGCATCTCCAAAGTCCTCCGGCTTTGCGCTAAATGCAGGCTGGTGTGTGTGTGTTTGCCAGGGTTTGTGGGGGAGGGAGAGAAAGTGGCTTTAAATTAATTCCATCCACTTTCCTGATCGATGTTTTCTCCCAGTGGGATCTCATTGGAGAACTCAGAGCCCACAACCTCACTAAGTGTTCCCAAAGGACGTTAGATCAGCATCTTATTACAGCGAGGACACAAGTCTTAACTTGGCCAGGAATGACTGACTGACTGCTGCACTTGGCCACCGCTATTGCTACACCATTTAGTGTTTGCTGAGGCTTAAATACCTGACATTGACAGGTTAGATGGTCTAATGCACAGATTGATAGAATAACATGGTAGAGACGCCAATAAAGTAATGGATCCTGATCGTAATCACTGAATTTGAATTGGATACATATAATAAATGTCAAACTTTAATGGAAACTCCATCACTGGCTCAGGTGGGAGCGCTCGCATCTCTGAATCAGAAGGTTGTGAATTCAAGCCCCATATCAGTATGTGGAGTCCTGTAGCTCAGTGGTTAGAGTACTCGCCACACACTCGAGAGTCCTGGGTTCGATTCCCGGCAGGGTGAAGCCTTGGCCAAGTTTCCTTACCCCACAAGCCTGATAATAATACCTCAAAAGAATATTATTTGGTCAATCAATCCATGACTGTTTGTGGGATAATGCTGTGCACAATTGGTTGCTGTGTTTCACCCACAAATATACACTCAATTCACTTTACAGTATATTCTGTGAAGCGCTTTGAGATGTCTAGAAGATGTGAAAAGCGCTGTATCAAATTCAAGGATTATTATTATTATTATTATTATTATTGAGCTGATGGTGTTGGTTGACACTCCAGTGCTGGGGAAGTGCTGTTTGTTGGAGGTGCTTTCCTTTCGCATGAGACGTTAAATTGAAGTCTGTCCACTTGTTCAGTTGGTTGAAGATCCTCCTGGTGTCCTGGCCAACAATCCCCCAAATAAATTGATCGTTCACTTATTACTGTTTCTGAGGCATTGATGTACAGAAATTGGCTGGTGCATTTTCCCACAAATACACAGTAAGTACACCTTCCATTAAATCTTGTGACAAAAAATCATGGAAAGTTTGAAGTCCAGATGCCTGGAGTTTATTGCATTTCACACAGAATATCATTCTGGCACAGAGGATATGCTGTTGTTAAAATTATGGATGTGGAGGATGCAAGTATATATTTTTTCTTTCTTTGCAATTGTTCAGCAGATGCAGGTATTGAATTCTGGACTTCACTATTAAACATGTTTCAGAATGTAAAGTGCATCTCGAGCAGGAAAGCTCATGACTTGCATAAACGATCCTCTGTTGTTACAGCATTCTTGTGAGTGGGCGTACAAAGGATTCCCTACACAATTCACATCCCAAGGCACTTTCCTGGTTCATTCCCAAAGTCCATTTCCCCAAACAATTATCCCATGTTATCTGATTGCACTGACTGTATAGTGTTCTATTAGGAGAAGATTTTCAGTTTGTGAGTTGAGAAATCCCAAACTGACTAACATCAGCCTTTTGCAGCTGACGTGCAGTGGAGACTTCCAATTTCATCAATGCATTTAAGAGGATTGTTCCATGAATGAGATAGAAGTGAAAAGAGCGGTATGCAAAGTTATTATAACCATGATAATCCTTGCATTTGATATAGCGCTTTTCACGTCTTCTAGACGTCTCAAAGTGCTTTACAGAATATACTGTAAAGTGAATCAACTATATATTTTGTGGGCAAAATATGGCAGTCAATTGCGCACAGCAGTGTCCCACAAATAGTCGTGGATTAAGTGACCAAATTGTTATTGTTTTTTTCTGGAGGGATTATTATTAGGTGTGTGGAGTAAGGAAACTTGCCCAAGGTTTTGCCCTGCTGGGTATCAAACTCAGGTCTCTCACATGTGAAACTTGTGTTCTAACTACTGAGCTACAGGACTCCAAATAGATGTTTTGCAGACTGATCTTTTGAGAAGGTGCTATACGAATGCAAGATGTTGTTCTATGCAGGAGGTTGCGATGTGTTTAATATGGCGGAGACTCATGTGATGTATATACATGGACTAGTTAGGTCAAATTATATGTTTTGACGTTGCCAATTCTAGATAATTCTACAAATCCTAGGTATCTGGACTGCATTCAAAGTTACTTCCCAAAGCCGAAAGTGTCTAACCCACAGCTCTACCATCCTCCTTAATTAATTATATTATTTGTTGATTTTAGATAAAGTAATCTTGGTTGTTTATTTATTTACTTTAATTTGTTAAAGCTGGATTTTATCTTTCTTCAATTTGGTGACAAACAAAGTGAGAAATCGTGCACTGTTCTCATGCACTGATGAAACAAGAAAAAGCTTTCAGGCTGTTGTTAATCACATTGGCATGCTTTCACTGAGATTGACGTTTATAGATGTGTTGAATCAGTCCTGTTGGTCTTGTTTCAATTCCATTGGTGGGTGTGCTGATTATATTACATTATCTGACGTTGAATGATGTAATGCTCCCTGTGACTCACCAAAGCTGATGTCTCATACAAAGACCTTGCTTCCTCACCGTATGACCACAGTACACCTGATACTGAACCAACATACTTGTAAGAGTCTTTAATTGCACAAAATGACAAGACTGTAACCCACTATAACCACAACCCTCTATGTAAAATCAAATTTACCTTTAGATTTGGTGATGCACTTAGTACAGCACTGCATCATATGGACTCATATGGATCAGAAACATTGATTAAAGCTCTAATTAATTTATTGATACCTAATTTGTATAGGAGGTTAAGGATTTGTTATATTATTAAAAAAAAGTTATTACGATCTACCTTACACAAATATGAGATGAATGATTCTATTATGCTCTATTTTTCTATGGATCAATTGGTATCTGTTGCATGGAATCTAGCCCTTCTGAGTTTGACATTCACATAGTAGGTACTCATGTTACCCAGTTACAAAGTTACCAAGTCACTAAGTTTGGCTGGTTCATTATTCCAAACAAAGCTAAGGAATCTGCTGAAGGGATAGAGGTGATTTTGCAAACATAATCGATCCTCACTGCTGATTGCACCAAAAGCAGCCTAACCAGGAGCCTGTGGAGATATCCTTCACTGGCAAGTCCTTCACTCTTAGCTTGAAAGGTCTGGAAAGGGAAGAAGATGTAAAAGTTAGAAAATGTTAAATGTTTGTGTGGATAAAGTTTATGTAGCTGCAAATGAAATAAAAAGATTGAAACGTTTCTTATGGGTTTCTAATGTCCAAGAGAGTTGGGATTCCTATACAGAAACTGATGACTGCAAATTCATGGTACAGTATAGCAATTAAACACATAGTGGGCTAAGAACCTGGATGAACTTCTCAATGTACTATTAAGTATTATTTTACATACAGTATATGTTTGCTGTATGATTAGTGGTTAGGGTTCAGAAGCAAGAATCCTCCCTCACCTGAGATCTACAGCATTTAAAGACCCTCTGAAAGTCACCCCAACTGAGATAATCTATCTCAGCAACAACAGCACAAACAAGATCAATACAACAACAACAATATAAAGTCATATCAATATAAATTCTCAGAGGATTTTACAGAGATGCTGCAGAAGGGGATGAAGGAGGCGGACAGTGACCGTAAGACTGATCAAAGATGTAGACTTTTGAACATTGCATTCCAGATACAGGAAATTTCGATATGTAGGCGGGATACACATGTGAAACTCTCAGTCAGGTTTGGATACTCTCAAGCGTAGTCATGGGTTTCTGCATGTGTCAAATACCCAGGTGATATTTCTATTAACTTTTCACAAAGACAATATTCGTTTTTCAATGTTCCCTATTGAATTATTTCTGTGTTTGTTTCAGAAAATGAAGCTGCTCCTTCTGATTTCTGGAATCCTCCTGGTAGTTCAAGGTAAGCAGCTCATATGCTGGCTCATCACTAAAGCCAAACAGCTAGTTTCCTACAAACCATTGAAACTGTATATAGCTTCAACACAGGAGGAGTGGTTGAGGGAGAGTGTTCTGATGTGGAGGCCTGTAGCCCAGTGGTTAGAGCCCTCACTCTATAATTTAGTCACTCAATCCACGACTGTTTGAGGGGCACTGCTGTGTGCCAATCGGCTGCCGCGTTTCACCCACAAATATACAGTCAATTCACTTTACAATATATTCTGTAAAGTGATTTGAGACGTCAAGTTGTTGGTTGTATTGTTGCCTGACTCCACTGGCTTCCCATCACACAAAGGATTCAATTCAGGATCCTAGTTCTCACCTTCCAAGCCTCCCCATGGCCTTGGCCCACCTTACCTCTGTGACCTCCTAATCCCCTACCAACTTGTCCGCTCCCTCCGCAAAGTGCTCCAAGGTGCCCACCCCACCTGCCCACCCCACCTGCCCCACCATCAATGGGTGAGCCTTCAGCCACTCTGCCCCCAACATTTGGAATTTCATCCTGCAATCCCTCAGCCTCACCCACTCCTTGGCCTCCTTCAAGTCCCACCTCAAGACCCTCCTTTTCGACCGAAACATCGGCCACTCGCCTTGCCCCCATTCCCTCCATTCTCCCCGATCCTGATCCCAGCTTGGGGCTAAAACACTGAGTATCCAGTGCCTTGAGATGTCCTCCTGACATGAAAGGCGCTATACAAATATAATTTTATTGTTGTTGTTATTGCAATGATTTTAAACCAGTAAATATTTGCAGTTTGATATTTAAGCCTGACAATTAATAGATGTTTATTCGTATTCATATAACGAGAGCACCTTTTGTCATGTAGATGTGTTTTGGGTTGTGTAACTCTCATAAGTTTTGATTTTGAATACAATACAACTTTCAATGTTCATTTGTCATTTTTTATGTGTGCTCTTTATAGGCTGCCCACGGATAATAAAACATTCTGATTGGACAAGCATTCCTTCTGAATGCAACATAGTCCTGGAGAAGCCAGAACCCTTTATTGTGATTCATCACACTTCTGGCAAACGTTGCTTCAACATGTCAGAGTGCAAGGAAGAGCTCGAACATATCCTGAAAAATCACATAAGTGTTCACCACTGGTGTGATATTTGTTACAAGTAGGTCTCTACAAGGACTTTCTCTGTTTTAATTATGAATGAGCATTGCAAAATGTTTCTATTTTATACTTCGTGTTTTATAACTCCTAATTTAGCATTGAAATGATTGAATGAATAAAGTAGGTGATCAATCAATC
The DNA here is from genome assembly GCA_035084275.1 of Hydrolagus colliei. NCBI lineage: Eukaryota > Metazoa > Chordata > Chondrichthyes > Chimaeriformes > Chimaeridae > Hydrolagus > Hydrolagus colliei. The sequence goes on along the minus strand of CM068742.1, from coordinate 12,263,134 downwards.
AATCAATCAACCAACCAACCAATCAATCAATCAAAACTTATATAGCGCCTTTCACTTCGAGAGGACATTCCAAGGCGCTGTACAGTCAGGTAGGGACAAGAGCAGAGGGTGAAGGGTCGGGGCGGGATGAAGAGTAGAAAAATTGACTGTATATTTGTGGGCGAAATGCGGCAGCCAAATTGCGCACAGCAGTGTCCCACAAACAGTCATAGAAGTGGGATTAGGGGAAAAAGGGGGAAAGATGGCAAAGGGAGGGGTTGGGATAGGGGTGTAGGTGGGTAGGGGAAAGGAGAGCAGGAAAGCCGACAGTATACTTGTGGGCGAAACGCGCAGCCAAATTGCGCACAGCAGTGTCTCACAAACAGTCATGGTGATGCTCTATGAGGTCAGTTTGGTGATATTTCTTAATGTAGTATTTCCTAATTGAGAAATCCCTTTAAGAATTATATAATGTAACAACAACAGCATTACCTGCACTTTGTCAGATTGTCAAAATGTCTCAAAGCATAGAATGATGACTATGTGTTTTGTAAGAGAACACAGCACCAATTTTTCATACAGCCATGTTCTATAAATAGCCATGAAGTGAGCCACCAATTTTATTCACGGGATTGCTGTCCAGGAAACCGGGAGAAAATTCCTTCTCTTTTTGAAAAGTGCCATGGGATCTTTAATATCTACTTGAACTCGGTGACCCCATCTCCCCCATCCTTGCCCCACTCCATTGGCTCCCTGTCATCCAGAGGATCCAATTCAAGATCCTGGACCTCACATTTAAAGCTCTCCACAACTTCGCCCCACCCTAGATCAGTGACCTCCTATCACCTTACCAACCTGCACCCCCACCCCACCACCGTCCGCAGCTCGGGTCTGAGACAGTGACTGTCCAGCACCTTGGGACGTCCTCCTGACGTTTGTTGTTGTGGTTGAACAGGCAGGCAGACCTTTTAACTTCTCAAGAATGACACCTCTGACAATGTTGCATTCCCCTATCACTGCAGTCAAGACGATGAGCTCAAAGTCCAATGTGGGCCTTGATTCCACAATATTCTAACTCAGAAGCAATGGATATAGTCTTAAAATTAGTACCAGGCTGTTTAAGAGTGAAATTAGGAAGCATTTTCTCATTCAAAGTGGGGTAGAAATCTGGAATTCTCTCCCCCAATCCATCTACATCTTCAAGAGTGAGGTTGATAGATTTTTGGTAGGTCAGCATATTAAGGGATATGGGGAGAAAGTAGGAAATTGAAATTGAAATGATTAGTTGAGGTACAGATTAGCAATGATCTACTTAATGGCGGAACAGTCTCAAAGGGCTGAATGGTCTATTCCTGTTCCAAAGGTCCTGCGCAAGAGTGCAGCCAACTAAACTGGACTGATATGACTCGTAAAGTATAGCAAAATTAATTTGTTTTTCTAATGGCTTAGATTTCTTAAATATAGTGTGCATTCCATATACATCCTAACCTTTTGAAAGCTTAAAGCATAAAGACAAGCTACTTGGTCCAATCAGTCCGTGCTTGTATTTACTGTATACTCCATGTGAGTCTCCACCCAATCTTTATTCCCTTCCAATCCATTCTATTTACCTCTCTCTCATGTGAAGGTCCAGCTTCCTCTTGAATGCATCTATATTATTTGATTCAATCACTGCTTAGGGCAGCAAGTTCCACAATCTCAATATCCTCTGCGTTTTCCTCCATAATTTTGTAGATCCCATAGTTGCTTATATTTGTGTCTCCTGATAACAGTGGATACAGCCTATTTATGTTAATCGTATGAAACCCTTTTACAATTTTAAACACCTCCATTGGGTTACACCTTTAAAGTCTCTTCCCTAATGAAGATAGGCCTAATCATTTCAGTCTATGCTGATGGTAGTAATCTGCAGCCCTGGTTTCATCCTGTTGAATCTACATTATACTCTTTCCATCACTCCTTTATCCTTGATATAGTGTGGAGACAAAACTGGATACAGGACATAGTACTCCAGATGTCTATGAAAGATTTTGTACAAATTGTACATCACATATTCTAGCAATTTGGATATAAAGCCCTAAACCCTTTTATCTTGTGGAAGGGCAAAATGTTGGGCAGATTTCCTTACTCCACATGCCTGTGTTTACCTAGCAGCAAGCAGGAACCCAGTTATTCGTCGATTGGCTAAGACGCTATATGAAATGAAAGGATTATTATTCATATTATTTATCTGATTTGTAGTGTTGGGCAATTTTAATTTGTACAACACAAGGATATTATCTCTATTGAAAAGAACTGAAGATGATACCACACTCATATCACATTTCCATGGGGTTGATGCTGCAGCCATTTCCATCTTTTCATGGATTCAAGTCCTACTTACGGACTTTGTGCTCATAATCATGTTGATTCGCTACTGCATTGCTGGTTCATCCCAAACTCTGCAGCTCATGTCCTCTCCCACACCAGGCTCCATAACCCCATCACCCTCACCCAGCTCCATTGGCTCCCCATCCTGATAGAATTCAAGATTCTGCTCCTCACTTTCAAGGCCCTCCACGGCCTTGCTCTCCACCACCTCTTTGACCTACTGACCTTCTATCAATCTGTCCATTCCCTCCATTCAGCAGGTTCCAGCCTGCTCCTTGTCTCCCAATCGAAATAGTCCTACCATCGGTGACCGAACTTTCAGCCTCTCTGCCCCCACTTTTTGGAACTCCATCCCACAATCCCTTCGCCTTGTTCCCTTGTCTTCTTCAAGGCCCAACTCAAGACCCTCCTTTTCGACCGTGCCTTCAGCCACACCCCTACCTCTCTGCCCTCCTTCTTCCCAACCCTGCCCCACACCCCCCCACCACCACCCCACCCTCCACCGTGCTTGGGTCTGACCTCTGACGGTTTAGTGCCTTGGGGCGTCCCCATAACGTGAAAGGGCCTCCACAAATTATTATATTGTTGATGTTGCATTGACAGAGGTTCCATTCTTTGAACAAAATGTTACATTGAGGTTGTGTCTGCTCGTTCAGGTGGACTTAAGATACCATTAACCCGTCCCTCTCCTCAGTCCCACTCCCCCTCAAAACCACCATCATCAACCCCTTCCTTAAAAAACTTACCCTTGATCCCTCCAACCTCAACCAATACCACCCGATCTCAAACCTGCCCTTTCTTACAAAGATTATGGAATGCATTATTGCCAACCAACTTCACGCACATCTCTTCCTCCACACCACACTGGAACATCACCAGTCTGGCTTCCGCCCTGCCTCCTCTCTACTGGGTCAGCCTCTTCCTCGTTCCCGAATCCTCCACTCCACTATCGGCGGCTGTGCTTTCAGATACTATGCTCCAAAACTTTCGAACTCCCTCCATTAACCCCTTTGACTCACCCCCTCCTTTCCCATCTTCAGGTCGCACCTGAAGACCTCTCTCTTTGAACTGTGCTTTTGGTCACTTTTCCCTTCTCACTGGCTCGGCCTCGGGCTCCAGTATTGTGAAGCGCTCTGAGACACTGCCTGGCTTGGAGGGCCTTATACACATGCAAGCTGTTGTTGTTGGACTTAAAGGAACCCATTGCTTTAGTTGTAAAGAAAAGTACATTTTCTTTATGTATGTATGTATGTAGTGTTTTCATGCCAGGGAAATGTTTCAAAATGCTTAAAGCAGTGTCAATGTAGCATAAAGGGAGTTAGTTTGTACCCTGATTAGTTACGGCTTGTTTGATTTTCACATCATAATTAAAGGGTAAGCAAAATCTTGCAGGTATTTGCCTCTTTACAGTTTCCCTGTTAAAAAAAGCTATAACCTTGAACCATATTTGTGCTAGCAAAAATGATTGAAAGTTACATTATTTTGTTAGAAGTGTGTGTGCATGTGTGTGCAAATAACATAGCAAAGCTTGCCAACTTTATTGAATTTATTCCACTTTAAAAACAATAATTTGTGCATTTTCTTATCATAATATCATAGTTTACACACTGCTTGGACTACAGATTTGTTTCCAACTTACACTTTTTGTTTGTGCTCAATCAGACACCAGAGAATGGAAATGTCTTCCACTTGTCAATCAATCACATCTGCAACCATTGTCTGGGTATCATCAGTCATCCCTCATTGCAATTCAAGTTTCGTCACATATAAACCTTAAGGCTCCATCCTAAGCCCTCTTGTTTTCCTCATATACATGCTCCCTCTGAGCGTTATCATTCGCAGACATGGGGTCAACTTCCCCATCTATACAAATGACACCCAAACTACTTATCCTCCAACTACGACTCCCAGTCAACTGATGTCCTGTAGGCTTGTGTGACGGACAATAAAGCCTGGAAGCACACAAATTTCTTGAAGCTGATTGTGGGCAAGATGAAAGTCATACTCTTTGGCTCTCGTCAACGTCTTCTCTACTGTGGATTTGAACTCCTCAACTTCCCTAGACTCTCCCCCAGACTCTGAACTGTGCACAACCTAGGCATCAGGATCGATCCCCACCTTTCCTTTCTTCCCTTTCTATAGTAACTTTTTAGTTAGGGTAAATGTCAGCAGAAGCACATTAGCAAAGAGAAAACTTCTGCACTTCCAATAATCCTCTAAATTCTTCAAGTTGAAAGGAATTGTGAAGACTTTATCCATGCTAAAGATTCTGAATTTAATAGCTTGATATTAAAGTTAGAAACCTATGCTTGAACATTATATTGCATTCTCATTAACAATCTCTGAGGTAAACAATAATCGTACATTTCAAAAGTAGTGATTGTTTCAGTTTTCCAAATATTTTATCTATTTGTTTCATAACAAAACTTCAAAGACTGTTCTTAAGTGTGTTTAGATCCATCTATGCTTGAAGAAATTAAACAGATGGTTAGATTGTAGTTATTATTCAGTCCATATATTTAGTCAGTGTGGTAGCTCAGTGGTTAGACCACTTGCTTTACAAGCGAGAGACCTGGGTTAAATTCCAGACAGAGCGAAACCTTGGAGAAGTTTCCTTACTTCACATGCATGATAATAATCTCTTTTTAAAAAAACAATAATGATCTGGTTATTTCAGTCCATGCCTGTTTGTGGGACACTGCTGAGCCTAATCGGCGGCTGCGTTTCGCCCACAACATTACAGTCAATTCACTTTGCAGTACATTATGTGAAGCGCTCTGAGATGTCCAAACCATGAGAAAAACGCTATATCAAATGCAAGGATTATTATTATTATTTTCCTGACCAGGATCTTTTTTTCCCACTTCAATCATGTTATCCAACACAATAAATGTAGGTTGTTGTTGTGGTTAATCTAAGCTTCGCTCCCCCATTACCCCAGTCCTTGCCAGACTTCACTGGCTCCCTATCCCAGAAAGGATCAACTTCAAGATCCTCACCCTTGTTTTCAAATCCCTCCACTCCTCTGCACCCCCCTACCTCTCTGATCTCCTCTTCCCCCAACCCAGCACCCGCTGCCTTCGTTCCTCTGGGTCTGGCCTCCTCCATGTCCCCCGAGTCCTCCGCTCCACTCTCGGCGGCCGTGCCTTTAGCCACTACACCCCGAGGCTCTGGAACTCCCTTCCTCACTCGCTTCGCCTCGCCCCCTCTCTTCCCAGTTTCAGGTCACAGTTGAAGACCTTTCTCTTCGACTGAGCTTTTGGTCACCTTCCTGCCCCTGCTCCTGGCTCGGTCCCGGGATCCGCTACTGTGAAGTGCTCTGAGACGCCTTCTGGGGTGGAGGGCGCTATATAAATCGAAGTTGTTGTTGTTGTTGTTGTTAACAGGAGATTACATCAACAAATCTTTGCAGTAATTACAATCATGTTTGGCAACCGTAGGCAAACCTAGCACACAGCAAGGTTTCACAAACTGCCATGATATGAATGATTAATTAATTTGTAGATTGTTAGGAAACGCATCAAGAGAAATACGCTTCCCGTTTCAAGTAGGATAACATTCAATACCCACCTGAAGAGCAAGCAGATAGGAGTTGGGTTTAACATCTCTCTCCAGACCTAACTGTGTCCAATTTGTATCCAGCAATACATTTGATTTGCATTAAACAAGGCATTTGCTTATTTCCTGGTTTGTTCACAAGGATGAACCCTGTACTGTAGTTAGAATGGAGTTATGACCGGAGGTTTGCAGAGTTGAACTTGTTTTCATTGGAAAAAGAAGATTAAGGCAAGGGCTTTCATTCAGATCTTTAAATACGGTAAACATCTGATAACTTATCACTCCAAGGGAAAAGAGCTCAGCAATTAGTTAGCTGGAACTGCTAATTAAGCTTAGATCTTCCGTGGTTACAAGGGAGCGCCGTGACTGGTGTGGGTGTTCAATGGAGGTTGGGTATACAGACTTAGATAATAATAATCATTGCATTTGATATAGCACTTTCACATCTTCTAGACGCTTCAAAGCGCTTCACAGAATATACTGTAAAGTGAACCCAACATTGTCCCACAAACAGTAGTGGATTGAAACAACCAATTTTTTTTTGAGGGATTATTATTAGGCATGTGGAATAAGGAAACTTGCCCAAAGTTTGGCGCTGCCTGTATTCGAACAAAGATCTCAAGCTTGTAAGGCGAGTTCTCTAACCACTGAACTACGGGACTCCACTGCATTGCAGAGGCCTCTGGTATATTGGAGCGCCCTGTTGTAGCCTACCACCCTACCCTGTGAAAGAATAGGCTGGGAGCTGGGACAGGAGCCTACAGCATGGATTACATAAACATAATCAAGATGTTTGATTTTTATTACACAAGATTGGTTTAGATGCAATAGGAACTTCAGCACATTTAATCTCATCCTTCCAGATTACCCACAGTACCATTACAGCAAACCCTTAGTTAAATTACTTCAGAATCCTGAGATCAACCGTCACTTCCTCATAAAACATTGCAAATTCCCTTAGGGTATAAATTAGACGAATGAAGGCAATGGTTCAGTTTGGATGGTTTGTGAAAGCAGTGAGCTCAATGGGTGGAATGATCTTTTCTTATTTCTCTGTTTCCTTATGTTGCAAATATGCAAAGATATTGAAGATAGTGAGCAGTCTTCCTCTCTCTCTTTTGCACAGTTTTGTTATTGGAGAAGATGGGAACATCTACGAAGGTCGTGGATGGGACAAAGCGGGAGCCCACACTCATCAATTCAATCATCTCAGCTTTGGAATAGCGTTCATGGGGAACTTTATGGGTGAGTAAATATCTCTGTACATATTGTCGTACAATTTGCACCATGATAATGTGAGGATGTTTTATATAATAATACTGGTTACTTAATAGTAAAAACCTTGTTGATCCCTTTTGACATCAGATTATATTAACATAAATCTGTGAATGGCTCCAATTATCAAAAATTGTGTATAATGTGGACAATACTATTGACGTAAACTACCTAAAATCACAAACACACAAGTTCATATTTGTAAAGTGCAATTTAGGGCAATCTGAGCGTATGTTGCCACTGTTACCATAAAGAATGGTTACAGCCCAGTTGCTGCATTCATTCAAGAACCCCTATGATGCTGTAAATGGAAGACAGAAGGGTTGATAGTATGAAAGGAAACGCCTTGTCATTTGGATCACTTGCAATATTTTGTGAATGTATTGTTTTTGCTTTTAGTGTATCATTCAGTTTCATAAGAAAGTGCCTTTGTTTGCTTGCAGATGATTCCCCGAACCACCTTGCACTGACTGCTGCCAGGAGATTGATAAAGTGTGCCGTTTACAAAAAATACTTGGTGACCGACTACATCCTGAAGGGCCATAAGGATTTGGGGGAAACGAGTTGTCCTGGAAACACTCTCTACAACATAATAAAGAAATGGCCTAAATGGCAGGCCGCCTAATATCAGAAATGTATGTTATTTGTGTATGTAGTTGAATCAGTACCACATAAATGTCAACATTGCATGCTTAAGGTACCGTACCAAAGACAATTTAATGTCATTTAAAAGTAGTCACAATAAAATGCATAACAATCCAATTCCAAACACAGTGTGATGTCAGAGTGTTCTGCTGGTATTGTTTAGCTTGTGACAGGAAGGGCATCAACAACAGCGACAACAGCACACTGAGCACCTAGTAGTCACTGGAATGAGTTACCATAGAGGATGGTTACAGTTTACATTTAAATAAGCACTCCTCACTCAGGGCAGCATGCCACATGACAGTGATGGAGCATGGTGGCAAGGGGTGTGTGTGGGGGGTGGGAGAGGAAGGTCTTCAGGCATGACCTGAAGATGGGGAAGGAAGGGGAAAGGATGTGGGATAGAGGAAGGGTGCTCCAGAGATTTGGTCTTAGTGGCTGAAAGCAGCAGCAGCATCACAGCAGCAGCAACACATAATATTTATAGAGCACCTTTCACATTGAAAGGACTTCCAAAGACGCTGAATAGTCAGGGGTTGGGACCTGAGCACGGGGGAGGAGCAGGGTAAGGGGGAGGAGAGAGAGGTAGGAAGGCGACAGAAGGCACGATTGAACAGGAGGGTCTTGAGTCTGGCCTTGAAGGAGGCAAGGGAGGAAGCATTGTGAGGGGTCTGTGGGATAGAGCTCCAGAGTGTGGAGCAGAGAGGCTGAAAGGTAGACCGACCGATGGTAGGGTGGGTCGGGGCAAAGACATGGAGCAGACCCGTTGAATGGAGTGGGTGGGCAGGTTGATAGGGAGTCAGAAGGTTGGAGAGATAGGAAGGGGCAAGGCTGCGAATGGCCATGAAAGTGAGGACAAGGATCTTGAATTCAATTCTCTGAGAGATGGGGATCCATTGGAGCTAGGCAAGGGTGGTAGTGATGTGGTCATGGAACTTATTGTGGGAGAGGACACAAGTTGCAGAGTTCTGGATGATCTGCAGCTTGTGAAGGAAAGAGCCGGGAAGGCCAATGAGGAGGGAGTTTCCATAATCAAGCCTTAATGTGACGAATGCATGGACAAGGGTTTCGGCAGCCTGAGGGGTGAGGCAATGGTGGAGTCTAGCAATGTTACGGACATACTGGAAGGCACGATGTGGGGGAGGAAGGTCAATTCAGGATCAAACAAGGTTCCTGACTGGCTTCGTGAGATGGAGTGTGCAACAACAAGAACAAAACTATACTTGAAGAGGGCCTTGCACAACAACAACAACAACTTAAACTTAAACTTATAAAGCGCCTTTCACGTCGGGAGGACGTCCCAAGGCGCTGTACAGGAGGCGTGTGATGGTGGGGCGGTTCGGGCGGGGGGCTTGGAGCAGGCTAAGACCTGCTGAATGGAGGGTCCGGGATGGCTTATAGGGAGAGAGTTAATCGGTTAAATAGGGCGGAGCAAGGCCGTGTAAGGCCTTGAAGGTGAGGACGAGGAGGATCTTGAACTCAATCCTCTGGAGGATGGGCGAGGGTGGGGGTTATATGATCGCGGAGGTGGGTGCGGGATAGTACACAGGCTGCAGAGTTTTGGATGACCTGCAGCCTGTGAATGGAGGAGCTGGGAGGCCGATGAGGAGAGAGTTTCCGTAGTCCAGCCTCGAGGTGATGTATGCGTGCATGAGTGTTTCAGCAGTGTGGGGGGGTGAGATAGTTGTGGAGTCTGGCAATGTTGCGCAGGTGGAAATAAGCGGTGCCGGTCAAGGCACGGATGTGGGGGAGGAAGGAGAGTTTATTGTCGAACGTGATGCCAAGGTTCCTGATTGGCTTTGTGTGGTGGAGAGTACAGCCTTGGATGTTGAGGCTGGCAGCACCCGATGTGCGGAGGCGCTGGCTTGAGCCAATCAGGAGGGCCTCGGTCTTGCTCACGTTCAATTCAAGGAAATTGTCCCTCGTCCAGGACTCGATGTTGGACAGACATGCTGTCAGAACATCGATGGTCTGGGGGTTGAGGGATGAGGCAGAAAGGTACAGTTGGGTGTCGTCCGCATACATGTGGAAATTTACCCCATGTTTGCGGATGACATCGCCCAGAGCGAGCGTGTAAATGGTGAAAAGGAGGGGTCGAGGGCAGAGCCCTGGGGGACGCCGTGAGAAACTGTGCGGGGGTTTGAGGAGAAACCGTTGGAGGAGGACGTCCCGAGGTGTTGCAGCCGTGAATGCTGATGCTACCAGCACCTGAGGTGTGGAGGTGCTAACACGAGCCTATCAGGAGTGCCAGTCTTGCCGATCTTCAGCTGGAGAAAGTTGCCCCTTGTCCAGGACTCGAAGTCAGACAGGTAGGCAGTCAGGACGCTGGTAGTCCTGGAGTTGAGGGTGGAAGCGGAGAAATAAAGCTGGGTGTCATACATGTGGAAATTTATCTCATGTCTGCTGATGGTGTCAACGAGGGAAAGTATGTAGAGGGTGAAGAGAAAATGAACCAAGGACAGAGCCCTGTGGGACACCGCACAAGGGCTGAGGAAAAACAGTTGGCAGATACAAAGTGGAAACGGTGTGAAAGATAACTCCTGAACTAGTCAAGGACAGAACCTTGAAGGTTGAGGTAGGAGGAGAGGCGGTGGAGGAGGATCGAATAGTCCACAGTTTTGAAAGTGGCAGATAGATTGAGGAGCATGAGAAGGCAAAGGGAGCCCTAATCACAAACGGTCAAGATATCATTAGTGATCTTGACCAGAGCAGTTTTCGTGCATGGGCTCCGATTGGAGGGGCTCGTGGAGGGAGTGCGATGATGGCAAGAGTGAAGCTGGGAGACAATGACTCTTTCAAGGACTTTTGACAGAAAAGGGAGGCTGGAGATGGCCCGGTAGCTTGTGATGCGTCAAGGGAAATCTCTTCAGAATGGGGGTGATTGTACCCGTTTTGAGGGGTGTGGGAATGGTGCCGGATGAGAGGGACAGGTTGATAGTGTCAGCGAGTAGTGGGGAAGTAGGTGGAGCTGGGAGATAAGGAGAGGTGGAGGGATGGGATCTAGAGAACAGGTGGTGGGCTTCATAGTGGATATAGTTGTGATAACAGAGGAGGGGAGACAGATTCGAAGGTGTGGAAGGAGAGATAGGTAGGAGTGTGTGAGGGAGTTGGGGATCAGGTGATGGTGGAAAGGAAGTGACAGTTGAGTGGATTCCCTTGATTTTGGACTCAAGGAAATCCAGCATGTCCTCACTGTTGGAGGAGAGGATCTGTGGGCCAAGGACAGAGCCTTGGGGGATGCCACAGGTGACAGTGCGGGGGCTGGAAGACAAGACGTTGGTGGCAACAAAGTGTAGACGATGAGACAGGTAGGGGTTGGACCAGGCAAGGACAGTTCTGCGGAGATTGAGGTTGACAGTGTCGAAGGTGGCGGAGAGGTCAAGAAGGACAACGAGGCAGAGAGAGCCCTAGTCACAGATGTTTAGAATGTCATTACAGATTTGGACCAGGACTGTCTCCGTGCCGTGGTGCAAGAGTTGATTTAACTTTGTGACCCTGCAGTGAAGGACTGACACAAATGTTGTACAATCAATATGCATGTTTATTAATTCAGGTTAGTAATAGTTATAAGAAATTAAAAGCACTCATCACAACAATGCTTACATATTCACACATAGCTCACAATAATTTGAGACGACAACAAAATTACACTTAAGTTGACCAAACCAAATGCTGTGGGAGAGATAGAGTAGCAAGGTACAACAATGTCCAGATTAATACAAATATAACTCCATCAAACGGTATCCAAGTATATTGTTGTACAGTTTTCAGTTCAACATCCCAAAGTATCCAAGTATAGTTGTATGATTTCCGGTTCGATATCCAAGTATGCAGGTGCTATTGTGCCGTTCCCAGTTCGATATCCAAGTACCATTGTAAGTCTAGAGTTGCTCCACTCATAGTCTTGATCTTCTCTTCTTCCGAAGCTGAAACATGGATTTGCGACTGCAAGTTCCAATTCCTTCTTTCCCCTCCCGATTTCTCCTTTCTACTCAATTTCTCCTTTTCTCTTATGTTCTTTCTTGAATCGATCTCCCTTTATTCAGCTCATCAGGTAACCCTTCACCCATTGTCCTTTTCAAGATGGTTCCTGTGCAAAAACAAACGCAACACAGCTCCCCCTCCAGCTGCAGACCACATATCTCCATGAGAAAATTGTTGATAAGAACTGAAAACACTTTGTTGTTTATTCACAATCTTTTGTTTCCTCTACAAAGCTAGTCACCAAGTCCTATCAGGTGCAATTGTTTACATATGTTTCAAATCGCCAATATAATTTGAGATATTAATTAACATATTAATTACAGAATCCTACAGAGGGGAGTATAGAAGCCAGATTAAAGCGAAGCGGCATGGCGAGAGAGAAAGGAAGTGAAGTTGGGAAGCAATGACTCCTTCCGGGGCCTTGGAGAGGAATGGGAGGTTGCAGATGGGGCGATAGCTGGAGAGTAGGGATGGGTCGAGAGAAGGTTTTGTTTAAGATGGGGGAGATGACAGCAGATGACAACCAAACAGAGTTCCATGCACCCCACCTACACATGATAATTCCTGTGTAATGCAATATAATGTGCACTCTCTCCCTGGTGCGGTGCTAATGCTGGAAAGTATTTGGCACAGAGGGTGAGTTGCGATACTGCTGGAGTCTGTTGTTACGGTTTGGAATGGAGTTAACAATATTGTTGGAGCCCGTGGCCAGAAAAGACCAGCATATTGTGTTCGGTGAAATTTTATATTAGGAACCCGTAAATAGAGGAATCAAAGTCACTTGCAATTGATACTTTAAAGCTCATTTACTTAATAAGACAGAAAAGTGGCATTAATTTGATAGCATAGGCAGGATTACCCACAAACAATATTTCCTGTTATGCTCACATATTGCTATATGTGAGCATATAGCAATGCTCACATATGTTACTATAATGACAATTTCAAAGTCCACAAGTTCAGAGGTATTCGGTGAATCACTCTTGCTTGGGTTTGTTTGAAGGTGTAGCCTCAGTGATATCTGCTTTCAGGCAGATTTATAGTTGGGAATGTCTTGAAAATGACCACAAGCTGATTTTAATTAGCACAATCTTGGACCTTTACATCAACACCAACAAACAAGAGAGCCGGAGCGGCAATGTCATTTTTGCATAATATGTTATCTAGTTATACCAACTGCCCCATAACATACTTCTGTCTCGTTTAGACATAAACTTTACAATTTAGTTAACTCTGCTTAGGCTTGCGTCAAGAGCCTGGTGTGAGTTAAAGGTTAGGAAAAGGATCTTGTATCATAGAATCTTACGGCACAAAAGGAGGACATTCGGCCCATCGAGTCTGCGCCGGCTCTTTAAAATAAAAAGAGCAATTTAATCCCACTCTCCAGCTCTCTTCCCACAACTGCACAAACCTATCCTCCTCAAATAAATGTCTACCTCTCTTTTAAAAGTTGTTATCAAATCGGCCTTCACCACCTTTTCAGGCAATGCATTCCAGATTCAAACGACTCGCTGAGTGAAAAAATGTCTCCTCACCTCCCCTCTGCTTCTTTTAGAAACTTTTTTAAATCTGTGACCTCAAGTCACTGATACACCCACCAGTGGAAACTGTTTTTCTCTGTTTACCTTTACCCTGTCAAATCCTCTCAGGATGTTGAAAACCTCTATTAGGTCACCTCATAACCTTCTCTGCTCCAATGAGAATAAACCTAGCCTCTCCTCATAACTGAAGTCCCTCATTCCTGCTACCATCCTGGTAAATCTCCTCTGCACCCCTTCCAATGCCTTAACATCCTTCCTAAAGTGTGGTGACCAGAATTGAACACAATACTCTAGCTGAGGCCTAACCAAAAGTTTTATGGAGGTTAGTCAGAACTTCCTGACTATTGTACTCTATGCCCCTATTTTTTTTAAAAAAAGCCTAGCATCCTGTATGTTTTTTTAAACAGCCTTGTCTACCTGTCCTGCCACCTTCAAAGAATAATTACACAAACCCCCAGGTCTCTCTGTTCCTTCACACTCTTACAATTGTACTATCTAGCCTATATTGCCTCCCCTCATTTCTCCTCCCAAAATATATCACCTCACATTTCTCCACATTAAATTTCATCTGCCATGTGTCTGCCCATTTTGCCATTCTGTCTATATCTTCTAGCAGATGGCTACTATCCTCCTCACTATTTACTATTCTTCCTAACTTTGTGTCATCTGCAAACTTTGAAATGATACTCCATATACCCAAGTCCAGATCTTCAATATAAATTAAAAAGAGCAGTGGTCCCAATACTGATCCCTGGGGGACGTCACTGTACACTTCCCTCCAGTCAGAAAAGCAGCCGTTCACCACAACTCTCTGCTTTCTGTCTCCCAGCCAGTTCTGGATCCATGCTGTCACTGTCCCTTTTACGCCTCTATTTTCCTTATAAGCCTTTGTCAAATGCCTTTTGAAAGTCTATATAAACGACATCAACTGCAGTACCCTCATCCACCCGTTCCGTTACATCATCAAAAAATTCAGATTTGTCAGATAAGATTTGCCTTTAAAAAATGTGCTGGCTGTCCTTTATTAACCTATATCTTTCAAAGTGAAGATCTATCCTGTCCCTGATTATAGTCTCTAGAAGTTTCTTCACTACTGATGTTAGACTGACTGGCCTGTAGTTCCCAGGGTTGTCCTTTTGCCCCTTTTTGTACAGCGGAGTAACATTAGCAACCTTCCAGTCCTCAGGCACCACCCCTGTGTCCAAGGAAGATTGTGGCCAGAGCCTCCGCTATTTGCACCCATATTTCCCGTAGTAACTTAGGATGCATCCTATCCGAATTGGACAACTTATCTACCTTGAGCACCGTTAACCTTTTTAATACTTCCTTTCTGTTTATACTTATCCTATCCATTTCTTCTACCCTCTCCTCTGGTACTGTGGCATTGGCTGCATCCTCTTCTTTTGTGAAGACAGATGCAAGGTACTCATTCAGTACATCAGCTGTGCATGCCCTCTGCCTCCACAATAAGATTTCCTCCTTGGTCCCTAATTGGCCCCACCCTACCTTTGACTAACCTTTTATTCTTAATATGCTTGTAAAATACCTTAGGGTTCCCTTTAATGTTATCCGCTAATCGTTTGTCGTACAGTCTTTTTGCCCCTCTAATTTCCTTTTTCAGTTCTCTCCTGCACTTCCTATTTTCAGTTTGGCTGTCTTCTGTATTTTGGGCGTCACATTTGTCATAAGCCTCCTTTTTTTTTGTTTTAATTTAGTCCCAATTTCCTTAGTCACCCAGGGAGGTTTGGGTGCCCTACTGTTTACTTTTGTGGGAATGTATTTATTCTGTCCCTGAACTATCTCCTCATTGAAGACTTCCCACTGTTCCTTACTGTTATCAAATCCAAAGTTGGTTTTATCTGCCAATCTTTCTTTCCAGTCCACCTTGGCTAGGTCCCCTTTTTAACTCACTGAAATCAACCTTCTTCCAGTTGAGTATGTGCACCTTTGATTGTTCCTTGTCCCTTTTCATAAGTACTCTGAATCTAATCTAACCTAATTGTGATCACTATTGCCCAGGTGCTCTCCTACTGAAATTTGCCCCACTTCACTCCCCAGAACTAGATCCAGCACTGCTTTCTTCCTCATTGGGCTGGAAATATACTGATCAAGAAAGTTGTCCTGTGCAAATTTTAGGAATCCTTCTCCTTCCTTGCCCCTTACACTGCTATTTTGCCAGTATATCTTGGGATAATTGAAGTCCCCCATTATCACAACTCTATTGGCTTTGCATCTTTCTGAAATTTGCTTGCAAATCTGCTTGTCTATCTGCTTCCCACTATTTGGTGGTCTATAGTATACCCCTAACAGCATAGCAGCTCCTTTTTTGTTCGTTAACTCTAGATTCCGTTTTTAAGCCTTCTTGCACCTCGTCCCTTTCTAAGGCTGTAACCGTGTCTTTAATTAATATTGCCACTCCCCCTCCTTTTTTCCTCCTCTATCCCTCCTGAATACATTATAGCCAGGAATGTTCAGTTCCCATTCCTGCCCTTGTTTGAGCCAAGTCTCCGTTACTGCTTCTACATCATATCCCCTTGCAGCAACTTGAGCCTGTTTGTCTTGTTTGTCAAACTCTGCGCATTTACACACATGCACTCCAAGACAGACATAGCCTGTTCTGTAGTTTTACCCCCACTTATCCCTCCTTTTTCCGGACGTCTGCTTTTTGCATTCCCATCCTCCCTCAAAATTAGTTTTAACCCTCCCCTACAGCACTACATAACCTCACTGTAAGGACATTGCTCCCAGCCTTGTTTAGGTGTAACCATCTTGTACGGGTTCCACCTGTCCCAGAACTGGTCCCAATGATCCAGGAACCTGAAGCCCTCATTTCTACACCATGCATTCATGTGCTTGAACCTACCATTTTGAAACTCACTTGCAGGCACATTACCACTCTTTAGTTTTTTCCCCAGCTTCTGATACTCTCCCTGTAGCATCTCAGCCCTCTTCCTCCCGACATCATGGGTCCCAACATGGACCACCACTTCTGAATGTTCCCATTTCTCCTGTAGAATCTTATCCACCCGTTCGATGATGTTTTCAACCTTGGCACCATCGGAGGCAACATACCATCCGAGTCTCCCGTCTTCGGTTACAGAAACACCCGTCTATATCTGTAACAGTTGTATCCCCTATGACAATTGCATTTACATTCTTCCCTATGTCCCCCTGTGCATCCACTTGCTGTTTACTACTTACTCCCCCGAGGTATCAACACCCTCATCAGTACTCAGTACAGAGACCGATTTGCGAGTGCCACACTTTCAGGGGATTTCTGCACTGCCTGTCCCCTCTTCCTACCATGCCAGGTTGTCACCCAGACACTCCCCTTCTGAACCCTTGGTGGCTGTGGGGTGACCACCTCCTGAAATGTCTGGTCCATGAAGTCCTCAGCCTCTCGTATACGATGCAGTGACTCCAGTCTCTCTTCCAGCACAGAAACCTTGAGCTCAAACTCAAGGAGCCGGAGGCACTTCCTGCATACGTGGTTGTCCAGGTTTGCATGAAGCATCCTGGAGTTCCCACATTACACACGTGGAACATGCCACAGTTCTCAGCTGCCCAGCCATGTTTCTTATATTATTGTCAATAGTATATAATATATATTACAATCTTGCCCCTACATTTTGCCCCTGCAGGTGAGCCAACCAGCAACATAATAATGTCTGCAAACAGAAGCACCACAATCCTGGAAGATCTGGAAGAGTATGCTAAGTCTATCCCCTTCAATGTAATCCAACATGTTACTGATGAATAATAAATAATAATAATAATCCTTGCATTTGATATAGCACTTTTCACATCTTATCAATGTCTCAAAGCGCTTCACAGAATATATACTGTAAAGTGAATTGACTGTATATTTGTGGGCGAAATTTGTGTATAAGGTGAGAATGAGTCTACCGTCACCCTTGCATGGATCTTAGAGCTTGAAATCCATTCTATTGTTATCTAATCTAGATAAAATCCAAGATTTGGCCATGTATTCCCATGGCTTTCAGTTTCATCATGAGTTTCATCATGAGGCCTCGTGGAAATCAATGAATGCCTTATGACTTTCCCTGATCTCATACAATGTCTCAAACAACCTGTTCTAACAACAATAGAATCCAGCCTGTTCCTTCCTGATCAAATCATGAGCCCTCAATATGTGCGATACACGAGCAGTGACAATTCAAAGCACCACCTTGAGAGCCATTGGAATCAGCCAGATCCCTCTGGGGTTCTCTCTGCTACACTGACAGAGTGCCTCCTCAGGGAGAGTGTTTTGAGTATTTAGGAATCTTGCTAGCTTTAGGGAGATGCCGAATTTCGGAATGTCGGATTATCGAGGTTTTATTGTAATCACAACTACAAATTACATTTGTACAATGCCTTTCATGTTGGAAGGACATCCCAAGGCACTAGACATTCAGGGATTTGGACCTGAGTAGGGGATTGGGATCAATAGGAATGGAGGGCAGGGAGGTTAGTGGGACGAGAGCAACCAAAGGCACAGTTGAAGAGTAGGGTCTTGTAATGGGCCATTAAGGACGCAAGGGAGCGAGCAAGGTTAAGGGACTGTTGGGTAGAATTCTAAAGGGTGGGGCCAGAGAGGCTGAAACAAGAAATCTAACTGACATCAATTTAATGATTCTAAAACATTGTGCACCATGTCTCCGATTCAGGTTAAAAATTAATCATTTAGATAATGTATACAAACAAACTGTTTCTGTGGCCAGACTGACTGTAACCAAATATTTTTGGTTGAAATTATTTACCCCGAAAGAGTTTTGGTGTAAATGTAATAAAATTCTCCAGGTGGATGATAAGTCTGGAACAACAACAATAAATTGTATTTATATAGCGCCTTTCACATCCAGAGGACATCTCAATGCAGGTTGTTGGGGTGGTTGTTATTGTTGATGATGTTGATATTGAATGAGACCTAGGGATGTTAATTGACTCATCCCCCTTGGGGTGGGGGAGATACGTGGGGCCTCCTTGGAGCTGAACTGGCTCCAAGGTGACATACCTGGCAATAGAATGCATCAAGCCTCTGTGATGGTCTCAATAGTTCAGTCCTTAGCCAGGAGGGTCTGCAGTATTCCAAGGCACTGCTGATGACAACAAAGCCAGCCAGGTTCATCGGCAGGACGAGGAAGGGCAAACCAGTCACTCAGGGCAGAGAATCATCCCATGTACCTCCGGTTAACCCTGCAAACCAAAGCCCTAATGGTTATTAAGGCGGTCCTAGCTGGACAAGCACAGGAAAGCTTGCCAGACAGCAATATCAATGGCAAGCTTTGAGGTTTTTGCTGGTTAGACTTTGACTTGCTTTGCTGCTTGCCAACCTGTGCATGATACTTCCCAGAATTAGGTAAGCAGGTTGGGTCCCTACAAGGAGACGTGGGTATTCCTTTCCAGTCTATCTGTGTAATTTTCATGTGTAAATGGGATGTATCGAAATCTCAGCTTGGTTTGGTTTCCACAATTGTCAGACATCCAGCTGACACTGAAACCTTGAATGACTCACCACTCACTATGTCAAAACAGCATGATGGCCAAAAACAAAGCAATCAGGAAGGTAGGTTACATCTCCAAATCACTTAGGTTCTGATCATCAAGCTGCTTTTTAAATGTGTAACAACAACAACTTTGATTTATACAGTGCCCTCCACGCTGGACGGCGTCTCAGAGCGCTTTGTATACAGTGTCCTTCCCTCAACCACCCTTCCGAGCAGCCTAATAATTAATAGTCATTAATTATTCTCTTCGTCAAGAAAATAGTCCTGACATTTCTCCTGAAATTGCCCTTTGCAAATGTAAACCTATGTTCTTTTGTTCTTCAAGTGGAATCATCCTCTTGGAGTTCTGTAACCTATTATTTAGAGCACTCGCCTCACAAGACGTGGTCATTCAATCCACCACTGTTTGTGGCACACCGTTGTGTGCAATTGTCTGCTGCGTTTCACCCACAAAATATCAGTCAATTCATTTTACAGTATCTTCTGTGAAGCACGTTAAAACAACTCAACCAAGTGTAAAGGCACTATAACAAATGGAAGGATTATTATATCCTTGACACTTTCCTCTGCATCGCCCCAGGATTTATCCAGCCTCCTTACACTGTGAGGAAGTGAACCTTATGCAGTACCGTATATCTCCGCGTATAAGGCGCACCCCCGTATAAGGCGCACCCCCCACTTTTGACCTTTCCTTGGTGAAAAAAAATGGAAGCATTTTCAATGATATTGCCGGCAGAAGGGAGGAGAGACAGGAGAGACAGGTAGGTAGGGAGAGAGAGAGGCAGGCAGGGAGGGAGGGAGAGAGGGAGGCAGGGAGGGAGGCAGGCAGGCAGGGAGGGAGAGAGGGAGACAGGCAGGCAGGCAGACAGGAAGAGAGGCAGGCAGGCAGGCAGGGAGGGAGGGAGAGAGGGAGAGAGGCAGGCAGGCAGCCAGGGAGGGAGGGAGGGAGGGAGAGAGGCAGGCAGGCAGCCAGGGAGGGAGGGAGAGAGAGAAGGAGGGAGGGAGGCAGGCAGGCAGCCAGGGAGAGAGAGAGGGAGAGAGGCAGGCAGGCAGGCACGCAGAGAGGGAAGCAGGCAGGGAGAGAGAGAGAGGGAGAGAGGCAGGCAGGCAGGGAGGGAGAGAGAGCGGCAGGGAGTGAGGCAGGCAGGCAGGCAGGCACGCAGAGAGGGAAGCAGGCAGGGAGAGAGAGAGGGAGGGAGAGGCAGGCAGGGAGGGAGAGAGAGCGGCAGGGAGTGAGGCAGGCAGACTGGGTTAGGCAGAAGGCAGGCAGCAAGCACAGCACTGAAGTCCGCTGCTGCTGCCGCTGCCCGGGCGGCCGAGGCCGAAGCCCCGTCACCCACTCCCCCCAACCCCCGCCGGACACTGACCAAACCCCGGCTGACAGCGCGCCGGCCGCCCCTCCTGTTTACTGTATTTCCGAGGCTCAAAATTTCTTGTACCTGCGTATAGGGCGCACCCCCAACTTTCGAGATCTTCCGACGTGCAAAAAGGTGCGCCTTATACGCGGAGATATACGGTAATTTATGTATGGCCTGACTTATCACTGAGCTTTATACTCATTTAGCAATATAGCCCAGCATTCTAGTTGCTGTCTTTATTACTGTCTCACACTGCTTCAGCATAGTGAGCGGTTAGTCAACTAACACCACTAGGTCTTTGAGCATTTGGACTGTGAACCCACAAGAATCTGGCTCAGAGGTGGAAGCGCTACTAACTGAGCCAGAGTAGCACAATTATTATATATTACAAAAATAATTCTTGCATTTGATATCCCGCCTTATCACGTCTTCAAGATGTCTGAAAGGGCTTCACAGAATATACTGTAAAGTGAATTGACTGTATATTATGTGGGTGAAACACAGTAGCAATTGCACACAAACAGTTGTGGATTCAGTAACCAAATTATTATTACTATTATTTTTAAGGGTTTATTACCCCCGGAAAAGCGATCCACTAATCGACTAGCAACCAGGTTCCTCCTCTCATCCACGCCTTTATCACTTCCAGGCTCGACTACGGGAACTCTCTCCTCGTCGGCCTCCCCAGCTCCTCCCTTCACGGGCTGCAGATCATTCAGAACTCTGCAGCTCGTGTACTCTCCCGTACCAGGCTTCGCGACCACATCACTCCCACCCTCGCCCGTCTCCACTGGCTCCCCATCCCCCAGAAGATCGAATTCAAGATCCTTGTCCTCACTTTCAAGGCCATTCACGGCCTTGCCCCCATCTATCTCTCTGACCAGCTGTCTCCCTATCAGCCTGCCCGCAGACTCAGGCCGGCTCCGCATCCACCGCCCTAACCGCCCAACCATCGGCGGCCGGGCTCTCAGCCTCTCTGCTCCCACACTGTGGAACTCCATCCCACAGCCCCTCCGCCTCGCTTCCTCCCTTTCCTCCTTCAAGCCGGTCTCAAGACCTTCCTCTTCGACCGCGCCTTCGGCTGCCCCACTAACTCTTCCCCCTCTCCCACTCTCCTTCCCCCTACCCCGACCTCCCCCGCCCACCCCTGCTCGGGTCCCGACCTGACTGTTCAGCTCTTTGCGACGTCCTCCCGACGTGAAAGGCGCTTTATAAGTGCAATTTTGTTGTTGTTGTTATTGCCAGGTAAACAGAGAGGCATGTGGAGCAAGGAAACTTGCCCAACATTTCACCCTGTTGGGAGCTGAACCCAGGTCTCTCGATTGTGAAACTGCTCTAGTCAAACCCTGGTCACTTATGAAGTGAGTGCTCTAATCACCAAGTTTCAGGATTGCAATAATTGTTATTATTGTTGTTATAAGACATTTCTTACATAGATGTTGTATATCCTAAGGTGAAAACATAAGTACCTGTATATAGTTTTTGTAGCTGGGAATACAGTGTGGTGCAATGAGAACCTGGGCAGGAAAGGCTAGTTTGAGGGTGCGGTACAAAGCTGAAATACAGAATTTGCAGAATAAGTGAAAAGGGGAACTTTTCTGTTAGTCAACAGAAGAGTCTCTTCCCCTAGCAACAAGGATCTGACTTTCCCACCTACTACTGAGTTTCTGTAAACCGCCTCTACATTTGCATATCCCATTGCAATCACAGTTGGCTTGTTTGGGGGTTTTGTAAGCTCTGTTTGGGAAAGTGCATTGGTTTAC
Source organism: Hydrolagus colliei (assembly GCA_035084275.1). NCBI lineage: Eukaryota > Metazoa > Chordata > Chondrichthyes > Chimaeriformes > Chimaeridae > Hydrolagus > Hydrolagus colliei. Next base: position 12,241,151 of record CM068742.1, on the reverse strand, counting down.
TTTGGCAAAGTATAAAGGGGGTAAATATCAGGAACACAAACCCACAAGGCAAAGTCCACACTTCACAAGGACCTACAGAACGGGGGACAAGATCTCAGGTAATGTACTGCACTGTGGCTTGAGATCACAGCAATCATTGACTGTCAGCACGGACCTGTGGTTCAAGCTGCTTTACACTGTTTGCAAAAGGCAGCATTTCTAATTGCTTTAATCGTATATGTACAGGTCAGGTCAGGAAGTATGCTTTTAAGACATGTGGCGATCCACACGTACTGTATTCATTCATTTAACTTCATTTGCGGTCATTTCTGTAATGTACAAAATTCTAACTGAAATAGTTTATGTAAAAACAATTTACTTTTCAATTCACTTTATTAGATGGAAGGGATCAGGTTAACAACTGATTATAGTTTCAGATTACAGCAAAATACTAAGGTTTAATTGCTTCCTGATTGCTTTCAGGTGGATTCCCCTGAAACCCATACACAGGTTGCTGAAAATTGCTGATAAACAACAACTTTGAACGTATGTAGCTCTCTCCACACCGGGGCGCACCTCATAGTGACACACGTGTGATCTCCGATGGTGGGGAGCGAGGTCTGAGGGACAAACAGGGGACCAGTGCAAGTCGAGCGGAGGTGTCTGGTGGTAGTTTGGGAAGTCAATAAGTTAGAGAACTAGGGAGGTGCCAGGGAGTGAAGGGAATTGAACACAAGTGTGAGGATCTTGAAGTGATTTACCCCCAAAGTCTCTTCTGATGGCAGAGGCAGAGCCGATGGTTAGTGAGGAGAGATGTTTGTCTTACCTGACAGACCCCAGCAACGTGTCTCAATGTACTGATGTCTGTCAGGAGTGTCCCCTCGAGCTGAGGGGATGACAAGAGGTTCTCCTCATTCACCCAATACAGCTTCCTCATTGCCGGCTCCTGCCACTGCTAGACAGTGAACCACTCCCGAGGGGGAGAGAGGGATTGAGAGAGAAAGAGTGTGTGATGGAAAGAAAAAGGGAGAGAGAGCAGAGGAGAGAAAGTGGGAGAAAGAAGAGAAAGGGGGAGAGAGAGTGTGAGAGGGGACAAAGTGAGAATGTGTGTATGAGATGAGGAGAGAGAGAGAGGGAGAGAATATGTGTGCGAGAGGAAGAGTGTGTGGTGAAGGAGATAGAGAGTAATTGAAAGAAAGGGTGGGAGAGAGGGAGAGAGTGCGTGGGTGAGTGTGGAGAGAGAGAGTTGGGGGGGACAGAGAGATAGAGAGGGAGAACATAAGAGAGAGGGGTATTGAGGGCAATATTTTGTAGTTCACTGTAAGGACAGATGGTCAGGGTTTCCCTTGGGTACTGTTGGGTAAATGAGGAAAGATACGAATGCTGAGCCTGTCCTCACAGCAACCTCCCTTTTCTCCAGTGAGAAACTCCTCTACGTCCTTCACTCCCTCCTCCGCATCCTACCTCTGTGACCTCCCAACTCAGCCATTCCCTTTGCTCAACAAACACCAGTGAGTTTCATGTTCCCCTCCCACCCCATTTGCCCCCGCTCTCTGGAGCTCCATTCCCAGAATCCCCCGACTCAATCCCTTCTTCCATACTTTCCAGCCTAACTCTTTGACTGGGCTTTTAGTCATCTTTTTCCCCGCCCATCCCATCTCCATCGACTCCCACCTCCAGCTCAGGTGCCCAGCCATCATTATCGCGCGCTTTGAGATGACCGTCCGAAGTGAAAAAATCACTTTGTAAATGTTACATTATGTTACATTATGTTACTAGAAGGGAAGCACAAAAATATTGCTTATACGGCCACGGACATTTCTCAATTAGGCCATCTAGCCTTCAGCCGCCAAAGTACAAAGTATGTTCATCTGCTTCCAAAATCCTGGGATTGTTTTGAGACATCTCAACAACGTGATATGGCTGTATACCAGATGCAAGGGTTATGATTATTGACGTTTATAGATGTGTTGAGTCAATCTCGCTGGTCCTTTTGCAATCCACTTATGGGTGTGCTGATTAACCGGATGATGAATGATGTAATACTCCCTGTGACTCATTAGAGCTGATGCCTCATACCTTGCTTCCTCACCATATGACTACAGTACACCTGAAACTGAACCAACAAATTTGTAAGAGTTTATTGTCTTTAATTGCATAAAATGACCGCAATATAACCACAATGTAGAGTATAAATATTACCTTTCGATCTGGTGATCTACTGAAGTGTAGCACTGCATCATACTGAACCCATTTTACATGGGTTAGACACAATGACTAATGCTCTGTCTCATTTTATTTTTGATACACTGAGGTCAAAGAGTTGTTATATTAAATTAAGTTACAGTACTAGGATCTATTTGATGTTGCATTATGTATATGTTGCATGCATTTTTTATCTAAAAGGTTTTTGGTTGTGAAAGATACAACACAATTTACACTTATGTTTAAGGAGGACATTCTAAAGATCTTGAAATTCTGGCTGGGCATAGGAGCTGAGGGTGATAAATGAAGGGGCTGATTAGGGGAAGGATGAGTGATCTCAGAGTTAACAAGGTATGTTTTGAGGTGTACCTTGAAAGAGGGGAGGGAGGGAACAAGTCATAGGGACCTGGGTATGGAGCTCCAGAGAGCAGATGCCAAGTGACAGAATGTCCGCCTGCTGATGGTGGGGCAGATAGAATGGGAGCCATGTAGTAGCCCAGGGTCAGCCAAGTAAAGGGAATGGCTGGGTTGGTAAGAGTGAAAGATGAGGGATGTCAATGCTGCATTGTAGAATGATAGATTTGTAGTGCAACTTTGGCAAATTCTCTTAACCAATAGAAAATATACACCTCAGAATATCCGATGTATGTGCTATCAGTTTACCCCGGCAGCAAATGTGGTGGAACTTCAGGTGCTCTTCTAAAGTAGGTTGTTCCTGGATTTGAGTCTGCAAATTTCCTAGCTTGTTAATGAAAGACCTTTTGCAATATTTGAAGATGTGCCCAGGGGGTATTGAGATACAGTGATGCCCCCTGCTGGCATGTTCTGAACTAGCTAGTAATTTTGCAAGAAAGAATGCAAGTACATACATACAGTAACAGATTCAGGCAGTATAGACCATGTAGGCCACTTGCTATCTAACATCCCGAGGATTTCTTCAATATACCAATCTCAACATCTGATAACCCTGACTGATTTTAATTTCCTGAAACTTGTTGAGTTGCTTTTTGAAACTTGTTATATTTTCTTGTTCAACAATATGTACAACAGGTTGTTCCACGTGCCTTTCATCCTGGTACAAAATTAATTGCAATTCATGCTTACTTTAAATATGCTTGTTTTGAAGCGGTGTGCTATTATTTTAGAATTTGCCCTCATCCGAATCTCCTAAATCTAATTTCAAACACTTCTTTTAGATCAGTGGCATGGGATCTTTAATGCCCACCTGAACAAACAGACAGGACCTCATCTTAAGGGCTCACTGAAGAATTATAGAACGATTCTGGATATAGTATTTATAAGCCCGTGGTTTTTCTAGAAAAGAAATAGGGTGCAGTGCTAAAATGACATTTGATTCACAATATATCATGGCTGATGCTATGGATTTTCCAAATAACATAACTTAATGGTTCAGTGAGGTTTGTTTCCAGTGAGCAGCTTATTCAGACGAGAAAGGAACTTAACCCACAGTGTCTGGACATTGACACAAGTTTGAGTTCAGGTTCAGTTCACTGTGAAACACTTTGAGACATCTCAATAACTTGATAAGGCACAACATCAAACTCAAGGATTACATTAAGTAATGTAACATGTTATTTCACTAGTGGTTTGAAATATCCTCAAATTTATTCTTGTTGATTTCGGGTCTTGCACACACATACAAAGGTGATAACTGTAAATATGTGTACAATATTCAATTTATTCTATTGACTTTTTACAAAATTATGTTTTCAAGGCTACCCATTGAATTGTCTTTGTATTTACTTTAGAAAATGAAGGTGCTTCTTGTGTTCTCTGGAATACTCTTTGCAGTACAAGGTAAGCAGCTTATATGCATAAAATAATATTCATTGTATGAGTAATTTGAGATATGACATGTGCAGTAAGCTTGAAAGAACTAGACAACTTTGGATCTAAGGTTCCTAAAGCTTTCCAATGTGGTGGTAGACTAATCCATACATAATTAATTGCTATCAACATCACCATTGTTATGGAAACTACTAGGATGGTGGAAGATGGACTAGTTAGAACTTGAATTTTCTTTGGCTAGCAATTCCTATGTTCCATGTTCCCATGCAATATTTGGGTTTGCTAATTCTGTATCAGTGGTGTACAGACCTTCATAACTCTTCACATCTAAAAGTGTGTGCGTGCATGTTGTAAGTGTGAAGGGGTGTATATGAATCCATAGATTCATAGAATTTTATGGCATAAAAGGAGGCCATTCGGCCCATCTAGTCTGTGCCGGCTCTTTGAAAAGAGCGATTCAATCCCACTGCCCTGCCCGCTCCCCATAGCCTAATAGACCTGTTCTCCCTAAATAAAGATCTAATTCCTTTTTAAAAGTTGTTATCGAATCAGCCTCCACCACCTTTTCAGGCAATGCATTCCAGATTCGAACAACTCGCTGAGTGAAAACATTTCTCCTCAGCTCCCCTCTACTTCGCCTTGAAACTATTTTAAATCTGTGACCACGAGTCACAGATTCGCCCACGAGTGGAAATAGTTTTTCTCTATTTGCCCTGTCGAAACCCCTCATGATCTTATAAACCTCTATTAGGTCTTCCCTCAATCTTCTCTGCTCCAGAGAGAATAACCAGAGACGATTCATTTTAAAACAGCAAAGTGAAAGTTCAGGTTCAAGAACAGAGCTGAGAGGAAGTTTCACAGGAAATTACCTTATTGCATCTTTAGACTACAAAAGAATTGCCAGGAACTGAATTCAACAGTGGCTGGACATTGGTACAAGTTTATTGTTCTGTGTAGTGTTTACTGACTCCAGGCCCCAGGTTCAGCCCCTCATTCCAATCAAATTCCTTCTCCTGACACCGAAATTTAATAATGATAATCGTTGAGGAATATATAGCACCTTATCATGTCATCGAGACGTCACAGAGCACAGATTTTACTGTGATGTGTAGTGGCTGTATTTGTCGGCACATGCCATACATAGTCAATTTGCACTCAGCAAGACCAACAAAATATATTTGATTGTTCATTTTTGTCCCAGTTTTCTGGTCTCTTTCTGAAAAGACAGATTTGTCCTTTGCTGTATGCTGAGGTAATGCATTTTTCTCAAAATCTTTGGGATTGTGAGGGAAATATCAGCCCAGTTCGGATCCTCGTTGGCATGTTCTACTTTGAAAATGTGAATGTGTGGCCAGCAAACAAACACATAGGAACAGAATCGTAGCATGTTCCATGTGCCTTATGTGGGAACTCCAGGATGCTTCGTGCAACCTGCACAACCATGTACAACCCTGCACAAGCATCCAGAGGAAGTGCCTCTGGATGCTTGAGCTAGAGCATAAGGTTTTGGTGCTGAAAAGAAAACTAGAATCACGAATCGTATACGAGAGGCTGAGGACTTCATGGACCAAACCTTTCAGGAAGTGGTCACCTCACAGCCAACGAGGGTTCAGAGGGGGAGTGTCTGGGTGACAACCTGGCATGGTAGGAAGAGGGGACAGGCAGTGCGGAAATCCCCTGAAAGTGTGGCACTCGCAAACCGGTCTCTGTACTGAGTACTGATGAGGGTGTTGATGCCTCAGAGGAGAGTAGAAAACAGCAAGTGGATGCACAGGGGCATGTAGGTACACAAGAGTGTAAATGCAATTGTCATAGGGGATACAAGAGTCAAAGATATACTGTAGACAGATGTTTCTGTAACCGAAAGCATGAGTCTCAGACGGTATGTTGCATCCCTGGTGCCAGGGTTGAAGACATCACCGAACGGGCGGATAAGATTCTGCAGGGGGAAGGGGAACATCCAGAAGTGGTGATGTCGGGAGGAAGAGGGCTGAGATGCTACAGGGAGAGTATCAGAAGCTGGGGAAAAATGAAGGAATGGAACCTCGAAGGTGGTAATCTCTGGAGTACTCCCGGTGCCTCGTGCAAGTGAGTTCCAAAATGGTAGGATCAAGCACATGAATGCATGGCTGGAGAAGTGGTGTAGAAAGGAGGGCTTCAGGTTCCTGGATCATTGGGACCAGTTCTGGGGCAGGTGGAACCTGTACAAGATGCTAACACCTAAACAGGACGGGGACCCATGTCCTTGCAGGGAGGTAATCTAATGCTGTAGGGGAGGGTTTAAACTAATTTTGAGGGAGGATGGGAATGCACTAAGTAGTAGTCCGGAAAAGGGAGGGATAAGACAGGGGGAAAAAAACGCAACAGGCAAAGTCTGTCTTGGAGTGCATGTGTGTAAATGCGTGGAGTTTGACAAACAAGATTGGTGAGCTGCAGACTCAAGTTGCTGATATGATGCAGTAGCAGTAATGGAGACTTGGCTCAAACAAGGGCAGGAATGGGAATTGAACATTCCTTAGAGAGGGTGGAGGTGCAAGAAGGCCTATAAACAGAATCTATCTGGTTAGAGTTAAGGAACAAAAAAGGAGCTGTTACACTGTTAAGGGTATACTATAGACCACCAAGTAGTGGTCGAGACAGACGAGCAGATTTGCAAGCAGATTTCAGAAAGATGCAAAGATGAAGTGTACAGAGTAGTGATAATGGGGGACTTCAATTATCCCAACAAAGACTGGCAGAAATAGCAGCATAAAGCACAAGGAGGGAGAAGGATTCCTGAAATGTGTACAGGACAATCTGATCAGTATGTTTCTAGCCCAACGGGGAAGGAAGCAGTGCTGGATCTAGTTCTGGGGAATGAAATAGGGCAAGTAGAGCAGGTTTCTGTAGGAGAGCACCTGGGCAATAGTGATCACAACATCATTAGATTCAGAGTACTTATGGAAAGGGACAAGGAACAATCAAAGGTGAGGATACTCAACTGGAAGAAGGCTAATTTCAGCTAGTTAAAAAGGGACCTCGCCAAGGTGGACTGGAGAGAAAGATTCGTAGGTAAACCGGCTAAGGAGCAGTGGGACGTCTTCAAGGAGGAGATAATTCGGGCACAGAACAGATACATTCCCGCAAAGGTAAAGAGTAGGGCATCTAGACCTTCATGGGTGACTAGGCAAATTGGGACTAAAATAAAACAAAAAAAGGAGGCTTATGACAAATATCATGCCAGAAGTATGAAAAACAACCAAACAGAATATAGGAAGTGCAGGAAAGAACTGAAAAGGGAAATTAGAGGAGCAAAAAGACTGTACAAGAAACGATTAGCACGTAACATTAAAGGGAACACTAAGGTATTTTACAAGCATATGAAGAATAAAAGGTTAGTCAAAGGTAGGGTGGGGCCAATTAGAGACCAAGGAGGAAATCGTATTGTGGAGGCAGAGGGCATGGCTGATGAATTGAATGAGTACTTTGCATCTGTCTTCACAAAAGAAGAAGATGTAGCCAATGCCACAGTACCGGAGGAGAGGGTAGAAGAAATGGATAGGATAAGTATAAACAGAGGAAGTACTAAAAAGGTTGATGGCGCTCAAGGTAGATAAGTCGCCCGGTCCGGATGGGATTCATCCTCGGTTACGAAGGGAAGTACGGGAGCAAATAGCAGAGGCTCTGGCCACAATCTTTCAATCTTCCTCAGACACAGGGGTGGTGCCAGATGACTAGAAGGTTGCTAATGTTACTCCCCTGTATAAAAAGGGGCAGAAGGACAAACCTGGGAACTGCAGGCCAGTCAGTCTAACATCAGTAGTGGGGAAACTTCTAGAGACTATAAACAGGAACAAGATAGATCTTCACTTAGAAAGATACAGGTTAATAAAGGACAGGCAGCATGGATTTGCTAAAGGCAAATCTTGCCTGAGGAATCTGATATAATTTTTTGATGAGGTAATGAAATGGGTGGATGAGGGTAGTGCAGTTGATGTAGTTTATATGGACTTTCAAAAGGTTTGACAAAGTGACACATGAAAGGCTTATAAAGAAAATAGAGGCCACAGTGTAAAAGACAGTGGCAGCATGGACCAGAACTGGCTGGGAGACAGAAAGCAGAGAGTTGTAGTGAATGGCTGTTTTTCTGACTGGAGGGAAGTGTACAGTAACGTCCCCCAGGGATCGGTATTGGGACCACTGCTCTTTTTAATTTATATTAATGATCTGGACTTGGGTATAAGGAGTACCATTTTGAAGTTTGCGGATGACACAAAGTTAGGAAAAATAGTAAATAGTGAGGAGGATAGTAGTCATCTGTAAGAAGATATAGACCGAATGGTAAAATGGGCAGACACATGGCAGGTGAAGTTTAATCTAGAAATGTGAGGTGACGCATTTTGGGAGGAAAAATTAGGGGAGGCAATGTAGGCTAGATAGTGCAATTTTAAGGGGTGTGAAGGAACAGAGAGACCTGGGGGTTTGTGTGAGTGATTCTTTGAAGGTGGCAGTACAAAAGTCAGGAAATTCTGACTAAACTCTGTAAAACTTTGGTTAGGTCTCAGCTAGAGTACTGTGTACAATTCTGGTCACCAAACTTTAGGAAGGACATTAAGGCATTGGAAATGGTGCAGAGGAGATTTACTAGGATGGTACCAGGAATGAGAGACTTCAGCTATGAGGAAAGGCTAGAGAGGCTAGGTTTATTGTCATTGGAACAAAAAGGTTGTGAGGAGACCTAATAGAGGTTTTTAAGATCATGAGGGGATTCAATGGAGTAGATAGAGAAATTTTGTTTCCACAGGTGTGTGTATCAGTGACTTGTGGTCACAGATTTAAAATAGTTTCAAAAAGAAACAGAGGGGACATGAGGAGAAATGTTTTCACCCAGCAAGTTGTTTGAATCTGGAATGCATTGCCTGAAAAGGTGGTGGAGGTTGATTTGATAACAGCTTTTAAAAGAGAGGTAGACATTTATTTGGGGAGGATGGGTTTGTGAGGTTATGGGAAGTGAGTTTGGGAGTGGGATTAAATTGCTCTTTTTAAAGAGCCGGCACAGACAAAGTCAATTCACTTTACCGTATATTCTGTAACAACAACAACAACTTCGATTTATATAGTGCCCTCCATGCCGGATGGTGTCTCAGAGCGCTTCACAGAATCGGATCCCGGGACCGAGCCAGGGGCAGGGGTAGAAAGGTGACCAAAGGCGCAGTCGAAGAGAAAAGTCTTTAGCTGTGACCTGAAACTGGGAAGAGAGAGGGCGAGGCGAAATGAGTAAGGAAGGGAGTTCCAGAGCCTTGTGGCATAGTGGCTGAAGGCACGGACACCGAGGGTGGAGCAGAGGATTTGGGGGACAAGGAGTGAAGGCAGCGGGTGCTGGTTTAGGGAGAGAGGAGATCAGAGAGGTAGGGGAGTGCGGAGAAGTGGAGGAACTTAAAAACAAGGGTGAGGATCTTGAAATCGATCCTCTTAGGGACAGGGAGCCAGCGAAGTCTGGCAAGGACTGGGATAATGGGGGAGCGAAGCTTGGTGCGGGTGAGTATGCGGGTGGCAGAGTTTTGAATTAGCTCGATTTTGTGGATTGTGGTAGCGGGGAGACCGGCAAGGAGTGCATTGCAATAGTCCAGCTGAGAGGTGACAAAGGCATGGACCACGGTTTCCAATGGCTTTTGGGGTGAGGTATTGCCGGAGACGAGCAATCTGTCGTAGGTGGTAGAAAGTGGTAAAGCACTTTTGAGGCATTGCAAAGATGTGATAGGGCGCTATATTAAATGCCAGGATTGTTATTATTACCTCAGCATAGAGCAGGGTCTTCAGGAAAAGTATAGACACCCAAGGAAGATTGAAAAGATTGAATACATTTTGATTTGATATGCTGCCAATTGTTAAATTTATGTAAAATTGATTTTAATCTAATAAATTCCTCCTTGTCTTCTTGAACCTGTCTGCTGCCTTTGATCTGCTCCACGTCCCTCAACCCACCAGCACCACCATCAGCGGGCAAGCCTTCAGCCACTCTGCCCCTAACCTCTGATATTCTATTCCACAGTCCCTCCGCCTCACCCCCTCCCTAGCCTCCATCAAGTAAGCCTCCCCAAATCCCCTCCACCTCCCCGATCCCAACCCCAGCTCGGGTCTGAAACATTGACAGTCCAGCACCTTGGGACATGCTCCCAAAGAAAGGCACTATACTACGGTCCGGCGATATATCGATATATCGCTAAAACCCAATATGATTTTCATATCGATACGCTGATATAGGCATTTAAAAAATATTGATATATCGACTTTTCGATATATCGATGTAAAAAATCGGAATGCGCGCACACTGAACTACAAGACCCAGAATGCTCATCTCTATACACAATGCACAGACCGAGGTGCAAAGCTGCCATATTGTATTCATAGTCCTCGAATACAATATACAGGTATGCAAGGGGTGGGGGGGAGGTGGTGAGGGGGAGAGAGACTGCTGGGGGGGGTGGGGACGGGGAGAGAGATGGCTGGGGGGGGTGAGGGGGAGAGAGATGGCTTGGGGGGGAGGGGGAGAGAGATGGCTGGGGGGAGAGGGATGGCTGGGGGGAGAGGGAGAGAGACGGCTGGGGGGGGGGAGAGAGACAGCTGAGGGGGGCGAGGGGAGAGAGACAGCTGTGGGGAGGGGGAGAGAGACGGCTGGGGTGGGGAGAGAGATGGCTGGGGGTGGAAGGGAGAGAGAGACGGCTGGGGGGGAGGGAGAGAGAGACGGCTGGGGGGGTGGGGGGGTGAGAGAGACAACGGGGGTGGGGGGTGCGAGAGAGGGATGGCAGTGGGGTGGGGAAGAGAGAGGGACGGCGGCGGGGGGGGATGGGGGTGGGGGGAGAGACGGGGTGGATGTGATAATATACAGATAGATAGAGATGGGGGGGATGTGAGAGAGGAGAGAGACACAGACAGAAAAACACAGAGATGGAGAGAGTGAGAGACACAGAGAGAGAAAGATATTTACCTCCTGAGGAGATAGGCCCTGAATGCGTGCGCACCCGGAACGTGCACGCACCCCAAATGCGCGCGCCACGTGTGCATGCGCAGTACAAAAAAAACAAAAATATTGATATTTCGGTATATCTTGATATGAGCCCATCGATATATCTAAATCAGAAAATTTCCATATCGACGGACTCTACGCTATACAAGTGTAATTTTGTTGTTGTTGTTTCCATCTAAAAGTATTGTCTTTGAACACGATTTGTTCATTGTCTTGTCTGAATTTATGCTCTTCCTAGGTTGTCCGCGAATCATCAAGCATTCTGAATGGAGCAAGATTCCTTCTAGATGCATTGATACTCTAGACCCACCGTTACCGTATGCTGTAATTCACCACACTGTTGGCAATCGGTGCTTCAACCTAATAAACTGCAAGCAGCAGGTCCGCAATATCCAGAATTATCATATGAAGACTCGCAAATGGTGTGACATTGGCTATAGGTAGGTCTCTGGAAAGCTATTCTAGTTTAATTATGGAAGAACATTCCAAGATTTTCAAATGTTTGTCCTTCAATGTACAGTATATAAGGGCATAAATTGTATCAATTGGGACCGTATATTTAATATGACTGATGCAAAATGTGTGTTATGTCAAACGTGCATAGAATAAAATTATTGTACAGGACTTGGGCAGATGTCCTGCTGAGGTAGTTATATCATTTATACAGCTCAGTGGGAGTGTGAATGTTCTAATATTCTGCTGTGCTATCCAAACCAGAGTGAGAGTTCCAGCATTATATCTACATATGGAAATTCCCATATCTGAAATGGAATATATAACAACAACAAAATTACATTTATAGAGCGCCTTTCATGTTGGGAGGCCTTAATAGCTTACCTAATTCTGAAGAGTATTAGGTCTTGTTGGCAAGACCATCGCCCATCTCTGCCATGTCTTTGTGTGTATGTTGGGGTACTGCTGCAGGAGCCTAAACAACTAAAAATAGCATTATTTGCCATTGACATCACAATCCAGCAAACCTTTCTGCTGCACATCCAGTTCGGACCGTCCTACCATTAGGGCTATCTGAGCTGCCCCCAGCATTTTCTTAAGAAATCCCAATCGTTACGTCTGTCTGTCCAAGTGCTGCTGAAATCTCTGAGCTACGTTGATTGGCTTGTCAACAGCAACAACAATAACAACAATAATTTAGATTTATATAGCGCTCTCCAAGCATCTGAGCGCTTCAAAAAATGGATCCCGGGCCCAAGCCAGGGGGAGAGGGGAAAAAGGTGACCAAAAGCGCAGTCGAAAAGAAAAGTCTTTAAGAGCAACCTGAAAATAGAAAAGGAGGAGGTGAGGCAAAGGGCATGAGGAAGGGAGTTCCAGAGCCTTGGGGCGTAGTGGCTGAAGGCATGGCCGCTGATGGTGGAATGGAGGATTCGGGGGACAAGGAGGAGACCAGATCCAGTAGAGCAAAGGCAATGGGTGCTGTTTGGTGCTGTTTGCTATTGTGAGGAGAGAGGAGGTCAGAGAGGTAGGAGGGGTGAAGAGAAGTGGAGGAATTTGAATACAAGAGTGAGGATCTTGAAATCGATGCGCTTTGAGACAGGGAGCCAGTGAAATCTGGCAAGGACTGGGGTACTCTGGGAGTAAAGTTTGGTTCAGGTGAGAATGCGGCCTGTGGAATTTTGAATAACCTGGATTTTATGAATGGTGGCAGGGAGGACACTGCCGAGGATGGCATTGGAATAATCCAGCCGAGAGGTGAGAAAGGCATGGACCAGAGTTTCGGCAGCTTTTGGGATGAGATATTGGCAGAGATGGGTGATGTGTCGGAGATGGAACAAAGTGGTGCTGATGAGGGACTGGATGTGGGGGAGGAAGTATGATTGGGACCATCAGCTTGTCATCAGCAGGGTTTGTAAAACTGCAATCCTTGAAGCCAATGGATCTGTCACTCCAGCCCAACAAAGATGGTAACTTTGAACAAATAAACCAGCAAACAAAGGAAAGAACGAATGAACAAACAAAGAAAATTACTCTCTGTGTATATTTCTTGATCAGATTTCTTATGAAACCTGAAGGGAAACTCCATCCTATGACCATATATTATAATATATATATATATGTTTATTTTGTTGATTAGTGAGGACCGGTGCAGATGTTTCCCTCAGGGGATGAAGCAGATGGAATAAAGGCAATGGTACAGTTTGGATGGTCTGTGAAAGCAGTGGGCAGAATGGGTGCAATGGGCTTTTCTTGTTTCTCTGATTACCTATATTTCAAAGGTGAAAAGGTAGTGAAGATAGTCAACATTGACCTCATTATTGTCTTCCTCTCTCTCTTTAATTCAGTTTCCTTATTGGAGAAGATGGGAACATCTACGAAGGTCGTGGATGGAACAAAATGGGAGCCCACACGCTTCACTACAACCATATCAGCTATGGAATAGCATTCATGGGGAATTTTATGAGTGAGTAAATTCTCTTTGCATATTATCATACAGTATCATACCACAATGAAAGGATGTAAGGGTGGGAATGCAAGGGCCTGGGACTTTGACATTAGCAAGGCAAACGTTCTAGGCTTTAGGGAAAATATCCCTTTGGACAGCTAAACTTTATCCTTGTGTGTAGAGTACAGATGAAGATTGTGAAGCACTGATAGTCATTATGAGGGAGTCACTGAACACTGTGAAGGTTTCAACATTTGCTATACTGAGTTCCACGAGCCCATCATCCTATCGTTGCTATGATTTTTGTCAAGATAATATTTCGTCCACAAAATTCAGTCATTACACTTTACAATATACAGTATTCTGCCAAGCGCTTTGAGACGTCTTAATAACGCGTTGAAGCACTAATATCAAATGCAGCACTGTGGAGCATCCTCCCAACTTGAAAGGCACTGTACAAATGTAACTGTTATTGGTGGTCGTTATGAATATCCTGAATATCTGAACTTCTTATGAAATTAAAGGTTATCATGAGAAGGTTTTCAAGTCCCTAACAGTGCATTATTACTACTTAGCGCCTATTTTTAAGAAAGATAACAAAAGTTGTGGTAAATCTGTCCACATGTCTCACTTTGAAGTGAAGACCTGTCCTCAGGAAATTCCGTGGGATGACAGTTCGGAAGAGACCGGCTAATGTTTTAGGTGCACACCAGACAAAACTTACTGCATAAAGTGACAACCCTTTATTGGAGGTAAACGACCCCAAAACCTTGTTTCACTGATGGTCACCGACAATATGACTAGAACAGATAGGCTACAGCTTCTTATAATAGGAGGGTTAAAAAAAAACCCACAATACTTCAAAAACCTAAAAAACAGCAAATGGATCCAAAGGCTGGAATGCAAGGCGATCACCCAACAACAGCAACTTTGATTTATATATCGCCCTCCATGCCGGACGGCGTCTCAGAGCGCTTCACAATAGTGGATCTCGGGACCGAACCAGGGGCAGGGGTAAAGAGGTGACCAAAGGCGCAGTCGAAGAGAAAGGTCTTCAACTGGGACCTGAAACTGATAAGAGGGGGGCGAGGTGAAGGGAGTGAGGAAGGGAGTTCCAGAACCTCGGGGCATAGTGGCTGAAGGCATGGCCACCGAGGGTGGAGTGGAAGATTCGGGGGACATGGAGGAAGCCAGACCCAGTGGAGCGAAGGCAACAGGAGCTGGTTTGAGCAGAGAGGAGATCAGAGAGGTAGGGGGTGCAGAGGAGTGGAGGGATTTGAAAACAAGGGTGAGGATCCAGGGTCACAAAATAGGGGATAACTGCTACTATGCCCACCTGCAGGTCAATGGTCTAGTAGCCATTAAATTGGTGTTCCCTCCTCCAAACACCACATCCTTAATCTTGCCAATGAACACATCAAATACAAGGATTATAATAATTATTATCAACTGGATATCGTGGAGGCCAAGGAAGAGTTTACAGAAAACCTAATCGGAGTGATGCATAATTTTAAAAAGTCTAAACATTGGTAAAATAAGAGACAATTTGGAAGTGTTTTATGGGTGCTTTTTCTGTGAGCCATATGATGATGATGGCTGTGGATTCATAGATGCCAGTGGCCGAAGAAGACTTTAATGATCATAAAGCTGTTGGTTTGCAAAAAGAAGAGTTCATAAACCTTGCACGTGGATCCAAAGAAGTCGTGTGCACTGCAGCACTGGCAGATGAGGATATCATCATCTCAGCAAAAAGGTCAAGAGGACAGCCACCCAGGAGCTGAAGAACCTGAATACAATGACAAAGATTCCAACAACAGTATTCAATGTGTATTGTGCAAAGATACATTTAGCATGCGTGAAGGATTGCATCCAGCTAAGTATTTGGACAAGCTACAAGTACTAATCCGAAATGAACAAGTGTCGTATATGAAACAGAGTGCCTTAAAATCACTATTTAAAATAAATTAAGGCTTAACGTGGTAATTTGGTTCTTGAAAAGTGCGACTTTAAGCGAAAAGACGTTAAGCGAATACACATTTCCCATAGGAATTAATGTAAAAACTGGAGTTAGGTTCTTGTGGATAATTATCGTAAACATTTTTGCAAAAAAACATTATACTCGCTCTCTGACTGCCTGCCCGGCTCACTCACTCGCTGCTGGCCCGACTCACTCCCAGGTCCTAGCGCCATCATGCCCCCTTTCCACCAGCGCGAACAACGTAATAGCAAACATTGCAACGTTAAATGAGTATATGTTCTCAATGTACTAGCAACGTAATAATGAAATAACGTTAAGCGGGGCAATGTAAGCCTGTATCTCTAAATACCCAGGTCTCTCTGTTCCCTCACACCCTTTAAAATTGTACTATCTAGCCTACCCTCATCTCTTCTCACAAAATGTATCACTTCACACTTCTCTGCATTAAACTTCATCTGCCATGTGTCTGCCCACTTTACCATTTTATCTATATCTTCTTGCAGATGGTTACTATTTTCCTCACTATTTACAATTCTCCCTAACTTAGTATCATCTGCAAACTTGGAAACTGTGCTCCCTACACCCAAGCCCAGATTATTAATATATATTAAAAAGAGCAGTGGTCCCAAACCCGATCCCTGGAGGACTCCACTGCACACTTCCAACCAGTCTGGATATAGCACTTTTCGCGACTTCTAGACTACTCAAAAGTACTTAATAGAATACACTGTAAAGTGAATTGACTATATATTTGTGGGTGAAAGTGGCAGCAAATTGCAAACAGTGTCCCACAAACAGTTGTGGATTGAAATGACCAATTTATTATTTATTTTGAGGGATTATTATTAGTTGTGTGGAGTAAGGAAACTTGCCTAAGGTTTCACCCGGCCTAGAATTGAACCCAGGTATCTTGCTTGTAAGGCTAACCACTGAACCTCAGGACTCCAAATCATAGTAGATGAAATATTTGTAAATAAATAGTACAGCAATTCTAATTACAGTATTGCATGTGAAGTACTGTACATGTAAATAAATGTTTCAGCAATCTTAACCACAATGGATATGTGTACATTATTTGTTTGCTTATTTCAATGCCCCGCTTAGCTGGACGGAATTCGAGCGATCCCTGATATGTTGATCTCGATGGGTAAGGCTATTTGTCACTCAGTTTGATAATAAAGTGTCTTCGTTTGGTTGCAGAGACTTCCCCGAACAGCCTTGCACTGAATGCTGCCAAGAGTTTGATAGCCTGCGGGGTCTCCAGCAAATACCTGATCCCCAGCTACACCCTGAAGGGCCACAGGCAGCTTTCAAAAACTGCTTGTCCTGGAAACAATCTGTACAACATAATAAAGACGTGGCCTGGATGGAAGGGGCCTTGACAGACGAATACAGCCATACATTGATGCTTTAACTTTACTCATTTCTGCATGTATTAAAAATATCAATGTTAGAACCAGCAGCTTTTTAAATGTACAAGGCACTCATTAAGCAAAGCACATTATTAATGCAAGCTACTTATGAATACCTCATTAATGCAAGCTACTTATGAATGCAATCATGTAAGCAAAACCGCACAAAAGGCAATTCAAATATGGCCACAATAAAATGCAATGGGAAAAAGTTCCAAACATTGTGTGATTTTATTATTATATCCTAATTCTTTGGTGACAAGGTTTAGCATGTGGTTTTAGGGACACCTGCTGGGCAAGAGCAGAAATTTCAGCTGCAGGTAAAGAGGTGCAAGTACTGTATCTGTTTTTCAGGTTCTTACAGTACTGCATCTTTCTCAACGGTCTTTCAGCTGCACTCCTTCAATAGATTTTCACTTCCCCTATCAATCCATGGAATAAATTTTAACAACATTTGCGGGGCGGGGGGAAAAGGGAAACATTTTGTTTCTAATACAAAACAAAGCAGAAACTGGTTTCAAAAATGTCAAGAACTTTATTTTTCAAACAAGAGATAATTCTTGTAATTGTTTTTAAAACAAGTCCATGAACACATTTACAAAAAAAGTTACATGGCAGAGCAAAAAATTAAATATTCAAAGCAAGACTTGAAGGCAACCATTTATTTACATGTCTATTCCAAGCAATTGGCACAAAAAATTAGCCCACATTCAACAACCAAAAGTATAACCACCTCAAAAATGAAGTAATTTAAATTAGGCACTATTTTAATATATAAAACAATTCCACACTTCCCATAGTGTATCAGGTTTATTTTGCCCATAACGTTCGAGTTTAATGTTGATTTAGGTCAAATTGCTGATTATCTGACAGTTTCACAAAATCACATCAGGGAGATTTTAATTTTACTGATCATTTTATTGTTAAGGTGAGGTTTTTTGTTGAATCACAGTACTGCAACACATAAGTGTCCTTACAAAATGTGTGTACACGTTCAAATAGGCTTTCATAAAACAAAATCTTATTGTGTAATCATAAATCAAAGGAGAAAATGTTACTGTACTAACGTAGGATCTGTGTTACTTTAAGAAAGATCATCCAAGATTTTCACGTGGTGGTGGTGGTGGGAGAGGGAAAGAGAAAGAGGCCTAATTGGTTCAAATGTATTAAATCCCAAATCCAAGTAACATTTAATGTTTTTCTTGTATTTCGTTTTTTGTACTTGCACAGTAAGTCTCTGAACACAAAGCTCTCTGAATGTACAAAACCAACATTTGTTTTAAAAAAGGCCATTTAGTTTACAGCGTACATCTCCCGATATTGCGGTACAAAGCCAAAATTCTTGTTCGAAATTACTGCACTCATTATGAAGACTTCTCTTTAGATATGAAAGGGTAACTCTTGAAAAGTATAACAAATACAAACCTTGTGTTTAGGCAACTATTCATAAGAGAGGGCAAGAACTGCAATCACCATTTCAGGTGGCTAATTAAATATGTTTGGGAGTAAGTACTGCAGCACTGTCTTCATTTTGATTAGAATATTTTTCACAACACATTCAGTGCCAAGGGATTCAGTATTTCAAATATTTGATCAGTAACAGATGAGTGGCACTTCTGTTGTAAAGTTTGAATACATAGCCAGTTGTTACATTTGAACACGACTACCGAAATATACTTTTTAATTTGCAAGGAATATTTTCTGTAAAAATCAATCAAACTTTTTCAAAAATAAAGCCATGAAATATGGCCTCATTCCTGTCTCCTCCCACCGACTAGCTGCATGAACCTCTACCTTGTGGTCACATCCACAAAATGACAAACTTTGAACATACAAGTCCCTGCAGTAGTTTGTAAATACATTTAATTGTAAACCTTCATTCAAATGAATATAAATGAACTGTAGTGATATCCTTGAACAATCATTGAATAATACCGACCAGGCTGTAGCATTTGTAAAACAGCTCTAAGCAAGTGCATTTGTATAAGAGGATATGAGTGCATCGTCTTAAGAGACCTATGTTTTATTTTATGTTGTAAGCACTGTGGTGTGATCAGATTATAACTTTAACTGGACTGAGTCCTCATTGACTGTCTATTAAAGAAATACAATATAAAAGCTATTCTCCTATTTGAGTTGCATGCAGAAATCTTGGCTGTATATTAAAGCCACTCTTTCCTGAGCCAGTGTTGTACTGTATGAAGCTACTGAATAAAACTTGCTTAACACTAAGCCCTTTGGCATTAAAAAAAAGAGAAAAACATTCAAACTCACATAAACTGATACCAGAAATATTTTCCCCAATAAACCTTTTACTTCAATGAATTTTCCTCCCTTAGTACGGGCAAATGGTCAAACAAAGCATTTACAAAACAACTTCCAATATATTTGATTTTCAACTTAAAGCCACTTACCTACAGCATTTTAAATGCACAGAGCACCATTCAGGTCAGAATAAACATTTAGCAAACAACGTGTGAAAAACGTTCAATGTGTATAACAGGACACAATCCCAGTGCTCACCAGAAATTCATTCATTTCATTAAAATACATTCGAAAAACATACTGCTGAAAATTAACATTGTGTGTAAAACTGCAATAAATTAGTGAAATCTGGTATTAACATAATTACTAGGATAATAATTACTACCATTGATACCATGATGCAAAATTGACTTTAATTTTAAAAAATTGCTTTTCATTTTAGAAAAGTTGCACACAAACAAAATACACAGTTGTGTGTAATCTGCTTTACACATTGCTCATGAAAGCAATCCTGCCAAAAACAATCAAGGGCTTCTGTTTTTCTACTGTACATTGTCAGGTTACATTTGGATTGTAGATTGCGATCACCTTATATTTTCTCTGTTACAACTGGAATTGTGCCTTGCTCTACTTCAGGAGTACAAAATTCATGAACACGACAATATTTGATTGTACAAAACAGGCTTCCACATGTAGTCTCACAGTCTGAGTTGTCAATTCCCAAAGTCTGCTACAACATTAGCTATCCATTCTCCCACCATTGTCTGTTCACCCCCTCTTTGGCATTTTTTGGGGTTATGTCTAGTTTTCTGTCTGTTTGTATACTAAATGACTTAAATTGCTTATTACCATAAAACAATGTACTTGGATATGGAAAAACTGATTATACAAGTATGAAAATCTGGTGTTTAATGTCAATAAAGTGCTTCTCCATGATCTCTGCCAATTTGTGCTGATTTATGACAGAGAAATGGAATTTCTCAAATCCTGCTTATTTTTTTCCAAACAGTCAAAGTAAGTTCTTTAGCTTGGGGAACAGTAGCACAGGAAACCTCAGGTGATTGGTTCACTGTAATCAGTTTAGTAGCAGCCATCTTTCCAGCTTTCGTCTCTAATGCTGCTATAACTCTTCGGAGCCGGCAATGATCTGAAAACCAATTGAACAGGAAAGCGTTTATAATTCACTTTTGGTTGCTCTGTGACAGGATGGCTAATTTCTTCAGCATTTAAATTTTACAATCAACCATTATAAAGTGAAAATGCATAAAACAAAGTGTACAACATTTTAGAATTGCAAACCATGTTACTGAGTTAAAACTGAGCACATCTGAGTTGCAATAAATGAACAGCTCAATTTAGTCTGCTGAATTCTTGCTACTGCTTTCCTGTGAAATCAGCTTTTCCCCTTCCCGTCCTCAGATCGGATCTGAAGCATTGAATGTCCAGCGCTTTGGGACGTCCTCCTGACAAGTGTAATTTTGTTGTTGTTATTGATGAACATTAGAAAAGGGTTGTGTAAGATGGCAATCTTACTCGTAGGGTTGTTTGGTTTGAGAAGTGGAACCATTCATTCTGATGCCGTACAGCTTCCCTTCTGAGGAATTTAAAGGACTTATTGTGGAATAGAAGTGCAAAATACACAATCAAACCTTCCTCTTGATTAATCCCAAACAAATGGAGCAGGTTGCATTGTTTCTAATAGAAATCCTGGTTTTGTTTCTTTTTAAAAAAATTAATGTATAATGAATAGAAGTGACTAAAAGAAAGCATTGCGTCTAAACACTTCCTCTTGCTTCCTTTTGCAGTTGACTAGACATTCATTCTTCCCTATTCAGCAGACTTGTAAGATTGGTTTTCCAAAAGATCAGAGCTATGTTCCTATAGCTCAGTGGTTAGAGCATTCGGTTTACAAGCGCGAGAACTTTGTTCGAATCCAGGCAGGTCAGAGCAAAACCATGGGCATTCCTTACTCCACACGGCTAATAATAATCCCTCCAAAAAAAATTTGGTAATTTCAATCCGTGACTGTTTGCGGGACACTGCTGTGTGCAATTGGCTGCCACGTTTCACCCATAAATATACAGTCAATTCACTTTACAATATAATCTGCAAAGCCCTTTGAGACGTTGATAAAATGTGAAAAGCCCTATATCAAATGCAAAGATTATTATATTATATATTGTTGTTATATTCTCTTACCTTCTAACAGGCTGTGCAAGCTTACTCCGAGGCACTGCTATTCCCCCGACAGAAGAGGCACTAGGTCTTGGCAAGCCACTTCGCACCCCTGTACCTTTACTAGGACTAGCGATACCTGACGCCATATGACTTGGAGAGCCGGCAGATTGAACAGAAGCAGGTCCAGGAACAGAACTGGTAGAGACAGGCCCTGGGTTTACCACAGCTTTTAGAGGTTGTCGGAGAGCCAGTGGAGATGGCCCTGTAGGAAGTCTGAGTTTACTTGGAGAAGGTACTGCGAAAGAAAGATTTGTTTTAAAATTGTATTTCAGATTATTTTATACACTTTGTACCACAATCTTGCATATTAACATTCTTGTAATACTATTCACAAAAGCACATCTTCAGAATGATAACTTAAGCAGCAGAAATATACAAATATACAATGTAAATAAATTACACATTCCATCATTTCAGCATAATCACAACTAAGATTATACTTAAAATAAATTCCTTAATTTCTATTCCGCTGTAATAGCTATTTTGAAACAAATTGGAAAACATGCATATTTGTTTTAATAAATGGTGTTTTTTTGTAATAAATGTCTTAGAAGTATGAAATAAAATTGCCCAATGTACTAATGTACTAGCATTACACATTGTAAACATTTAAAAAAACACATGCTGTAGAAAATGAATTCCATTGGTTTAAGACACAGAGAATAATATTCCTTCGAAGAAACATGGAAAAGTACTGCTACAATAAAATTGCACGGCTACAATAAAAACATCCCACTGGGCACAAGAGCTGTTTAAACAATAAAAGGTATTACAGTAGAAGCTTGGTTACCTGGCACCCAACCAACCGGAACGCTCAATCAACCGGTACCTCCCAATACAATTCACCATTCCAGCAAACGGATCTCATACCGGAGCCATCCGGGACACGCGCGAGTATGCTTACTTTGCGCATGCACACTTATTAAACGTAATGAACGCTGGAATTTTTATTTTACCGATCATTTTACCGAGTGTGCTGGAATGCTTTATTGGTAAGTATCCATACAATATTCTGTTATTATTTAGTGTATTATTAATATGGTATGTTTTAAAATAAGTAAATTTTTTGTGCAGGATTTTCGGCAACTTGCCACTCGAATATCCGGCATATTTGACTAACCGGCACCGGGCACGTTGCGCAAGAGTGCTGGATAACCAAACTTCTACTGTATTATGCTAAGTGTGATTCTCCATTCAGCTCATTGATGAGAACAGAATACTATTTCAGAAGTAAGCAGTGGGTAGAGACTCAGATGAGAGTATAAATACCATTTCCATTTGAGGAGAATTTTGGCCTCACTTGCTAAAGTGGAACATTTCACTCCCTGAAATCCCTGCCAAATTGTAATTTGGTACTGGTGGATACGGACGAAATAGGGAACTTGTTTCTAACTCGACTTACTGTTTGAGAATATCAGTCTTTGTAAAACAAATTTTCTTCCTGTTTTAGGCTAGAAATCCCAATAAACTGGTTTTGTACAAAAACATTGACCTATAAAGACGCAGTCACCAAACAAGTTTGTAAAGGAGTATCTTAAAAAACAAGTACACTCAAGGATTAAGACTATGCTATTTGTTTCTACTCTAACTAGCCAAATTTTCCTGGAATGTTCATTTTCAAATTGCTTGTCTAAGAAACGTTTACAGAAGGAATTCAACAGGTTGAAGTGAAACTCAAGAACTCAAGCAGATCAACTCTGCATTATAACTACAATATGAAGATAGCAAATTACACAGGTTTATGCGTAGGTAATCAATGCTGGGATACAGAGAAGCCTCGAACATTTCATGGAATCCTGAAGAAACCCCGAATGTACGCATTGTTTAGTACATAATTATACTACAAGCCTATAAGCCACCTTGTGAAAGAATATTATAATACAGATTGACAACAATAAAATCATATTTATATGGTGCCTTACATATTGGGAGGACATCCCAAGGCGCTGGACAGTCAGTGTTTTGGACCCGAGATGGGGTCGGGTTGGAGGGAAGTGGGGTGATCAATGGCACGGTCGAAGAGGAGGGTCTTGAGGTGGGCCTTGAAGGAGGCAAGGTTGCAAAGTACCCCCTTTCAATCTTATAACAACAACAACTTTGATTTATATAGCGCCCTCCACGCCGGACGGCGTCTCAGAGTGCTTCACAATAACAGATCCTGGGCCTGAGCCAGGGGCAGAAAGGTGACCAAAGGTGCGGTCGAACAGAAAGGTCTTTAGCCGAGATCTGAAACTACGAAGCGCGGGAGTGAGGTGAAGGGAGTGCGGAAGGGAGTTCCAGAGCTTCGGGAGGTAGTGGATGAAAGCACGGCCGCTAATGGTGGAGCGGAGGATTCGGGGGACAAGTAGGAGACCAGAACCGGAGGAGCGAAGGTAACAGGTGCTGTTTTGGGGAAAGAGGGGATCAGAGAGGTAGGGGGATGCAGAGAAGTGGAGATTTGAAGACAAGAGTCAGGATCTTGAAATCCTACCTCTCTGGGACAGGGAGCCAGTGAAGACTAGTAATAGGGGAGCGAAGTTTGGTGCGGGTGAGAACGTGAGCGGCAGAGTTCTGAATGAGCTATATTTTATGAATTGTAGTGGTCAAATTGGACACATCTTACATTCTTGGAGAGACAATGGAGTCTAGAATAAATTAAATTGATTGAGTTAAAGAAATATCCATGATGGAGGAAAAGGGCAGAAATACAATTTCTTTAAAGTGACACCAGGAATAATGGGCAAGGGATACCCAAAAGAATGCTATCGAGGTGGTTCATATTGACAAAAATGGATAATAATTCAGTGATGCCAAGTTAAGTGCCACAAATCGTCCAACAAATAAATTTTGGCTTTGATTAATTGAACTATTACTTAAAGTGTGTCATCTTGGTTCAGATGGGAGCATTCTCACCTTTAAATCAGAAGGTTATGGGTTTAATCATGTGTCGGGACAAACTCATATAGTCAAAGATGAAACTCCAATGAAATACTGGAGATTATTCACTCTTATGGGGTATGCCGTGTTCAAGTTGCGTGCTGAGTTTGCCTACAACTACACTGTCTTTGGGAAATTTAACATTAGACTATTTGAAATGGAAGGATTATTATAGATCTACTTTTTTTTGCTGCTGCTAGATTAACAATTACGAACAAATTATGATACCACTTTACAACAACAACAAAATTACATTTATAGAGCACCTTTCACGTCAGGTAGACTTCCCGAGGTGCTGAACAGTCAGGTCAGGACCCAAGCGAGGGGCAGGGTAGGGCAGCAGAAGGCACAATCGAAGAGGAGGGTCTTGAGACCGGCCTTGAAGGAGCCAAGGGAGGAAGCGAGGCAAAGAGACTGTGGGACGGAGTTCCAGAGTATGGGGGCAGAGACTTTACTGACCAGGGTATGCTTGGTGCATAAAGGACTTGTCATTTCTAGGAATGATTCCCCAAATAAAAATACCAATCATTTTGAAGACAGCTTATTGGATTTCACTAATTTGTATACTTAGGAGAGCAATCAATTGTAGATTACCTCTTTGGGTAGCTTGGTTATGAATATAGAGTTTGGTATTCTGAGAGGTGCAGGGTGAATGTGGTTGCTTTTTCTGAGCTGTAGATAAAACAACATATTTTTATAAACCATTTAATTTTTATGAATTAAGGAAAAGATAGATGGGCCATGCAAAAGGAACTGCGTAGAACTCAAGTGCTCAAACTATTACAAATCACATTAAGCCCTCATTGCAACTTCAAATGTGTATGTACCACAACCCTATAAAAGCAAACACCCATACAATTCCACCAAGGGAAAAAAATAAAACTGATATGCAAATGTGCATGTGAAGTGAAAAAATATAGAAAACTGTGTTTGCTATTATTGCTGAGTTAATATGAAAACAGGTTTATGGGATTAGTAAATTTTAAACAATGCTAGGATTTCTATTCCTTGAGAAGTGAGCCAAACCTTCATGGTTAAACAATTTACCAATTGTTTGGGGTTGCCTGATTTAATAGGCTCGCTTACAGTTTACCTTTTAATGGAAAAGCATCTGAACAACCGGATGGACTGTACATACTGGTAAATAATTCAAATCTTGATATGATTAATATTTAATAAAGGAAAGTGGGGGTGGGGTAGATATACCATATGTTCAAAGTGTTCCCCATCATTTCTTTCAAAATGCAGATTATTTTGCCTTCATGGAAATCAAATTTTGTTTCTGCACTTCCTTCTACCAGTAAAAATCCCCAGACTTAACTGGTACATCTAACATTTTTTATAATGCACTATAATAATTTACAACTTCAAATTTTAACCGACCATTTTAGCTACAAGAATGACTCTCCCTATCTCTCCGACCTCCTCACACCCCAACCCACCATCCGTTGCCTCCCCTTGACTGGCCTATTGATCGTCCCTCGCACTCTCCATCCCACCATCAGAGGTCGCACTTTCAGTCACTACACTCAAAATTCTGGAACAATCTCCCTCAATCCCTTCGCCTTGCTCCCTCACCCTCCTTGGAGGGTGCTATATAGTGCAAGTTGTTGTCTCACAACATGGAGACAGATCAAAAGTCTATATTAAATATTTAAGGATGCAAGTTTCCATAAAGTTTGCTAAATTATATGTAATATATATCTACACACACACACACACACACACAGAGAGAGAGGACGAAACATTGTTGAAAGAGATCATTATAAGATAGAAAAGTTTCGTCAATAATTTTCAGAGGTATTAAGATGGGTCACGAAATATCATGGAAATGCCAATTGGACAATGAATGCCGGATGTACAAGGACAATATTGCAATAGAATATTAAAGTACAAGAAAATGGTCAGAAGAAATCACGGATGCACACTTTTGAAAAATAAATCACAACATATACCAAAAAATAATTGTGCCAAACCAAAAAAATCATTTGAGGGGTTTCATTTGTGAATGAAATAAGAACAATGAGTAATTCAATTAAAGATAGAGACAGATAAAAGAAGAATATGTTTTTCTGGGAAGTGAAAGGTTTGGTCACCTTTATGGATTTTAATAAAGGATTCGAATAAATTATGATGCTCTTGTTATTGAGAATTGTAGGTATGTGCATTGAGGATATATTAAAAGTTAATGGTCCACATTATAATGAGGGATTACTGCAAACGCAATATTTGCTTTACTTAAGAGCCCTCAGCCACCGTAAGCTCCACAGCTAAAAGCTAAAATAAGAGACCACCAGCAACAAAATGTCAGCTGCAGTAAGCAAGCCACCACAAACCACCACTATAGATCAAAGAATATCAAGTCAACAACAACGACTTAGCTCAGCCATGACTTCTTCAAATGGCAACTGTAGTTTATAAAAATAATGATGTTTCCCAAAGGGTACTCATGGAAAAATCTAACACTATCAAATTCACATACTTATTCCATGAAATCATTTGTTTGTTTTCTTGTGAGCACTGAAATCGCAAGTAAATGCATATTAAGATGACGGCTGTAGTTTGTAACAACAACATAAACTTTTAAAGACCTATGGTGAAATAAATCTTTCATGTTAAGGGTATGGAGTGTATTTAACAGTTTTTAATCATGTGAGATGAAACAAATTAATTATTCTCCTTTGAAGACTCAAAGGAAAAGAATGACTGAGTTGCTAGGAGAGGGTCACTACCATACGGGTTTAACAGCAAACTATTCCCAGACTAGTCTGCTCTGCCAATCCTTAATGGAATGGTAAACTGGAACGATTAGATAAATGGATCAAAAGGTTTTCTTACAGAAACATATCTTGCAACAATTTTCTTCTGGATTCCCCCTCCAATCCTGAAGGTGTCAACTTGAGAGTACAGTTCTATAGGTTCCAGAAACCAATGCCCCAACCCCATTGGTATTTTACATATGTGACCGTTATTGTGCCGGCCTTGACAGGAAGATCAGTTGCAGCCTGTTGTTTAAGAGTCCAAGATGCTAACGACAATTCTATAACAACTTGTATTCATATAAAGCCCTTCAGGTAGAGTAATGGCAGTACTATAGATACAAACTGGGATTCTCTAGATCAATAAGGCTCAGTTCCACACTGGATAATATGAGCTGTTGGACAAGGTAAATTAACATTCTTACAAGTGTAATTCAATTGAATTTTGTTAAATCCAATTTGCTATACCTGGTGTAAATCCAGGCTTTATTATGCAAACTCCCTGCTTGTCAGCCTCCCCAACTCCTCTCTCCATAGGCTGCAGATCACCCAGAACTCTTCTGCCCGTGCCCTTTCTTGCACCAGGCTATAAAGCCCCATGAAAAGAATGCAGTCCTAAATTATCCCCAAAAGGTACCAGAATCTATTCAAAAGCCATTAGAAAATATTTTATCTTAAAAGAAAGTTTTGTGCCCCTGAGTTAAAACATGCAATCGGTATTTTCGTCCTTATACCCCAAAATGAATGAGAAGCTGTTTGTTTTGAATACAGTGAACATCAATTCATTTACAACAGTTGCATGTTGCAGCCCAGATTTACTCTGCAAAGCTACAATGGTGTCATGCTATCCAACAAGGGGCTGCAACAAACTTTTCAGTGGTAAATGAAAAAATGCCACTTTTTAAAAAAAGAGTATGGGATAAAGTACGCTTTGTCATGCTGTAACCTCCTTACCACTGCCTTTCTTCTCTTCCACTCGTGTTAACGATTTTTCTATTAGAGGAGAAAAAAATAACTTTGGGGAAAGGCTGAATTTTGGTTACCCGATTTAAACAAAGACAGCAGATAAGACTTCATCCATAAGGTGGGGGAGGGGGGGGGGAGAGAATGGGGATCCCAAAGGGTGGGAGCAGCCGAGGTAGGAGGGGAAAGATGACTGAACACACGGTTAAAGAGGTAGATTGTGAGGTGGAACTTGAACAACAGCAACAAAATTACATTTATAGAGCACCTTTCACATTGGGAGCACGTCCCACGATGCTGAAACAAGACAGGAAAGGAGCTAGAAAGTTGGAGGGATTCAGGATGGAATTCCAGAGATTGGGGGAAGGCTGAAAACCCACCCACCAATGGCGGGATGGATGGGGTAGGGATATGAAGAAGCTGGTATTCGTTGAGAAATGGGAGCAGCCAGGAGAGATGGGTTTGAGGTCACAGAAGTAGTGTGAGGCAAGATAGTTAAGGGATTTAAAATGAGAATAAGGATTTTGATCTGCTGTGTGATGGGGAGTCATGATGGGGTGGTACGTTCTTGAAATGTGGTGTGGGAAGGGACTGGAGAGTCTATAGCTTGTGTATCAGCTGGGGAGGCCAGCAAGTAGAATATTGGCTTAGTCAATATCTGGATGTGATAAATAAATAGATGTAGCTCTCAGTGGCCCAAAGTGACAAGTACTGTTGGAGGCAGGCAATATTTTGGAAGTGGGGGAAAGTGGAGTGAGTCAGAACACAGACATGGAGATTAAGGAAAAGTTAGGGGTTCCGCATTGGCTCCATATATTGGACCGTGTGCATCCATTCACATATGCTAACTTTAGCTGACCATAGAACAAGCTCAGTTTTGTTTAGTGCTGTAATAGAGCCAATTTAGTCCTGTAATAAAGACACTAATTGCACTTAAAGGAGGCAAACAATACTGGGATGATGGCAGCACTTTCATGCTATATAATGTCCCCTTTTAAGTCTCTCACGTAAGGACATAGAACATCTGAAAGTGAGCATAAAAATAGTTTACAATATCGAATCCTGAATCCATGCAGACTCTAATGTTTCCCATATCAGTTCTGGGCTAGCATGGAATGATAAAATAAGAACAGCTCTTGCTCAATGTTCACAGGATAAAAAGGAAACAGATTTTTCTTGGATTAATTAAGGGCACTCAGAAATAAGATGAGTGAATGACTGAGCATTGTGTCATCGTGATATGCAAGATATTCACACTGATCCTGGCTATGGATTTAAACAATGACTACAAGTCAGCAGAAGACATTTTAAAAACACTGTAAAAACAAGATGGGAGGAGAACGAACGAATGCTTTACATTGAAAATAATCCATGACCTGTTACTTCTTTACCAAAGTCTCTTAGAAAAGCTTGACAAAGGAGGATTCATAAAATCCAAATTAGCCCAATAAGCGACTTACTCGCTGCAGCTTGCTGCTGAATCCGGGTTAATCCCCCATTTGGCACTTGTAAATTCGAGTCACTTCTGCTATTTTTGATAGATTCTGCTGACTGGATACTAGATCTGGGTAGGTTTGGAAGACTACGTCTTAATTTCTCTATAGCAGAAAAAAAATAGAAAATACGTTATTCTCAATCATTAACAAAAACAAATCGGATACTAAAAAGCTTCCACAATGATTTAGTGAGTTTATTCAATTCAGCAAAAAGCCAAATAGAATGGGAAACATCAGGATTCACCTACCAAATTCTGTAATTTACAAATCAATTTTCTAAGGCAAAAATACAAAGTAAAGGTTCTCACTTGAACTACTCAGTTGGTAAGAATAATTCCTTGATTGACAAGATGCAGATAGGACTCTAGGGTACAATAATTCTAAAATCAGTCAAGGAAAATAAAAGACTTTCCGAATCACAGGAAATGTTTCGTCTGACAACAAAAAACGTTTAAAATCCAGAATTAAATAAAGGTCTAGATCATTTACTAGATTTTTTGAATTATACTCTGTTTAACTACAACATGAATGCCAATGAAGGACCTAATAATGAATTACGCATGCAAATAATGGTGGCTGAAAATCTGCTAGAATCCTTCAGAAAAAAATGTGTTTAATAGAGTTGTGTTATACACAAGACAATACAAGTGGAAATTAACCTTGTGCCTTTGGATGATTGTTTAGCAGGGGCGTGTAGATATTGAAGAGAGAACCGAGCCCTAAGCAATGCCACACGTGACTGTGTAAGCATAAAGACCTGAGGTCAAAATTCTGACCTGGAGGCAAGAATGCTACCAACTGAGACAGGCTGACATCTTGACCGGTCATAAATATTGCATTCACATCCAATTTTTATCATATGTTAATGAGGTGATTTTAGTCTAGTTACATTGCTTGTCACTCACCTTCATTTTTTACATTAGACTGGAGATCAGCAGCATGGCCTTGCTGGTGGCGAGGCTGTTGTAGACGACTAATCATGGGTTGTGGAGAGACAGACACTCGGCTATAATCCAGTCCCCGGGCAGGAGAGCGCGAGCGTGGAGAATTCCTAGGTGAATGCCTCGGTGAAGGTCGAGGGGAGTGGCTTGGAGATGGAGTGAATCGATTCATGGGAGGATGTAAGGTGTGAGGAACACATTCTTCTTCATCTTCCAAACTCTGAACATCAAACTCCTGGTCACTGAATGTACCCCGTCTCAGTGAATGACAAGATGAACCTGAACTACGCCTCGAGGCATTGGCTGCATATTCTTGTCTGAGACCTAGAGAAAATTAAACGGAGTGAAACTAGCTATTGCACCAATATTCAAAGCTAAGAAGATTTAATTATCTATTATAATAATAACTTGTATTTGATATAACGACTCATCACATCTTTGAGATGTCTCAAAACACTTCATAGGATATACTCTAAAGTAAATTGACTGTATATTTTATGGGTGAAACCCAGCAGCCAATTGAAGATAACAGTATCCCACAAACAGTTGTGGATTGAGTGACATTCATTTTTAACATTGTTTTGATGGGATTATTACCCCACCGATCGACTGACAACCAGGTTCCTATTTACTGCTAGGTAAACAAAGGCTTATGGAAGTAAGATAATTTGCCCAACATTGAAGTCCTCTCAAAGTTAAAGGCACAATACAAATATAATTTTGTTGTTGGTGTCTGGAAATGAAACCCATGTACTCACTTATGAGTGAAGTGTTCTAGCCACTTAGCTATTACTGCCACAATTGACAAATACCAAGCCAATAGTTTCTGTCGAAGTATGCAATTGGTCCTTAAACTTACTGGGAAAGAATGATTTTAAATATTTATTCAATTTACAATAGTCTTGCTATTAGTTGAATTTGACATTCAGATTTGGCATTCCAAGGCAAAGGGGCTCAGTGATGAGCAGCTAGTTTGGCATAGGTACTCCCAGGCATCATGGAAGTCTCTGGTCTATTGGAAGGCCGTGACTTGTCCTCCCATCCTATCCTGTCACAGGCCAAGATAGACCAATAGACCAGAGGATTCTGTGATGCATCTGGGCATGTGCGACCAACCTCCATCAAGCACCCCCGCACCAGTCACAGAAGATTGGACAGAAGGTCTGCGACGCAAGACGCCATTTATAGGACAAATTTTACATTGTAAGCACTTAATCATGTGTTAAGATGCGTGTTGATTAAAACAGAGTCCATTTTACATAGGAAGCTGCCGGAGTGTTGACTATATGGCCACTTAAGTGGTAATTGACAAATTATGTCAGGAGTTTATCAAGTAAAGAAACAAAAAGGCTCTAAAAGTACTGGCCGATTGAAGAAATTCAAATACCGTAAAGTTCCGCGCATAAGGCGTACTCGCGTATAAGGCGCACCCCCCACTTTTGATCATTTCTTGGCGAAAAAAAAATGGAAGCGTTTTCAATGATATTGCCGGCGGAAGGGAGGCAGGCAGGAGAGACAGGTAGGGAGGGAGGAAGCAGGAGAGACAGGGAGGGGGGGAGGGAGGCAGGGAAGGAGGGAGGCAGGAGAGACAGGGAGGGAGGGAGGGAGGGAGGGAGGGAGGGAGGGAGGGAGGGAGGGAGGGAGGGAGGGAGGGAGGGAGGGAGGGAGGGAGGGAGGGAGGGAGGGAGGGAGGGAGGCAGGCAGGCAGGCAGGCAGGCAGGCAGGCAGGCAGGCAGGGAGGGAGGGAGACAGGCAAGGAGGGAGAGAGGCAGGAGAGACAGGCAGGGAGGGAGGGAGGCAGGAAGACTGGGTTTGGCAGAAGGCAGGCAGCAGGCGTGGCACTGAAGTCCGCTGCTGCTGCCGCTGCCCGGGCAGCCGAGGCCGAAGCCCTATCACCCGCTCCCACCAACTGCCGCCGGACACTGTGTCCAAAGCCCGGCTGACAGCGCGCCAGCCGGCCCCTCCTGCTTATTTCCGATGCTCAAAATTTCTTGTATCTGTGTATAGGGCGCACTCCCAACTTTCGAGATCTTCCGACGTGAAAAAAAGTGCGCCATATACACAGAACTTTATGGTATTTTAGAAAGCCAATTTAGCACAATAAAAAACATGTAAAAACATTCTTCTTATGCACATGATAATGTTTTCTGTTGTAAAAAGCTTATGCAAGATGCTTCCTCCAAATGGGGACACAGTGGTCAGCCAGCATGTGCTGGAATAAGTGTGTAATATCATCGATATCTTGGCCTATTGTTAAAATGTAGCCCTACTCTACTGAACCATTCAACTGTGAATCCCATTTCAAACGTTACTCAAGCTACCAAAATGCCTATACTTACTGTCTTCCTGCATGCGAGCTAAGATCTGTACATCTGTGACATCAGTAAGCTTGTATCCAGACCCTAGTGAATCTTCATCAATTTCAGAATTACTAAGCTCACTATCCACAGAGGACTGGGGGCTGATGGGGAGATTTCTGTCCATGGAGCCTTTGAAATGACCTAAAATTGAATATATTTTAAAGGTTAGAACAGTTCTTATACTTTGTATTTGCAATGGTTACATAACATTTCTAACGCTCCCATAGAATCATAGAATTTTACAGCACAGAAGGAGGCCATCGTGTCAATGTGGGCTATTGAAGAGCTATTCAAAATCAATCCCACTGCCCGGTTCTCTTCCCATAACCCACTTGCCTTCCCCAAATAACCATTCTCCTCTCTTTTAAAAGTTGTTATCGAATTTCTAGAATGCGAATACTGTTCACCATAACAGTAATATTGATCTTAGTCAGCTATTATGCATTATAAATATAAGCTACCAAAATTTTAACCCCCCACTCCCCCCGAAAAAAATAATGGAATACATCAAAAATCTGCGTTTAAAACTGTCAGAAGAACTCAGTACATCGTGCCTTTACTCACCCATAAAATAAACTCAGAAATAATAACTTACACTTGCAGTATATGCTTCTAAATATTACTGTACCTAGTCAGAGAAATATTACAATAAAATTTCCCTCAAACGATAAAATCATAACATTCTTCATTAGTTCACTCCCAAGTTGCTACCCAGGAGCAAATTTGTTACAGTAAAAGCCCATTTGTCGGGCCCCCTCGGGACCTGGTTAAAGCGCGTGCCAGATATTCAGCCGAAAACACAAAAATAAATAAATAAATTTTTTAGAATGTATTTTTCCAGATAAATTCCGGTTAATTGAATACAGACTTTTTTTTTGATGTGCCGGTTACAGGGAAGTTACGGTTGATCAGGTGCCGGATAAACGGGCTTTTACTGTATTACAAATAGCTGGTGAACAATCAAAAATCAAATAGGTCTCCATACCTGGACTCCCTGGCATTATTGACTGCTTTACATGTGGAGCGGATCTGACTGGTGTTGAGGTCGGGGAGCTGAAGTTGCTTCCGTAAGCACTACTGCCTCCACTTGCATAGCCACCAGTACTGTAGGGGCTATTGAATAAACTCCTCCTTTTACTCTCTGCAAGATAAAACAAAAGGAAGAATTTACAGCAAAAATGTGAACATTTTTCTAATTTCCTAGATAGCAAGGCTGGAATAAAATGCTAATTTTAGGCAGATTATTATTATTGAATGTTTTCACAGTTGTATGAACTACCTCAGATACTAGTGCTTTCATTATGTCATTTGGAGACCTGTAGCTCAGTGGTTAGAGCACTTGCCTTACAAGCGTGAGACCTGTGTTCGAATCCAGGCAGGTCAGGGCGAAACCTTAGGCAAGTTTCCTTACTCACATGCCTAATAATAATCCCTAAAAAAAACAATAAAATTGGTCATTTCAATCAACAAGTGTTTGTGGGACACTGCTATGCACAATTGGCTTCCGCGTTTCATCCACAAATATACAGTCAATTCACTTTACAGTATATTCTCTGAAGCGCTTTGAGACGTCTAGAAGACGTGAAAAGCGCTATATCAAAATGCAAAGATTATTATGATTTATTTTTACTTGGTTACATTTTATTTACTGCAACTTAAAATTGCTGCTGAGATGCTATCCCTCATGAAGGGAACTACAGGTACCCCGCCCCAACTGCGCCCTCGACAACCACGAAACTCACGCATCCACGGTTTGCTAAATGCTACAACCCTTGCTAACCATGCAATGGTTATTGCTTAACCCTTGCTTATGCACAGGTTTTAATACTAACACTAGCGTTTGGTGCTAGGACCCAGTTGCATCAACCAGCTTCGCGCTAGCATCTGGCGCTAGGACCCAGTTGCAATGTCGCAATCAACCAACGAGATGTCGCTTCTCTCTTAGGATTAAGGTAAATCTCCCTGGATCTCTCTCTCTCTCTCTCTCTCTCTCTGTCTCTCTGTGTCTGCAGATCCTGGCAGCCAATGCTCCCAAACATGTCACCCACCGCATCACCTTCTCCGTTGATTTATCTCTTTCTCTCTCTCTCTCTCTCTCTCTCTCTCTCTGTGTCTGTGTGTAGATCAGTCAGTCAGACAGCCTTGCGGATTGCTGCAGATCCTGGCAGCCAAACTTACTCTCCCTATCCTCATGTATGTTATAACTGTATTTTTTTTGTGTTTAGTTCTATGAAACGTGAACTTACTCCCCCTATCCCCATGTTTCCCATAGGGCCCTGCATTTTCCAACCACGAAAAAGCAAACGTACTCCCCCTATCCCCATGTTTCCCATTCGGGTCCTGTATTTTCCAACCACGGTTTTACCAACGGAGATTTTCAGGAACGTATCCCCCGCGGTTGGGGAGGGGTACCTGTATATA
Source organism: Hydrolagus colliei (assembly GCA_035084275.1). NCBI lineage: Eukaryota > Metazoa > Chordata > Chondrichthyes > Chimaeriformes > Chimaeridae > Hydrolagus > Hydrolagus colliei. The sequence goes on along the minus strand of CM068742.1, from coordinate 12,206,005 downwards.
ACAATAGTAATCGTTACATTTATATAGCGCTTTCCACGTCTTTTCTTATAAATGCAAGTTATTGTTGAAAATGTAGCGACTAACTTCAAACTGGTAAGAGTCGAAATGCAGCTTCAGGATACCAGAAAAAGCGAGGAATGGCATACATTTTCAGAATCCCAGGAACTTATTTGAAGTTGCCATCTTGCTGTTTCTTATACGGCTGTTTGCAATTCATGGGAATTTCTGAGTCAGTGATATAAATGGATCAAAGTGGGAGCAAGGGCCAAGTCAACAGTCTCCATAAGAACTGAAAATGTTACTGAAAGCTATAAAAAAAACTGCTGAGACAAACTTAGTATTTTCTGTTAATACTTACACAAAGGTAAGCACTTGAAGCAGATGGGCCTGCTCTTTTCAAGAGTAATATTTAGTGCCCTGTGATAATAGATCATCTGTAATCCAGTGGATGTAAAGGATGCTTGATTTTGCTCAGATTGTGAAATAAGATGGCCGGAACCTGACTAAACTCAACTGGTTGCTCAGTGGACATCTGTTTGATTATGTAGTTATTTATTTCTATTTTCTAAACAAAGCTTGTAAATATCCTTTAACTGATGTCCTGTAAGCTTTCAAAATGCACAGCACAAATTTCTAATATTAAACATTTGGCCAGTTGAACAATCTCAAATGTGGATCTAATTAGACATTAACATGATGATCTCTTAGCTATGTTCCACTAGTAGCCATGAAAAGAATGACTATATTCATCTGAAGAATTGTTCTTTTTTTTGAATAATGCCTTGGGATCTTTGTTGTCTGCCTGAAAAGGAGATATCTATTCGACATCTCATCCAAAGGATGGAACCTCTGACATTTCAGTGCTCCCCAACCATTGCACTGGGGGTTCATCGTAAACTATGACTATGACTCTCAAAGTCCTTAAAATAAGGATTTAACAAACAGACTCCTGAATCAGAAACAAAAGTGTTGCCAACTAAAGCAGTCTGCCACCTGAAATGTTAGGCTATATTTTCAAGAGCATGTTTTGAATACACTGACCAAAATAAATTATGGCAGTAAAACCAATTCATTATTTAAGAAATGCATTTTGCAAAATCAATTTTAGGGAGCCAACTTTAGGGAGCCTATCAGTTGGAATTACATAACTGAGAATGTGACCATATGATCATGGACAAAAATAATAAAATATCAGTCACATGAACCGATTCTGGACCCATGCTTAATCCAAGGTTGAAGCGTCATAACTAAAGCAGGCTATATGACACATCATGGGTATTAATCTTGTGGCATACTTGGACCATATCCCAGAGTATGATATAAATATTTTGATACTCATAGTTCAGAACTTCAAATTTGTTTTTTTAACTAGTTGTAGTGAACTACAGTAAAAGCCTGTTTATCTGTGACTCGATCAACCGTAACCGGCACCTCAAAAAAAAAGGTCCCCATTCGAATAACCGGATCTTATCTGGCACAATCACGGTGGCACATTTAGTGAGTCGATTGTCGCACGAGAGTATAGTACAATTAGTTCTGAATGCTGCCGGTAGTGGCACTTCCAGTTTTTCCTTTTAAAGTGGCACTGTCGGTTTTCTCCCTCCCTCCGACGGATACTACATATTGCCTGTGGAGCCTGACTGTATCGTGGGTTTATACACTGTTTTGGTGGGGGGTGGGGTGGGAGGAGAGAGAGGCAGGGAGAGAGAGGGTGGGAGGGAAGAGGGTGAAAGAGAGAGAGAGAGGGGTGAGAGGGGGAGAGAGAGAGAGTGGGGGTTGAGTTGATTAATTTAGATGGAAAATGAGAGGAGTGGAGGGGGGGTTGGGTTTAGAGCCATTGAGATACCAAACGGACTGAGTGTTTGTGTGAAAGAGAGAAAAGGAAGGAGGGAGAGAAAGAAAAAAAGATAAAACTGACAGTGCCGCTTTAAGAGGAAAAAACCCGCCATTGTAGAAGTTTGCTTTGTGATTGTGTACTGTGTTTATAGACTGTAATCAATATTTATTGTTTTATTGTTAAGTATGCACACAATATTCTGTTATTATTTAGTCTATTATTAATATGGTATGTTTTTTTAAAAGTTTTTTGTGTGTTGGGTTTTCAGTGTCGATATTCAACCGAATATCTGGCATGCCGTTTAACCGGCATTGGCCAGGTCCCGAGAGTGCCAGATAAACGGCCGTTTACTGTATATTTATTTTCAATTGCATGAAGATTAGAAACCAAACTCATATTAACTTAAAAATCTTCATTTTAATCAAATTTCCCAAATTTGGATTCAGTCATCAGATCAACTATGCTTCAAGCACCAAAATATTATTTTACAGAAATAGCAAAAACTATGCTCAAAACAGATTTGCTTAATTGATGTATTATGTAAAAGACACCAAAAACCTTCCATATCCTTAGATTAATGCATCAAGGGAGCAAATAACTTTACCAGATGTCTCAGCAGCAACCAACAGCAGGATTCAATGAGTTCTGTATTCCAAAAGGAAATTATGGCAACACCCTCTTTACTTACATTCTGATGTCATACAAAAATCATTTGTAACACAATAGTCAATTGTGTCAGACAAATTGTAAAGTTTTCAAACGATTAAAACAAAAGGTTACCTGACATAGTTTGATCAAGTCTCTGTATCAATAACCTTTTTGCAGTTTCTATATCTGGGCTTGGGTGATCCAGCACCTGTCTGCACCATCGTATCGGGCTAAAAGCTCTCTGAACAGGAGTAGGCATCTTCTTTGGTGACATGTATAACCTATGAATTTAAATGGAAGAAAAACTAGTTATATACATGCAAGTTAATTATAGATTGGAAATATTCATTTTACTTCAAAACAATTTATTCCAACAAATGCGCTTTTTAAATTCAGTATTTTCCTCGTGGAAAAGTTTTACCATTCAAACTTTTACTGGATACTACTAAAATTGAACATTTTCATCAATTAAATACGTTACAGAGAGTAAATACATTGATTGCAAATAAATTTGATTTCTTCTTCGAATATGCCCACCACCCCATCAAGATTCACCTTTTCCAACACCCTTCTAGTCGGCTTCCACAGCTCCACCCTCCACTACTGCAAGCATCCATAACTCTACAGCCCACACCAGGCCCATCTCCTGTAGCTCCCGTAGCTAAGTGGTTAGAGCACTCGCCTTACAAGTGTGAGACCTGTGTTCGAATCCAGGCAGATCAGGGCGTAACCTTGGGCATTTTTCCGTACTCCACACGCCTAATAATAATCCATCCGAAAAAAACCACAATAATAAAATTGGTCATTTCAATCCAAGACTGTTTGTGGGACACTGCTATGTGCAATTGGCTGCCGCATCTCGCCCATAAATATACAGTCAATTCAGTTTACAGTATATTCTGTGAAGTGCTTCGAGACTTCAATGTGAAACGCGCGATATCAAATGCAAGGAGTATTATTATTATCTCACCAGGTGAGGCTTGTCCTTACCCCCTTGGAACCACCATACCTCAGCAGTCTCCTGCAACCCTAATCCCCCAGCCACCTTCTCTGATCCACCCACTCTGACCTGCTGCATGCCCTCTGCCTGTCCACCATTGGAAGGTAAACTTTAAGCTACTTCTCTCAAGCCTCTACAACTCTATTCTTGAATCTGTGCACTTCATCCCTCAGCTTTCAAGCGTTTCTAAAAACATCTGACTGCGGATTTCGGCCACTTCCCTCACTGCCCCCCCCCCCCCCCCCCACCCCCAACTAGCTCAGGGTCCTGTTCAGTTTTTGTAAAGAGATTTGATTTCAAATGTTCTCTCTAATCGAGTACAAATTGTAGTTTTGTAACTGGAAGTACATCACATTATGGGAACTTCTCTTCGATAAAATCAACTTTAGTGGAGTTTACATCAGTCAATGGAAACTTATTAAGAAATCCTGTTATGAAACTACAAATCAGACCCACAAATAGCTCATATGCCGAATAAACTCCTTTCACCTGACAATTGAAAATGATGATCCCCTGTTCTCTCTTGTCACAAAGACGTGGTTCTTTAAAGAAGTTTAACATTTGCAGTAATCTGAAAAAAATCTAACCCCAACCAACACAATGTGAACTGCAGAGGAAAGCTGAAGCTATTTATCTGCAGACATGCATTGCAATTTTTAAAGGCTTAAATCATCATTATGGAGTAGAGCCAACTTGAAAAAAAATGGAGTTCTTTGGTTGGGAAAGAAGCTTTATCCAGCTGCTAGACAAAATACTCCAAGTCTCCAAGTCAAATTTGGAATTCTCAGGAAAAGTCATTTAAAATTCTGGGTAAAAAAGCCTGCAAAAATACATCTGTGGGACAGTTCTGTGCACAATTGGTTGCTAAGTTTCACCTACAAAATACAGCCAATTGAGTTTATAGTATATCCTGTAAAGCAATTTGAGACATCCCAACAACATGACAAGGCGCTATATATTAAATGCAAGGATTATTATTAATAAGTAAACCGATTGTTTGAAGAGAATTGGCAAAAAGATCTATGAACAGTGTACTTAGGTCATGATTCTATTTTGACGATAATAATATAATAATAATAAGATAAACTAGGACCATTTCAAAATAGAGGTTGTTATATTTAGGTGTGGGTGGGTTATTTTTGAGTGATTAGAAGCAGCAAAATGGTCTTCACTTTCTATGCTGCAGTATTAGGTTATAGTGGATAGCAATGTCTGTGGAGCAATGTTAGAGTCATGCTAAAGATTTAGTTTAATCGATTCGCATAAGATCGTATAGATTTGAGTTACTGACAGTAAAAATTATCAGTCATGAATTATTGGATAATAAAAGTGAGCAAATGATTTACAATTCATTCTCTTCATTTTAAGAAAATGCAACAATAAATGCATGTATTTTAATGAGGAGTCAGGAATTGCTGATTCAACTGAAGAATTTGACCACAGTCTTATGCTGCAAACATGACTAGCACCTTGCTGCAGTATTAAGTGATCAAGTTCCTCCAAGGTCAAGCAAACAATTTTACTTGTAACTTGTTAAAGAAAGTTTGGAGGGCACCCCACCCTACCTCCACAACCTCCTAACCCTCTACCAATCCGCCTGCTCCCTCCACTCAGTGGGCTCCCACCTGCTTCACGTCCCTCACCATTGGCGGGCAGGCCTTCAGCCACTCTACCCCCACCCTCTGGAATGCCATCATGCAGTCTCTCCTCCTAGCCCCCTCCCTTGCCTCGTTCAAGACCCTTCTGAAAACCCTCCTCTTCAACCATGTTTTTGATCACCCACCTTTTCCCTCTGCCCTCCACCCTCCCCAAACCCAATCCCTAGCTTTGGTCCGAAATAGTGTCCAGCACCTTGGGACATTCTCCCAAAATATTACATTTATACCAATGTAATTTTGTTGGGTTTTGTTGAAAGTGCTATTAGGTAAGGTTTCTCATGTCTTGCCCAGTTAGGAACCCTCTACCCATTAACGGCTTTGCTGCAAGGTAGCAAGTTATTTTCTCAGATAGGGGATGCATTCAGCAGCATGTTGTGATTTTGAGCTCAGTATAGATCAACAATCCTTTGTAGTGTTGGGAGGAGGGCTACATTAAATGTTTTTTTACCGATTTTTTTTTTTACCATGTGTGTTGAAATCTTTATTGGTAAGTAGCTATACAATATTCTGTTACTATTTAGTATATTATTAATATAGTATGTGTTAAAATAAGTAATTTTTTTGTGTTGGGTTTTCGGCAACTTGCCGCCCGATTATCCAGCACAGTCAATTAGTCGACCCCCTGAGCGTGCCGGATAAACAGGCTTTTACTGTAATTAGATGTGAATCCACACTAGCAATGGATCCTGTTAATGCTGCTCGGTTCACTTCAACCTTTCTGATACAAGGTAACACAAGGTAACGGTGATTATCTTTTAAAGTATGTCTTAAATCAGGGGTCGGCAACCTATGGCCATGAGGCTGCTTGGGCAGCGCATAATTGAATCAACTAAAACCTTTTTCATTACGGCTGCCTCACATCATTGTGAGGGAGAACAGTTTTTCAGTGTTCTTATTTTCGCCTTCTCGTGGGAGCTGGGGCTGAAGAGCCTGAAGCACAGCTGGATATGGTGCTCCGAGAGGGTCTTGGGGCTCTCGATCGCAGTCGAGCGGATCTCATAGCGCGAACAGAACCGGCGTCTAGAGCGATTGAAAGGGAGGTGGTATCTATATTTACTCGGGGAGCCAATCGGGAACCGGCAGCAGCGTAACGTCATCCCGCTCGCTTCTTTTGAATTTCCCAGCCCCGGAGTGACAGATGAGGTGACGGCTTTGTAAACTTAGAACATTTGGTTTGGACTTCAAACGCCAGGAAAGCTTTCTTTTTTTTGCAGATCGTTGGAAATTTAATATCATTGCAATAATACCACCTACCCCTTTACTACGTCACTGTTTAAACAGGTGAAAAGAAGAAAAGTTGACGTAGAGTGTTCAACGACCAATAGACCAGTAATTATTTGTTTGTTCAGAGCAGAAATAAGGCCGTTTGTTTTCTCTGTAAGGACAATGTTTCGGTGTTTAAAGAATACAACATTAGGCGGCATTATGAAGCACATCATAAGGATAAGTATGACTCCTTGCGAGCCCAGATCAGGACTGACAAGGTTAAGAGTCTGAAAAAGGCCTTGTTTACTCAGCAGAATATTTTCAAGACAAGAGTGGAAGAAAATGTGGCTACTGTTCGAGTTACCATGTTGCTAAATTGAGAGCAGAGGATGGGAGACCTTTCACTGACGGGGAGTTTGTTAAAAAATGCTTTCTAAACATGGGCGATGAGTTTTGTCCTGAAAAGAAGAAATGTTTCAATGACGTGAATCTGTCTTCCCGTACAGTTACCAGGAGAATCGAGGATATGGCTAAAGATTTGCTCAGCATTGTAAAAAGCTAAAATGTTTGGTCATTTTTCACTGCAACTCGATGAGAGTAATGACATATGTGCTATAGCTCAACTGCTTATATTTGTGCGAGGGATTAATTCAATGTTGCAGGGTACAACTACAGGGGAGGGTATTTTTCTTAAAACTGTGTGTAACTTTTAAAATGCTGCAGTTGAAATGGGAAAATCTGAGAAGTGTGACCACGGATGGTGCTAGCAATATGGTTGGAAGTAACCAGTTATATAGTTGGGGTCGTAGTACGTGTTAACACTGAGATGGAACGCTTGAATGTTGATCCTCCCATGCATCTTCACTGCATCATACACCAGCAATCACTATGCTGCAAAGCAATGCATTGGGAATCCATAATGTATGTTGTGGTTTCCAGTGTGAATTTCATCGGGAGCTATGGCTTGAAGCACCGCCATTTCCAGCAGTATTTGTCTGAAATTTAGGTCGAATATGGGGATGTTTTGTACCATACTGATGTCAAGTGTCTTAGTAGGGGAAAAGTCGTAAACTGTTTCTTTGAGCTTTGCAGTGAAATTGATTTTTTTTTATACTAAGAAAGAAAGGAGGCGAGAGGAGTTCTCTGATCTGGAGTGGATATCCTTCCTTCCTGATATAACGCAGAATCTCAATGAACTGAACACAAGATTGCAGGGTAAAGGAAATGTTATCTAGTATCGGAAATGTTTTCTGATGTAAAAACTTTCGAAGTTAAATTCGGAATTTTCATCAAGTATACAAGTGCAGCAATCCTGTACCACTTCCCTTGTTGCAAGCGTCTTTCAGAAAATAACAGCAGCACTCCCTTTCCTCACCGAGGCACTGAAACAGTCGCAGAGAATTCCAGAAAAGGTTTGGAGGCTTCCAAAAACCTGCAAAAGACATTTGTTTGTTCGAAAACCCATTTGAGGGTGAAATAGATGAGGCTTGAGATGTTTTTCAACTAGAACTGGCCGACTTGCAAACCAATCGTGCAGTTAAAGATGCCTTTAATACCAAGGATCTGATCAACTTTTATGGTTGACTTCCAGACTCAACATTCCCTAATTTAAGGAGACTTGCGGCTGGTATGATTACCGTTTTTTGAAGTACTTACACCTGTGAGCAGTCATTTTCGAGAATGAAGCTTATCAAATCAAAATTTCATTCAAGGTTGACTGATGATCACTTGCATCATTGTTTACGCCCGTCGGTGACAACTTTTGAGGTAGATATCAATGCTTTGGCCACCAAAATGCAAGCACAGAGCTCACACTGACAGACCCAAATACAACCATTTAAAGCAGACCGACTGCAATATGATTAAACTGTGTATATTGTATACACACCTTACTTTTGAAGAATAAATAGAATTAAAAAGGATCTTACTTTTGCACCTCTGAGAGTATTAGTATTGACACCTCTATAAAATACTGGGTTATGGTTCTGGCTCACGCCTGGACCGGCCTATAATGGTTTAGCCCACCATTGGTAAAAGGTTTCCTAAATCTACCTCAAATAATAAATCTTTAATAATAATCCTTCCCTCATCAAGTTGTTGAAAAATCTCAAAACGCTTCACAGGATATACTGTAAAGTCGATTGACTGTTTATTTTGTGAGCAAAATCACAGCTGCATCTCATCTCAAAGCACTTATAGTATTTTGCTGTGGAGTGGAGTGACTGAATATTTGTAAGCAACTGCATCAGCCAATTTGTGTGTGTGCAGGAAAGTCCCACAAATAACAGGAACTAAGTGACAACTTTTATTTGGGCGGTTGTTAGCCAGAACACCAGGGAAAAAATATAGTATATTTCTCTTCTTGAATCCTCACCTCCAATGCCAACTGCGAGGGGATGCTGGACTTCCTTGAATCCAAAGTCCTGACGAGGGGATCCTCTTAGTTGCCTCTGCCCTTCCGTCTACTACCACCTCACTATCCCCATCTTCCTCCACATCTCCAAACCAGTCTCCCACTTCTCTCTCATCCCCAATTTAAACCTCATGAAACCAACCACCCCTGTGGTCAAGGGAACGATATTCAGTACATCTGCAAACAGAGCTTCCTCTGCCTCCTTCACTTCCTTGATCCCTCTGCTGCCTTTGACACCGTCAACCACTCTATCCTCATCCACCATCTTGCTTCTCACCTCAACCTTCCTGGTTCTGTCCTTGAATGGCTCAATTCATTACCATCTCCACAAACAGTTTCTCCTCTAGTGCCCGTACTATCTCGGGCGGCATTCCTCAGGGCTCTGTCCTCTTCAACATCTAGATGCTCCCTATTGGTGACATCATCTGCAGTCATGAGTCAACATGTACGCTGATGACACCCAACTGAATCTCTGTTTCCACCCTTGACTCCAGGACCAGTGCTGTCTTATCAACCTGCTCACTCGCTACGCTTGGCGGGCTCCGGCCTGCTTCATGCCCCCAGCCTCGCCCACCCCACCACCGACAGGCGGGCCTTCAGCTACACCGACTCCCACCCACTGGAACTCCATTACGCAGTCCCTCCGCCTCACCCCATCCTTTGTAAGACACTTTGACCATCCTTCTGATCAAGCTCCTTCCCCCCTGTCCAATCCCTACCCCCAGATCGGGTCTGAAACACTGAAGGTTGCTATACAAATGTAATTTTGTTGTCGTACAGGATGGCATCTTAAACATCCACCTAAACAGGCGTTCCTTGGTTTAACATTTCATTTGAAGGAAAGCACCCCCAAAACTGCAGCACACTCACAAGGAATACATTAGTGACATCCTAATAAAGCCTAAACTATGAGCTCCAAGTCCTCATTGGGGCAGGGAAGGATCTTTAAACCCACAAACTTCTGATTCAAATCGCCACCCGAGTTTTACCAACTGGGCCAGGTTGATCTTATTACATCCCACAACAAAACACTTCAATTAATATCGGGCAGGGCGAGGGGGAGGTTTCAGCTGAGAAACAGCAACTTACCGGTAACTGATCACAGAGAAGAGAACGTGTGCATTCAAACGCACATCTCTGGAATGTCCATGCACTGTTTCCAGGGATACCTACAACTTTCCGTTAGGGTTGAACACTCTTTAATGATGGGTTTCCGCGTGTGTCAGAGGCTGTTCCCAAAACAACGGAATGAGTCAGGTCCGTGTAAAAGTAAGTTAGCTGTGGTTTTAGCCAATTATTTATTTCAGACCCTGGCTGGCTGGCTGGCTGGCTATCTCCTCAGACAGACAGACAGACGGTCTGGTGTCTAGTCTCCTGCCACCCCCCCCCCCCCCCCACCCCAGCCAGGACCCCTTCACTCACCAGCTGTCCTCCTCATCATCCCCAGCCGACACGAGCGACTCAACATCCAGCGTCTCCACCTCATCCAACGTCGTCAGCTCGGCCGGTGCCTCCGCGCCCTCGGGGTCCGAGAGGAAGCCCGGTTTGGTGACAGCCCCGGACCCCGGCACCTCGGGGGCCTGGGCCCCTCCTGCTAATGATTCTGCTCCTGGGCGGGGCGTCAAGTGAGAGTCTAACTGGGTCAGGCTGTCTAGTGAGAGGCCGGCCGGCGCCGGCCCGGGGAGGTGGGGCCCGGCCCGGGGGCTCAGCACGGTGGAGCGGGTCCTCAGCTGCTCATTCTGCTTCTCCAGTTTACGGACCAACTCCTGCAGTTTCCGCACCTCCAGGTCGGCGTTAATGTTCGAGTTTTCCTCCTCCATCGTCAGCTGCTTCTTTCCCCTCTACGTCTCCTCCCTCTTTCCTTCCTTCCCTCCCGCTATCGCTCGGCGATATACTCGTCTCGTCTCGTCTCCTCCCTTGCGCTCTCTCTTTCTCTCTCCTCCCTCTCTACGGGTACATGGCCGCTGCGGAGAGGAGGACAGGCGGACCCAGGCCGCACTCACACCCGCACAATTCCCACGCCCAACTCGAACTCCGGCTCCACCGTCATCCCATCTCTGCCGCCGCCATCTTTCTCCGCTCCCTGTCTGCTCTGTCCCGTCCCCGCCGCCCCGGCCTGTGTGCGTGCGTGCGTCTGATGTCAGCGCGCACAAGGGATCATGACGTCGCCGCGCACAACACACCATGCAGCCGCGGCGACCGGGCGAGTGATGCAGGCGCGCGCGCGTGTGTGTGTGTGTGTGTGTGCGGAATGGCACGTGACTGGCTACAATTCCCCTCTCAAAACAATTGACGCACGCAGCGTACATGTCAGCGCATCGGTCTCACGTCACAGCTACAATCCCCACCCACTACGTCAACACCAAGTCCCGCCCCTTGTCTGCCACAAGCTCCGCCCCCACTCCGGCACCAAACCCCGCCCCAAATCAGCCATAAGCCCCGCCCCATCAAATCACCAAGCCCGTCAACTCCAAGCCCCGCCCCGGCATCAGCTCTGGAGAAAGGAAAGTTAGTCAATTTTTGGGGTCCACTAACCTTCGTCAGGGCTCACAAAGTTCCGAAGCGTCGACTCACTTTCCTTTCTCCATAGATGCTGCCTGACCTGCTGAGTGTTCCCAGCGACTTTTACTTTTTGTTTCAGACTTCCAGCTTCTGCAGTATTTTGCATTTTGTTCATACCCAGTTGGGGATGTTTTTGTTCTGTTCTGCACAAAAATGAGGCTTTGGGCGCGTTCGAGTTATTAACTTTTTAATTTTGAATAAAGTTTTTCTCTTACGGTTTCAAAAACACCAATCTTAAATTGCTCACTCTACAACCCATCGTAGGCAACACATAATACTGTATATTCGGCCACTTTGGGGCTAGTATTTGGTGGATTTGGGGCTACAAATGTATTTTATTTCTGGCATCACTGGTGATCAAGGGAAGTAGTGAATGAACATTAATGATAATCCTTGGCATTTGATATAGCACCTTACGATGTTGCGATGCCTCAAACCGTTTCAACGAATATGCTGTATATTATGTGGGCGAAACGTAGCAGCCACAGCAGTGTCCCACAAACAGCCTGCTCGTGCCACAACCTCAGCTCAATGTCTGCAGTGTTCAGTTGGCCGTTAAAAACTAAAAAGCAACTACAGTATAGTATTTGGAAAAAGAAGGGGTTTCTGTTTGTACATTTTCCACTTCACAGCATGAAGGTTTAAATAATAATCCTTGCAATTTGATTTTAGTGTTTTCATGTTGAAGGGATGCCTCAAAGCTCTTTATCGCAGTTACTGTAAAGTGTAGACACAGTAGTTTGAAAGTAAATGATGCAGTTAATTTTGCACTCAGCAATATTCCACAAACAGTCATGAGGTGAATGATTAATTATTTTTGAGAGATGGCTGGAAACCAGGGGGCACTCTCTTCTCTTTCATTTCCAACCTGAATAGGCAGATGGCAACTCAGGGGGCAGCACCTCTGGTAATGCAGCACTTCCACCTCATTGCATTGAGTGTAAGCCAACACTATGAACACAAAGTCTTGATGTAAGCGTAACCTAATTGCTCGGAGGCAAGAGTGCTACAAGCCAGGCTGAATCCTAAAAGGATAAAGTGATGTTTTCTGAAATCTGGCAAAATGTCACTTGTGGTTTGGGAAGCTTGTGCTTCAGTGCTTTTTTTTCACTTTCTCACAAAGGAAAACTTTTAAATTTAATGCCCAATTAGTTTTAATAGACTGTTTCACTAAGTGTTTGCACGTTTGAGTATTCCACCTCTATAGTGCATTTTGTCTTCCAAATAAGGGAACCAAGGAAATAGACAATAGGATGGTAATTGCTGAAATTGTGATGTATGTATGGAATAAACATTTATTTAATTACAACAACAGCTTGGATTTATATAGTGCCCTCCACGCCAAGCGGCGTCTCAGAGCGCTTCGCAATAACGGAACCCGGGGCTGATCCAAGGGGAGGGGGAAAAGGTGACCAAAAACACGGTCGAAAAGAAAGGTCTTTAATCATGACCTGAAAATAGGAAAAGAGGGGGGTGAGGTGAAGGGAGTGAGGAAGGGAATTCCAGAGCCTCGGGGCATAGTGGTTGAAGGCACGGCCGCCAACGTTAGAACGGAGGATTCGGGGGACAAGGAAGAGACCAGACTCAGTAGAATGAAGGCAACGGGTGCTGTTGTGAAGAGAGATTAGGTCAGAGAGGTAGGGGGGTGCAGAGGAGTGGAGGAATTTGAAAACAAGAGTGAGTATATTGAAATTGATCTTCACTGACAGGGAGCCAGTGAAGTCTAGCAAGGACTGGGGTAATCGGGGAGTGAAGTTTGGTATGGGTGAGAATGCAGGCGGCAGACTTTTGGATTATCTGGATTTTGTGAATTGTGGTGGAGGGGAGACCGACGAGGAGGGCAATTACAGAACAGATTCTTCTGGAACTCTGTGGAACTGCGTGACAACAGATATCACGTGTGCACGTGTGTGGCACCATCAATATTCATGGAACACCAATAAACTATGGGTGAATTGGCCCATCTTGCTCATTTGAGCAGTGGTTTAATGTACGCCTGAATTGTAATCCGAGTGCCCAAGCATAAGGGATACAGCTAATCCATCAAGTGTTACTCTGACATGTTTACTGACATATTTATTAACTATTACTAATAATAATCCTTGCATTCTTTATACTGCAGTATCGCATGTTCTGGGCACTCTAGAGTGAGTGTTGGGGAACCGCGAGAGTCAAACCAGCTAAAGCCACGTAGCTTCCAATTGAACACTGGCAAGCTTTCCCACTGGTCTGCCCCTCCATAACCTATCAATGAGTCTGGACTTCCATCAACAGAATTTCTATGATTCTATGAACAGTGCCCCGAGTACTGCAGACCTGATTAGCTCAGGAATCGACTGCCAACATCACCACAGATAGTTGACTCGATTCTGACATTCTCTTGCCAAACATGTCACCTTGAGGCCAATTCATTTCCAAGGAGACCAGCGGCAGCCAATTGCACCAAGTGTCCCAAATGGATTGAAGTAACCAATTATAGTTTTTACACAAATTTTAAAAGGAATTATTTCACCCGGAAAAGTGATTCACCAGGTTCCTACTTAATGCTAGTTACCGCCTGCGGAGTAAAGAAACTTACCCAATATTTTGCCCTGCCGTTAATCAACCCCAGGTGAGTGCTCTAACCACTAAACTACAGGATTTCCCAGTTCATGATAGGTAAAAGGAGCCTATTAGAGGAAACAACAAGCAATGTAGAGTCCTGGTGGAGTCCTCACTATGGAGAAATCTAGTCTCAACATTGTTAAAGCTTGATGTTTCAGGTGAGATGGGGATATAACGTAATATTCCAGAGATATTACAGATATTTGATAACATAGCAATTACCCAAATAACTGTAGTGCAATCAGGACAAAGCAAGGCCAGGAACAAAGTTGACTGATATTTTGGTGCACCTCCCAATACCCGCTTCTGTTATAGAAATTACATCGTCAGGGAAAAATTATGCAAAAAATTCTATGTGGAATAAAAACAGCTAAGGTTTTTAAAGTCCGAGGGTAAAAGTTTCATAACGGGTACACTTTAACCATCGTTTCATTCCTGACATTATCAAAAAGAAAAACTGTACTATTGCGTTCATTCCCTCCACCATCACATATTACACAAACACTCCTAACTGATTTGTTTTCATTGAAACATTGCTTGTTAAAACATCAGCCTCAACATATCATTGAACATTGCAAAGCATGGGAGGGCACCAATAAGTCGTATATTGAATCAATTTCTTTTGTTTTAAGTGTTGTTTACTGCTCTTAAAATGGAAGTGGCAGGTGGTTTTTCAGTACCCTGGGCTGCAGATACTGTAAATTTTGTCCCTTAACCACGGTGGTGCAAACCCACAGCGGAAGCAGCAAGTCAGGTAAATAATACAAAAACTTTCTCACTGTTCTGGATGAACAGGGCAAGATCATATATTGTGAAGTACAGTACCTGTACTTTAAAATTTTGACATTGTAATACAAAGAAAAACAAACAAAATTACATTTATCAAGCGCCTTTCATGTCGAGACGACATCCCAAGGCATTGGGATATACACACATACACTCACTCACACATTTACAAACACACACACACACTCACCACACACACACAATATCAAATAATAAGGCACAATATCAAATGTAACTATTATTAATACAATAAAAAAATACAGAAGTTTGATTATAAATTATTTAATAAAAACACGTCTTAATACACCTTTATAATTCTTTTCTGTCTCTGGATGCTCAGGCGTAGAATAGGAAAGTCCAACAGAGTAAAGTTGGCTTTGGAACAATCTTGTAGATATAACAGGTTTATGATGAAGCTTTTGTGTAACAGAGAAACATACTTAAACCCCAATGCAAATTTGCCCTGCATGTATGTAAAACCTAATTAGTTATGTAATGTTACAGGGTTTATCTGAGTCAAGGCCACTCTTTTGTATTCGGTTTTATTGGTGTGATGACAATATATTAAAAATGTGATTAACTGCCAGAAATGCAAGTTCAGTAATTACAAAAATGTTGAACTAACTAGAAAATAATCAACAGAAATTTGCACTTACGGAATTTGCCTTTCACATAGGATTAATGTCATTAAATACTTCACAGAGGCAACATTATTCATACTACCAAATCAGCATTACCACATGCAGGATGATGCAAATACAATATTCTAACCACTATGTTACAGCTGAAAACAAATCCCGGAACTGAGAAAACATGTGAAATTACAGCGTTAGTGAATTAGAACCACAATTAACCAGTTAGTTAAAGGCTTTGTGCAGCTTATACTGAAATGCACTGATGCTTGATTTATAATATTAATAATCCTTGAATTTAATATAGCACTTTTCCTGTCTTCTAGACATCTCAAAGCACTTCACAGAATATACTGTAATGTGAATTGAACATATCAGGAAAAGCCTGTATATCCGGCACCCGATCAACCATAACTTCCGTATAACCGGCATCCCAAAAAAAAGGTCCGCATTCAATCAACCGGAATTTATCCGGAAAAATGCATTGAAACAAATATATATTTTTTGCGTTTTCGGCTGAATATCCGGCCGGAGCTTTGGCCAGGTCCCAAGGATGCCGGATAAACTGGCTTTTACTATATGTGGGTGAAATATGGCAGCCAATTATGCACAGCAATGCCCCACAAACAGTCGTGGATTGAAATGACCAATTTTTATTATTTTTTTGAGCGATTATTATCAGGCATGTGGAGTAAGGAAACTTGCGCAAGGTTTCGCCCTGCCTAGAATCAAACCCAGGTCTCTCGCGTGCTCTATCCACTGAGCTACAGATGTAATATTGTTGTAAACAGTACTGTGAATCCAGCCAAGCAATAGCATCACCGCCTGGCAGCTGCTGCACATGTACAATATGATGAAGTACATTACCATTCAACATCTTTGCAAGCAAAACATTACTGCATACATACAACGAGGCTAACACCAGTAAACCCACATTTACTCACTTAATGAGAAATACTGCTAATTAATATATTTTAGAATTTCAACACCAGTGTTGAGAGTTGTTGAATTAGTGGCTCCCTACTGAAAGTTCAGAAATGGAAATCCACACCAATAACTTGCATTTATATAGCATCCTCCACATGTGGGAGCATCTCACAGTCTTTGCTGGGAAAACTTTTTCCCGTGGCAGGACAATTCGTATATTTTTAACCTGATCTACAGTAAGTTACATTGAAATGTTTCGCCAGATGTTTTCTCTTCTTGGGCATTTATTACAATACTTCACTACAGAATTGTATTTCATACAACTCCCCCACCCATCCATAACTGTAACCCTACCTGGCTCATCAGTAGGACCTTCAAAGGACAGGTAAGTTAATGGGGTTAGAGATTGGATATTATTAAGAATCAAGACCTTCCTCTTCGACGGTCACATCGGTCACCGCAAATCCCCTCTTTCTCTCCACCTTTCCCGTCCCTGACCCCAGTTCGGGTTCGAAAGAATGACTGTCCAGCGCCTTGGGACGTCCTCCTGACGTGAAAGGCACTATACAAGTTTAATTTTGTTGTTGTTGTATTAAGAGAGGACCTAATAGAGGTCTTTAAGATTTTGAAAGGAATAGATAAAGTGGTTGTTTGGGGGCTGTTTCTATATGTTGGAAAGTCCAAAACAAGAAGCATAAATATAAGATAGCCAATAGTGAAGATAATAGGAATTGTAGAAGGAACCTCTCCATGCAGTGTGGTTAGTAATAAGTCCATAGTCCATACGTCCACAATATGTATGGTTAGGGACATCTGCCTGACGTGAATAAGTGCAATTTTGTTGTTGTTATTTTTGTTGTTAAAAATAATCCGTCCAAACAAACCCCACAATAGTTGGCTGCCGCCTTTCACCCACAAACACAATTCACTTTACAGTATATTTTGTGAAGCGCTTTGAGACGTCGATGAGATGTGAAAAGGGCAAAATCAAGAGCAAGGATTATTATTATGCTCTAGGATGCTGTAGATTTCTGTGGTTTCACTTCTCCTTCTGTCTTCACGCCCTGTCTTAAATCCTCATCCCGTGATACTCTCATTGAACATTTGAAGCAAGTAAACGCCTAGCTCTCACACCTTCCTCCCTCAAGCAGATCAATGAGAGTTTAAACTAACAACAGAGAGTTACTAGGCAATGGACTATGGAGAAATTGAACTTCACTTTATCTTATCTGAAAGGATCAAGGGAAATGTATGAAGCCATACCGAGTTAGAAATTTACCACTGTTAGGGTAAATATCATGATCGTTCTACTTGAATTACTGCAAAGAATGCTAGGTCTGTTGTACCTCCATTCTCAGGGCTATGTTGAACAGAGCACAAATTAGGAAGTTAAACCAAGCTGCTTTTCATTAATCATTGCTGGATGTACAAGCTAAAGGGACTATTCTTTGGTGGAAAAGTGCCTGAAAACCTTATTAACTGGACCTTTTGTCAGTCTTACAACTGGTAGATGTTACAAAATAGAATAGCTTAAAATGACTCTTTGATTAATTTCAGTTTTGTTTACACAGCAATGACGGACAGCGAGACGCTGACCTAACTTTATTTAGTAATTAGGAGGTGATCTATCATACCACAATGTCTCAGCATACTCCAGAACAAATGTTTGTCAAATGTTTATCAAATATGTGTCAAAGAACATGGGTGTTCAATCCTCACTAATGAATGCAGTTCCCCATAACTAGGTGTAATTCATCGAACGAGTTCTTAGCCAACCAATTATTATTGAAAGCAAATTGGGAAGCGATTACAATCAGAGGTTTTACACCTCTGCGACCTAGGCTGAACCTGTTTGTGTATTCTCTCCTTGCTTGATATGTACAGAAAGCTCGAGAAAACACGGATACGTTAGCTCCACAGAAATTTATTGTAGCGTCAAAGAAATCCACAACATTCCTTAAAATTAAACATATATTTATTGAATACAGAGAGACTTAAATAATACATAGGTGGGAAAATTGCAACACAAGAGAACATCGATTATTTATTTAATATGTCTTAATAACTGGACTGAGTTCAAAGTTCTTGGCAGGGGTCTTGAACCCACCACTTGGGAGTCCTGTAGCTCAGTCGTCAGAGCACTTGCCATGCAAGCGGGAGACCTGAGTTCGATTCCCGGCAGGGAAGTTTTCTTACTCAACACATCTGATAATCGCTCGAAAAGAACAATAATAAATTGATCGCTTCACTCCACAGCGATTGGTGGGACACTGCTGTGCGCAATTGGCTGCCTCGTTTCGCCCACAAAAATATACAGCCAATTCACATTACAGTACAGAATATTCTGTGAAGCGCTTTGAGACATCTAGAACAACAACAACTTTGATTTGTATAGCGCCCCCCCCACGCCGGACAATGTCTCAGAGCGCGAGGAGACGCTATATCAAATGCAAGTATTATTATTATCATAAGAGGCTACCAACTGAACCAGGCTGATACCTAAGAAGTAGTGTCCGGCGATATATCGATATATCGGTTATATCTGAATCATTTTTCATATCGATATGCCGACATTGGAAATTTGAATAGATCGGCATATCGAAAAATGCGGTGTAAAAAAAAATCGGTAAATCACAAAACATTGGTGTATCGCAAATATATCTGTATTTCGCAAATATATCTGTATTTCGCAAATATATCTGTATTTCGCAAATATATCTGTATTTCGCAAATATATCTGTATTTCGCAAAATATCTGTATTTCGCGTCCGGCGATATATCGGTTATATCGGTATAACATAAAGCTTTTTCAACTTACCTTGTCGCTGGCATCACAAACCTCCTGGGCCTAGAGCGCGCATCTCGGAGTCCGTGTGCACACCGGAATGCGCGCGCGGCTTCCGAATGCGCGCGGTATAAAAAAAAACACACCCGGAGATATCGACACGTCGGCATCTATCGACACGAGCCCGGCGATATACCGATATCGGAACGTTTCCATAGCGACGGACCCCGCCAAGAAGGTTCCAAAGAAATTACACACACAAGCCATTGAAGAAATAAGTTCACAAACGTTAAGCGGGGGGGGGGGGGGGGGGGGGGGGGATTTCCCCTTGTGTCAGACAGCTGACAAAACATCAATGAATTTCACTAATATTCTGGAGGCTCTGAAGTGCTGGGCTCATGGAATAAACTGGTGCAATTTCCACCCACACGTTGGACTTTGCATTGCCCCCCCCCCCCCCCCACCCCTCCCCAACCTCACCCCCAAACACACACACACACAAGACCATTACCCCGGTGACCAGACATTAACCTACAGGAATTCCTGCGCATCGCGCACTCAGTTTCACAAGTGATCAGAGCAGAGACTCGTACCCCAGTCAGCCCTGGTTTGCTGCAGCCAGAGCGTTACCTTCCCCAAGAGCAACTCCCAGCTCACTCCACTGGGCTGCGCACTGTGTGTGTTGTGTGTGTGGGGAGTGTTGTGTGTTGGGGAGTGTTGTGTGTGGGGAGTGTTGTGTGTGTGTGGGGAGTGTTGTGTGTGTGGGGAGTGTTGTGTGTGTGTGTGGGGAGTGTTGTGTGTGTGTGTGTGGGGAGTGTTGTGTGTGTGTGTGTGGGGAGTGTTGTGTGTGTGTGTGTGTGGGGAGTGTTGTGTGTGTGTGTGTGTGGGGAGTGTTGTGTGTGTGTGTGGGGGGGGGGAGTGTTGTGTGTGTGTGTGTGTGGGGAGTGTTGTGTGTGTGTGTGTGTGGGGAGTGTTGTGTGTGTGTGTGTGGGGAGTGTTGTGTGTGGGGAGTGTTGTGTGTGGGGAGTGTTTGTGTGTGGGGGGAGCCGCTGTCACTGGGCTGAGGGAGGTGTCGGTGCCTTGTGTCCCTGTTGCTCTGAAGTCGCGGGAGCCTCAGAGTGAGGAGTGGAGGAGCACCAGGTGTTGTCTGCATAGACAGGTAGGTGAGTGAGTGAGAGAGTGAGTGGGGACTGGATTGTTGAGTGAGTTGAGTGATTGGGGACTGGACTGATGAGTGAGTTGAGTGAGTGAATGAGTGAGTGGGGACTGGACTGGTGAGTGAGTGAGTGGGGACTGGACTGGTGAGTTGAGTGAGTTGATTGAGTGAGTGGGGACTGGATTGGTGAGTGAGTTGAGTGGGTGGGGACTGGATTGGTGAGTGAGTTGAGTGAGTGAGGGGGGACTGGACTAGTGAGTGAGTGAGTGAGGGGGGACTGGACTAGTGAGTGAGTGAGTGAGGGGGGGGGGACTGGACTAGTGAGTGAGTGAGTGAGTGAGTGAGGGGGGACTGGACTAGTGAGTGAGAGTGAATGAGTGAGTGGGGACTGGACTGGTGAGTGAATTGAGTGAGTGAGGGGGGACTGGACTGGACTGACCTGATCTTTGGCAATTGCTGAGAGGGGAAGCGGGAAGGGTCTGGCAGCTACCCTGCCCTACTCTACCCTACTCCACTCAACCCTACTCTGCTCTATTCTAATCTACCCTCCCCATCTCTTTCCTGCTGCTCTACCATGCTCCATCTTGCCCTACTCTACCCTGTTCTGTCCTTCCCTACTCTACCCTGCTCTTCTCTAACCTGCTCTACCATATCAAAATCACATTGCTTTAGTCTCACAGTGCGTGTGTGTGTGTATATATGCAGTATATCCATGTGTATATAGTATTTATTTAGTAAAGAGCAGTTTAGATATACCGTACATATAGTATATCCTATTTATTTAGAAAAAAAAGCAATTTAAATGATTTAAATTTAAATGCCGGGAAAGTCTAAGGCAAATCATGTATATTCCGCTGCAGGAATTAAGCTTTTTTTAAATTAAAAAAAAAAACAACCTCTTTGGCTTCGGCATAGTTTACAAAGAGTAATTTAGTCTTGACTGGAGTTTGCTCCCCCTTCTCCCCAGGGCAGGTTGGCAGACTTGGTGTGTAACGTGTGATAAGAAACAACAGCGTTTAAGAGGGAGAGGGTGTTGTGTCTGCAGGAAGTGTGCCCCTTCCCCCCACTCCCACCACTTTGTACAAGCCGGAAGCTTTGATGTGAATTTGCAGCTCAGTAATGCACTGTAACTGCTACGAGTTCTCGCTCGCAGTGACTCCCCGTGTTACATACACTGTAGTATAAATTGTGTTACATTGCGGTTCTGTGTTGTGAAGTAGAAGTTGCTGGCTGTGAGTTCAAATGGTTAACAGGCGCCGTCAAATACATAGGCTACATGTTAAAACTGCTTTTTATTGGTAACACACACACACACACACACACACCTGTCATGTTAATAAGAACCCTTGCATTGCATATCGCGCCTTATTATGTCATTGAGACGTCTCAAAGCGCTTGACATGACAGCTTATATTCTGGAGTGAATTGACTGTATCTTCGGTGGGCGAAATTGCGCACAGCAGTGCCCCCACAAACAGTCACGGGTTGAGTGACCACATTTTCGACAGATATTACTTTTAGCTGGTCGACCGTAACGATTTGTTCATATCAGTTTGACTTGTTCTGGACTTGTTTGGGATTACTCGAGCAGAATTTTTATTCGAACTGACTGATTGTGGGGTAGATCTGCACGGTTTCCGATGTTGTAGCATGATGTCAGCTTCTCTCGGTTGGTACCATTCACTCTGGCATCTGGGTTAGCCGCACGTTAGGACTTTGATCTCATCGAGTTACAGTACAGAGGAACACTGTATTGAGTTCCCTCCTTCAGATAAGATGATAAATGAATATCACATTTGCCTTTTCAGGTAATTGTTAAACAAAAAAATGTGGCCACTTGAGGGTCTGAGACATACGTGGAAACCCATTACCATGCTTACCATGCATTACCGTGCCTTCAGTTGCCCTCGTACTTTTCTGCCCTCCCTCGTTCGAACCCTTCACCCACCACAACCTCCATGCTCGGCTCCATGCTCACGACCACATCACTCCCACCCTCGGCTGACTCCACTGGTGCCCCGTCTCTCAGAGGGTCGAATTCAAGATCCTCGTCCTCATTTTCAAGGCCATTCACGGCCTTGCCCCCGCCTATCTCTCGGATCTGCTGTCTCCCTATCAGCCTGCCCGTCCCCTCCGCTCAGCGGGCTTTGGCCTGCTCCACGTCCCCCGCCCGAACCGCCCTACCATCGGTGGCCGGGCTTTCAGCCTCTCTGCTCCCACACTATGGAACTCCATCCCGCAATCTCTTCACCTCACTTCCTCTCCTTCAAGGCCGGTCTCAAGGCCTTCCTCTTCGACCGTGCCTTCTGCTCCCTTCCTAACTCTTCCCCCTCTCCTCCTCTCCATCCCCCTATCCCAACCCCCTCCCCCCACCCCCGCTTGGGTCCTGACCTGACTGTTCAGTGCTTTGGGACGTCCTCCCAACATGAAAGTGCTCTATAAATGTAATTTTCTTGTTGTTAAGAGTATCCAAAGCAACATGAGAGTTCCTACAAATGGAAATTTCCCCATATCTGGAATGAAATGTGCACTATCACCCTGTTTAATTAATGCTGAACCCTATCAGGTGCTGATTGGCAAGAGTTTGGTTTGGAGACCCCAGAGTGTTGCACTGTTTCCTACTACTTGTCCAGCTAGGATGCACCTACTTTTAGGACTTAGGCTTCTGAGGTTATCAGTAGCTGAATGAGAAGAATCTCTTATCCCAGTGAATAGTGTGCACTTCCAAATACTGCCAGTGAGCTTCACTGCCTGGTTTGCAATCAGCAATGCCTGGCAGTACTGTGGACCTGTCTACCATGGAACTGGACCATCACAGAGGGTTCACTTGATTCTGATATTCCATTGTCAACACATCACCTTGGAGCCTGAAGGAGACTCCCCCAGTTTTGTCTCTGCGTTATTGCCGGCCACCACCACTCTCTCCATGGTGGGGTGGATGGGTTGGGGGACATGGAGCAGGCCGGCGCCCGCTGAGTGGAGGGAGCGGATAGGTTGATAATGTTTTAGGCAGTTGCAGAGGTAGAGTGAGGCAAGTCCATGGAGGGCTTTAAAGGTGAGGAGCAGGATCTTGAATTGAATCCTCTGAATGATGGGGAGCCAATGGAGTCGGGCGTGAATGGGGAAATGGGGTCGTGGAGCTTGGTGCGGGAGAAGACATGGGCTGAAGAGTTCTGGATTATCTTCAGCCTGTGGAATGAGGAGTTGGGAAGGCCGACAAGCAGGGTGTTGGCATAGTTGAGCCAGGACATGATGAAGGCATGAATGAAAGTTTCAGCGGCCTGAGGTAGTGGCAGAGCTGGGCAATGTTGCGGAGGTGAGGGAAGGCAGAGCGTGTCATAGCCTGGATATGGGGGAAGAAAGAAGGTTGAGTATCAAACAAGACACCAAGGTCCTTGTTTGGCTTGGTGAGGTGGAGTGTGCAACCATGGAGGTTGATAATGCTAGTGTCTAAGGTGCGGAGGCGCTGGTGCGAGCCAATCAGGAGGGCCTCGGTCATGTTGACGTTCAAACTGTAGGACTTATCCAAGACTTGACAGCAGTGGTCCTGGAATCGAGAGTGAAGGCAGAAAGGTAGAGTTGGGTGTCATCCGCATACATATGGAACTTGTCTCCAAGTCTGTGGATGATGTCACCAAGGGGGAGCATGTAGATATTGAAAAATAGGGGACCAAGGACAGAAACCTGGGGAATGCCACACGTGACAGTGCAGGGGCTGGAGGAGAAGCCATCAGTGGTGACAAAGTGGAAAAAGTGGGAGTGGTAAGAGTCGAACCAGGCAAGTGCAGGTCCACGAAGATTGATCTGAGAGGAGAGGCAGTGTAGGAGGATGGAGCGGTCGACAATGTCGAAGGCGGTGGAGAGGTCGAGGAAGACAAGGAGGCAGAGAGAGTCCTGATCGCAGATGGCTTTACAAATGTAATTTTGTTGTTGTTTAAAATGTTATTAGAGATTTTAACCAGGGCTGCCTCTGTGCCCTTAACTAATTCCATGTGTGTGAAATCCTGTGACTGCCCTAGCTGCTCCCCCCCACTCACCAAGATCAGGAATCAACAGCATAGCCGTTGGTAGCTGAGGAATGACGAGGGTTGAAGGGTATGGGTATGAAAGGACCAAAGTGATGTGATTCTCATTCTTGATGGTAAACATGCTGAATTAAAATAAATGAAACTCATCTGTTTTGGGAGGTTTCATTTCATTCAGTTTAACTAAATATGAAGTTCCTGCTACTATGATATCACAGTTTCCATTGAGCAATTCCCAGTTGGCACTAAACTGGGTCTATTGCTAATGATTTGCCTCCACCTTTCCTTCATAGTGGTGCTTTGTATTGAATATCATTCATGCAAATATTATGTATAACTTTAAATGCAAATGCTTTAAATGCAAATACTACCGCAATTTACACACAGCAATGTTTGCACTTATCAGTGAAATTATTTGCCATGACACTTTCACGCTTCAAACTGTATCCCTGTTGAATGCAATGGGATCATTAACATTCACTTGAACAGATAAATTGGATGAATGCAGTGCAACTGGGTGTGCTACATTTGGTAGGTGCTATCCTCCTGATGAGACATTAAACCAAGGTCCCGTCTGCTTGTTCGGATGGATATTAAAGGAGTTTCACCTGGCCAACAATCCTCCAAATAAAGTTATATTAAATAATAATAATAATAATTCTTACATTTATATAGCGCTTTCCACGTCATATTGACGTCTCAAAGCGCTTCACAGAATACAACAACATCCCAAGGTTGGGACCAGAGCAGGGGAGGAGGGAGAAGACAAGAGGGAAGAAAGGGGGGAAAAGGGATAGGGACCAGAGCAGGGGGGGAAGGAAAGTAGGAAAATTTACTGTATATTTGTGGGAGAAATGTGGCAGTCAAATTGCGCACAACATTGTCCCACAGACAGTCTTGGAAGTGGGGTTTGGGGAAAAAAGGGGGAAAGAAGGTAATGGGAGGGGCCTGGGTAGGGGGAAGGAGAGCAGAAAAACCGACTATATTTGGGGCGAAAAAGTTGGTCACTTACTTCATGGTTGTTTGTGGGACATTGCTGTGTGTAAATGTACTGCTGAGTTTGCCTGTAAAATAGAGTCAATGTACATCCTGTGAGTCACATTGAAACATCCCACTGATATAAAATGCAAATGACGTGCAAGGATTATTATAGTTTCAGAGAGTTTTTTGCAAGAGGACATCACAAAAAATTAGAATAAATGAAAAAGATTGGAGTGCAGAAATGTATTTTGTAAATAAAATGTTGAAACAATAGATAGTAATAATAATAATCCTTGCATTTGTTACAGCACTTTTCATACCTCAAAGCACTTCACAGAATATACTGCAAAGTGAATTGACTATATAATTTAAGGCAAAATGCGGCAGCCAATTGTGCTCAGCAGGGTCCCATAATCAGATAGAGTTGATTCGAGGTGTTAAATGAAATAGGTACAGCGCCTTGGGATGTCCTCTCGACGTGAAAGGCGCTATATAAAGGTAAGTTTTGTTGTTTGATTGGAAAGAATGTTGAGTGGAGTAGAAAAACTAGTTTTGAGAAGCAGGCTTGATTGACTTACAGGGACTTGGGATAGCGCTCTGAGGTGCTACCCTGCATGAGGAGAAGATAGTTCCGAATTAAATGCCCCAGCCCCACCTCCCAATTAACCTTGTGGAGGTTCAACCCTGTTCTTGGTGATGTCAAATGTCCAACTACAGTATTGATTAACATACTTGGGAGACAGATACGTGTGGTCTCCTTGGAGCTGAGCTGGCTCTAAGGTGACATGCCTGGCAACAGAATGTTGGAATCAAGTCAAGCCTCTGTGGAGGCGCTTCGCTGTGCAATTCCTAAGCCAGGAGGTTATCTCCATGACACTGCTAATGACAGATCAGCAAAGCTGCCTCATTGACTGTACGTTTGAGGACACACCCTCACTGGGGGCAGGGATTTTTCCCCACTTGGTTCCCGTTAATCCTGACAGCCCTTAGGTAGGGTGGTCCTCGCTAGACAAGCAGCAGGAAGCTTGTCAGATACTGCTCTCAGTGGCAAGTGTTTGGTTTTAGTGATTAAACTTTAGTAGTACAGTACTTCAATTCATACTCTGACCTTCCCATTTGTTGGCCCTTGTCACGACTAACAGATTGGGTAAGTAGGATGCAGTCTGACATGGAAAGAGTGTTCATTCCATTCACGACAAAACATACAGTCCATTCACTTTACACTATGTTCTGTGAAGTGCTTTGAGAAGTCTCAATGACGTGATAAGGCGTTCTATCAAATGCGAGGATTATTACTATTCCAGACTCAGAAAAGTATCCATGTTTAGGTGGCATACATATGTGCTGAACTCTTAGATTGGTTTGAATACTCTTAATCATAGTGATTCCTACATTTGTTAGTTACATGGATGACCCCCCAAAAATGTTAACCCTCACAATTCATTCATTAATAATTCAATACTTGTACACAAATTTGTATAATTTGTCATTGTTGTTTATTCCTATGAATTAAGCTTTACAACTGACTCGTGTAGGTTAAACCTTTCTTTTTTGGATTAGGAAACCTGCATTCATATATTGAATCATTTTCTATTTTAGGTTCCTTCGGTTTACCCGTAGAAGTTGAAAAGGATATAGGGGACGAAATGAACACAGATCCTATTCTTGAAGAGACTTTGATTAAAAGATCTCAACAGAAGAAACGGACTTCTCCACTCAACTACAAAGAAAGGGTGTTTGTTTTAACAAAGTCAAGATTAACATATTATGAAGGTCGTCCTGAGGTAGGTTGATTATTAACAACCTGAAAAGTAATGGAATTTATGTAAATTTAGTTTGTCAACCAGTAAGGTTCACAAAAGTAACTTGAAAAAGTAAAAGAAAGTTGTGTAAAAAGTTTTTTTTAATTCAAAGGGCTAGATAGCTTTTTTATCAAAAAGCATGACTGGATTTCCTGTTAAATTGTGTCGATCAATCTCGGTATAGGGCAATTTTGTAAAACTTTTCATTGAAGCAACTATTTGGTATGGAAATAAGTTAATAAAGTATTTAAATGCATCAAAAAGTTATTATTCATTCGAACCACTTATAGCCTATCTGAAGTTTCAATTAATTGTAAAATAGAACCATTAGGAGCAAATAAGAGAGAGAATATAACAAATCATGTACAGTATATAATGCAAAATACTGCACATGTTGGAAGTCTGAAACAAAAACAGAAATCGATGATTTCTTGTTCTACTCAACAAGTCAGGCAGAATCTATGGAGGATGGAAAGTGAGCCAACGTTTCAACAACAACAACTTTGATTTATATAGCCGGACGGCGTCTCAGAGCGCTTCATCAGACCAAAAACATTGAAAAAAAGAACAAAAACATTTTGTGGACCCAAAACATTGCCTCACTTTCCTTTCTCCACTTTTAATTAACTTTGTTTGAAATGGTGGTGGGGAGGAGTAAAAGATAATGCAAGGTATTGTATTTTGTGTTCTAAACATGAATGCCAAAATGATTTCTGAAATGAAAATATTTGGAAAAATTGTAATGTAGTCCATTTTGGATCCATTGACCCCTTTTGCTAAATGAGACCAATTCTGTGCAGTTTGACTCTTTGTGATTGTGCAGGCTGTTCTACACTTTTATTATCCAATTTTGGAAGGATTGTACTTAATAGAGCCATCTAAATCTTGGATGTGCAAGTATGCCTTTGTATGAGTGAAAATTGTTATAGATTTTAAAAGGCTGAAAGAATTATTATATTGAATTGGATATTACTATGTTCACCTTAAAAAGCGAGATGGCTTTACTGATGTCCACAGTGCATATTATACCAAGATAAAACTAAGGACATCTGCCAAGCTTGCAGGGATTTGGTAACAAACATTAGCTTAACATCATTGTTTAACCTTGACGTATTTCTTTGTATTATGTATTATGTATTATGCTTTGGCTGCTTACAAAAGCATTCCACCGGGATAGATCTCATCCTATTCACATGTTGGTCCAGTTTTTCAATACATCATTTTCTCATGATGTTATAGATTCATAGATTCATAGATTCGTTGAATTTTACGGCACAAAAGGAGGCCATTCGGCCCATCTAGTCTGTGCCGGCTCTTTGAAAAGAGCGATTCAATCCCACTGCCCTGCCCGCTCCCCATAGCCTAATAGACCTGTTCTCCCTAAATAAAGATCTAATTCCCTTTTAAAAGTTGTTATCGAATCAGCCTCCACCACCTTTTCAGGCAATGCATTCCAGATTCGAACAACTCGCTGAGTGAAAAAATTTCTCCTCAGCTCCCCTCTACTTCGCCTTGAAACTATTTTAAATCTGTGACCACGAGTCACAGATTCACCCACGAGTGGAAATAGTTTTTCTCTATTTGCCCTGTCGAAACCCCTCATGATCTTATAAACCTCTATTAGGTCTCCCCTCAATCTTCTCTGCTCCAGAGAGAATAACCCTAGCCTATCTAGCCTCTCCTCATAGCTGAAGTCCCTCAATCCTGGCACCATCCTAGTAAATCTTCGATGGACACCTATCTGTAGGACAGGTGTGCTTCTTATTAACAACAACAACATTGATTTATATAGTACTCTCCACGTCGGACGGCATCTCAGAGCGCTTCGCAATAACGGATCCCGGGGCTGAGCCAGGGGCAGGGGGAGAAAGGTGACCGAAGGCGCAATCAAAATGAAAGGTCTTCAGCCGAGACCTGAAACTAGGAAGTGAGGGGACGAGGCGAAGGGAGTGAGGAAGGGAGTTCCAGAGCCTCGGGGCATAGTGGCTGAAGGCACGGCCGCCAATGGTGGAGCGGAGGATTCGAGGGACAAGGAAGAGGGCAGACCTAGTGGAGTAAAGGCATTATAAGTTTTTAAGTTTAATTATAAACTTATTATAAGTTTAACTACATGTCTAGATAATAATTATGTTGTTATTGCTGCAGGTCTAGATTACAACAACAACAACAAAATTACATTTATAAAGCACCTTTCAGGTCGGGAGGACGTCCCAAGGCGCTGAACAGTTAATTCGGGACCCGAGCGGGTGGTGGGGTGGTGGGGGAGGGGTCGGGGGAGGGGAAAGGAGAGTAGGAGATGGGGGGGAGAGTTAGGAGGGGAGCATAAGGTGCGGTCGGACAGGAAGGTCTTGAAACCGGTCTCGAAGCAGGAAAGCGAAGAAGCGAGGCGAAGGGATTGCGGGATGGAGTTCCAGAGTATGGGGAGAGAGTATGGGGGGGAGAGAGGCTGGCCTGCTCTGTGTCCCCCGCTGGAACCCCCTAACAGGGGATCATGGAGCAGGCCAGAACTCACGGAACGGAGGGCACGGGCGGGCTGATAGTGAGACAGCAGGTCAGAGAGATAGGCGGGGCAAGACCATGAATGGCCTTGAAGATGAGGACGAGGATCTTGAATTTAACCCTCTGGGAGATGGGGAGCCAGTGGAGACGGGTGAGGGTGGGAGTGATGTGGTCGCGGAGCCTTGTGCGGAAGAGTACACGAGCTGCAGAGTTCTGAATAATAATAAGGGAGGAGCTGGGAAGGCCGACGAGGAGAGAGTTCCAGTAGTCGAGCCTAGATTAGACTTAATGTTGAGTCACAAAGGATTCTGCCAACACTGTCCTAAACTAATTTTATCATAATTCACTTGGATGTGAAGGTTGAGTGAACAAATTCGGAACTCATTCGGTTGCCTTTCAAACATTAGATATGGCCTTCATTCTTTCAATATATAACTCTCCCATTTGGCTACTCCAGTATTTTGGTGTCTAAATGCACAGCATGGTGTGGTTTTAAGCTGTACATAGAAGAAGACGAAGGGTTGTAGACCCGAAACGTTGACTCTTTTTCCTTTCTCCATGGATGCTGCCTGACCTGCTGAGTTTCCCCAGCAACTTCTGTTTTTGTTTCAAAGAAGAAGACGCTGTTCCGGGGTTACCTAATCTCAGACGTGGTAAAACTTTGGAGTGTTTGTGCTCGGGGTCCCTCCGTAATGGAAGGAAGAAAACAAGCAATCCAGGATTCCTGTTCCTCATCTCTATTTGCTGATCTCTGGTGCAAAGTACATGTATATACGCAGTGAGACAAAATCAAACTAAGCTCCAAGGTCGAACAGCCCGCCAAGATTCACTAATCCAGCAGGAAGAATGGCGACTTGGGTATAGTATTGAAAAGTATCTGAAAACTTGTACTCCACCTGGCTAACTTCAGGAAAGAGGGGAAAAAAGGGAAGGAAGTTTGAAGGGAGGGGTCTCCTTCTTTCCTTCTCTGGCTTGACTCAAACTTGGAGTGTTTCGGCTTATTTAACTTCCTCATCATATCAGATGCTGCTCACTGTATTTACCCAGATGAATTGAAATCAGCTCCTGGTTACTGGATAAAAGAGGAACAGTGCAAGAAGGGAAGAGCATATGACAGTAGAAATCCCTGTGAGAAGCTGTACTCTTAAAGGGACATTCACCGCATCCTTTCCTCTCAATTTGGATAGCTATTAATTGTTTCGGTTTCGAGATTATTTTTCAAAGAGACAAACCGCATTTAAGGCAGCTCTGCTAATATTTGATCCGACAGTACATTAATGCTTGATAGACTCTTGTGTTCATAGTGCTTCACCAAAAGTGTTATATTAAATCGGGCCTTCAGTCACTCTACCTCCACCCTCTGTAACTCCATCCCATAGAGGAACAATGCATTCGGTATATTCAATTTGATTGAATTTCGGTAGAACTCTGTTTATCTGCACAAGCTACAGTGTGGATATTGTATCCGGCTCTGCCTGACATTGGCAAAAAAAAACTGTTGTACGCATGTACTATTTTATGTGAGGTTTTGTGGGTCACCTTAATTCCTGGCTACCCAATCCTAAGAAGCTCTTACGCAAAAATAAAACAAATTGTTCACTCAATCTATGACTGTTCGTGGGAAACTGCTGTGAGCAATTGGTTATGCATTTCGCCCACAGAATATAGTCATTTCACTTTATAGTGTATCCTGTGAAGCGTTTTGAGATGTCTTGAAGACGTGTTAGTTGCTGTATCAAACGCAAGGGTTGTTCATATTATTATTGGAGCAACTACGCAGTTGGAGACAGAAGCCTAGCACAGTGTGGTGCTATAGTGATCGCAAAACTTTTGATGGAACAATATACTGTATTCGGTGGTGCTACAGCCAGATTATATTTGGTGTGCTGCCAATTATCTGCACTGCAAAAGGGCTGGTCCTAATTAGAGTGGATAAGTCGCTCTCTTCTGTATTTTACCAGTGTGCTTTTCAAGAAGCAGTTGGCAAATGAATCATCTGGACACTTTGTGCCGTTTTTATAATCTTTTTTAATCACAATCAGCAACAGCCAAACTTATAGAGAGATCCTCACGTCAAAACCATGCTGTAAAGAGGTGATTATTGTGTGTCTGTGGCTGAATTGCTTTCGACTTAAACAGTTTCTTGAGAAACTTTGCTTCCTGTGCACTCAACAGTTTCTGTGTGTTTTTTTAAATGGGACAACTTGTGGGTCCGGGCCGACATCACTTCCTGCGTTCTGTGTATGCATAAAGAAGGAGGTAATGTTATAGTGACCTGATGACCCCAAATACTCTTTTTAGTATAAGAACTGGTACAAATTAAAAGTTCACACAGCAACCACAGTGTAACAGAATTTGTCTATAAAGAAGTACATAATAATGGGGCTACGCTGTCTTATCTGGTTACAATATTTGAATGAGAAGTACTGATGGAAATAAATACCGTTTCCATCAGTATTTTAGAAAATGATAATGATTGTTTGACCAGATTTTCGTAAGCTATTTAAAAACAAAATGACCAAAATATAATACTTATATAGTACTCTCCCTCCCTCTCCTCTTCACTCTTTCTTCCCTGGCCCCATTTCTGCGACTGTTTGTGGGACACTGCTGTGTGCAATTTGGCTGCCGCGTTTCGCCCACAAGTATACAGTCGGCTTTCCTGCTCTCCTTCCCACTGCCCCGACCCCTCGCCTTGAAATCTTTTCCCCTCCCATTTCCCTTAATCCCACTTCCATGTTTGTGGGACACTGCTGTGCGCAATTTGGCTGCCGCGTTTCGCCCACAAATATAGTCAATTTTCCTACTTTTCTTTGTCCTGCCCCGACCCCTCCCCGCCTGCTCTTGTCCCTACCTAACTGTACAGCGCCTTGGGATGTCCTCTCAACGTGAAAAGCGCTATATAAATGTAAGTTTTGATTGATTGATCTTTCTACTGAAAGGTTTTTCAACTAGACACGTTCCAAGTACAGTATTATATAAATATAAAAGTTCATTTGCCAGCAGTGTCAAGTGGCAAATATCTTTAAAAATGAGTACACATCCTCACGTTACTCTTCACCCTATTTGTTTTGTTAAATAGGTAAAAGGAAACAAAAATATTTAGATTACCAAATGTACTTTTCAATTGCAAACCTTCAGTTTCTTCATTTTAAAAATACTGCAGTGTTCTTTCATTACATTGAAGTTTGGGACATATTAACCACAGGCAGGAAAGGAAAGCAACCTAGGCAATGCTTTAATATTCTGAATTGGTCTAATTCAAAGCAGCTTTGGAAGAGGGCTGGAAAGAAATTTCATTCATATTTTTCCTGTGTACATTTTTACTATTTCTGGTACAAATGTGAGTTATCTACAGAAAGCCTAACCAGGAAATAGGAGTACAGTAGTTTACTGACTGTACAACCAGTCACAAGATTGAGAGATTAGAACATGTGAAACAGTTTTCTGTACGTTGTTCAGTAGGTAATTTGATTGATAGTGGCTTCATAAGTTGGGAGTTCAACTGTATATTTAACAACTCAATGTTTTTTTTCTCCAGAATTTTTCTTTCTAAGAAAATTGTTTGTGACTCATTGTTGAAAAGGTTATGGGAAGCATAATTTACTTGACTAATTGCTAATCATGTTTGTGTGGTAAACTAAAACCTATATTAGGGTTTATGCAGTCCAGGCACTTCCTAAATTTGCAGCTGTCATAACTTCCTATCGCAAATTTGCATATTATGCTTTTCAGAATAAAATCATAGTTCAAAGAGAAGATTAATTTACTGAAGATTGATTTGAATCCATTTTAAGCACAGTACTCAGACACATGAAGAGCATTAAATAAATACAAATCATTGTTGGTGACAATTACAGTACTGTATACTGTACAGTACTTTGACCTGTTGTATTTAAATCTCTAATGCGTTGCATCCTTTATGCTCTTTATATTCCACCACTATCTTCAGGGGTGGCCTTACAGTATAAATGAAATGCCCCGTGTGAAGGACGCAATATAAATGCAAATTGTTGTTGTTGTAACCAAATCATTAACCATCATCTCCAGAGATAGTGTCTCAGCGAGTTAGATTTTCCACCCCAATGTTACCACACTTTTTCTAGCACGAAAATGGGTTGAAATGTTAACAATTTATTTTCTTTGCACTGCTTGCAGTTTGGACCCTCTGTAGCTAGAAAAATAAAGTGTTTTGCTTTTCATTTCAGTTCTCATTAATATTTGGAAGGTTGTTGCTGTTGAAATTTGGTGTTAAACCAAGTTTATTACTGTTGGAGAAAATACTCATACAATACTTAACCTGACATTGGGAAGTATGCTTATCTGATTGACCAGTTCAGCTTTGCATAACCCATTGAATAGATTCCAAAATACATATTTTTAAATATCTAGGGATAAACATTATATAGCCATTTTGTATATTCAATGCCTCCCAACATGAAAGGCGCAAAACAAATGTAATTTCTCTGTTGTATCTGATCTCTGAAACAACATGGTACTAATGTGATTTATTCAGATGTGTCAATCCTTTTTTTTCCCCTACCTTCCATATGCACAATTTTCCATTGGGTTTGTTTTCTTCCAGGAACAGCAAATTGAACACTATTAGATTTGGTCACATTCAATACGCATTCAAGATAAAGTGTGGAAACTGGAAAAAGATTATTTTTATATGAGCCATCTGTGAAATAGACTTAGTGAACAAACATGTTTTTCTTCTTTCTTCCAGAAAAAAAACAAGAAGGGTTCCATTGAACTACAAAAGATCAAGTGTGCAGAAGTAGTAAAGCATGACAGTGGCCCTTTTCCTTGCCAGAACAAGTATCCATTTCAGGTATGTCAAAGTTTATGATTATGCGAGTTTATTTTCTTGTTTTGTGTGTAAGTTATAGTCTTACAATGCTGTAGAATACCAATTTAACCAAAAAATTGGATCGAGGTAATAAATCTGCAGTAAAATGCAATTTGGTGTCCTACATTTTGGTGTTTCATTGGTCTTGGCAAGTATATTTATGGCTGTGAGTGGGGTGGGGGTGTGGGATGTGGGGGGTGGGGGCTGGGGGGAGGGTAATAACCATGGCCAGTTTTGTTACTAACTAGAGTGGTTGAAAACATTTATTAATAGTATGGTAATTATTACTAGTGATAATTAACACATTATGATTCCCAATTTGAACCTTGCAGTAATAATGTAAAATTTTCAAGTTCTGTTGATATTCCTAAATCCACCATTCTCAGTTTGAGGAGATAAGCTCTCTGAGCAATATCACAGGTTACATAAACATCCGTAATGAAAGACACTGAATGTGTTCTGTACTGGTCCCTGTATACTGTACTTGAGAGTGGCATTCTGTAATTTGTGTCACCTTTAAGTTTATAACCTCCTCTGTCCCTTCTGCAAACTTTAAGATCTTCCTCATTCCCTTCATGTCCCTTCACAGCCTTGCCCCAGTCCTGTGATCTCCTGCTCTATGATCAACTCTTGGCATACGATGGTCCCTGCCTGCACAATATTGCCGTCCAGTGTGCCTCTCTCCCCTCCTACGTCTGTCTCCCTCCCTTCTTCTGCCCTATGTCCAGCCCTGCAGACTGCTCACTGCAAACTACAATGATTGTCCTGCCCCCACTCCCCCCCCGTGCCACCCCGAGTCCCCACAGCCTCCTGCAGGCTGACCATGTCCCACTAATCTGCTGCCTCACGTCTTAGCGTGCGCATTCTGGCTTCTGCCCCAGAACCGAGCTGGCCCTCCCTCAAAGTGCCCCACTCCCTGCAACTCTACCACTCTGTCCTGCTCTCTCTCCACCTTCCACACCTCCTATCCCTACTTGACAACCCCACAGATTTCCTCTGCTCCATCCTCGGAATCCTCCACCGGGCTCATTGTCGCTCATGGCGTTGGCTGTCCAGCAGCAGCCACACTGACTGCCACGTTCCCCACAACCTCCGCCAGCCACGCCAGACCCAGGCCCCAGGGGCTAACCTCTCATCCCTCATCCACATCCCCACCCTCCCTGTCAACTACTCCACTACTCTTTCCCATGCCACACTTCCTGTGCCAACTGTTCCCTACTCATTGGCCTTCAAAACAGCCTCTCTCTCTGCAACAAGACCTAGGCCGTCAACGATCTCATTCTCGATGAGAACATTGATATTATGGTGCTCACTGAAACCTGGATCACCCCAGGTGATACCTTCCCCCTCATGGAGGCTACACTACCCGGCTATAACTCGCACCATGCTCCAACCATTATGGTGGTGGTGTGGCCCTCATTTCCAGGGTGTCACTTGCCCTATCTGACTACTCCTCCAGTTCCTTCCCCTCTTTTGAACATCTCACCCTCTGCCATTTCAACCTCCATTTCACCTCCTCTTGCTCCACTTCCTCGGAGTTCTCCTTCCTCCTCTCCTTCCTCAACCTCTCACTCCGCATTCATTCTGCCATCCACGTTCACGGCCACCCGCTTGACCTGGTTATCTCCCAGGGCTTCGGTATCTCGGATGTCACCATCACCGACAACAGCAACTACAAAATTGCACTTATATAGCGCCTTTCACGTCGGGAGGACGTCCCAAAGTGCTGAACAGTCAGGTCGAGACCCGAGCAGGGGGTGGGGGGAGGGTCGAGGTAGGGGGAAGGAGAGGGAGAAGAGTTAGTGGGGGAACCGAAGGTGCAGTCGAAGAGGAAGGTCTTGAGACTGGCCTTGAAGGAGGAAAGAGAGGAAGCAAGGCGGAGGGGTTGCGGGATGGAGTTCCACAGTGTGGGAGCAGAGATATGGTTGGGCGGTTAGGGTGGTGGACGCGAAACAGGCCTGAGTCTGCTGAGCAAAGGGGGCGGGCAGGCTGATAGGGAGACAGTAGGTCAGAGAGATAGTCTGGAGCAAGACCATGAATGGTCTTGAAAGTGAGAATGAGGATCTTAAATTCGATCCTCTGGGAGATGGGGAAGCAGTGGAGACGGGCGAAGGTGGGAGTAATGTGTTCGCGAAGCCTGGGTAGGAGGGGGGGAAAGGAGCTGCAGAATTCTGAATGATCTGCAGCCTGTGAAGGGAGGAGCTGGGAAGGCCAATGAGTAGAGTTCCCGTAGTCGAGTCTGGAAGTGATAAAGGCGTGGATGAGAGTTTCGGCGGCATGGGGGGTGAGGTAATGGCGGAGTCTGGCAATATTGAGGAGGTCATGGAAAACTGTGCTGGTCATGGAGCGGATATGGGGGAGAAAGAATAGTTTGCGGTCGAACAAGACGCCCAGATTCCTGATTGGCTTCAAGAGGTGGAGAGAGTAGCCTTGAACGCTGATGTTGTCAGCGCCTGAAGTGCGGAGGCGCTGACATGAGCCAATCAGGAGGGCCTCCGTCTTGTTGACGTTGAGCTGTAGGAAATTTGTCCTCGTCCAGCACTCAATGTCGGACAGACATTCAGTCAGAACGCCAGTAGTCCCGAGTCGAGGGTGGATGCGGAGAGATAAAGTTGGGTGTCATCCGCATACATATGGAAATTTACCCCATGTCTGCGGATGATGTTGCCCAGTGGGAGAGTGTAGAGGTTGAAGAGC
Organism: Hydrolagus colliei; assembly: GCA_035084275.1. Lineage (NCBI taxonomy): Eukaryota > Metazoa > Chordata > Chondrichthyes > Chimaeriformes > Chimaeridae > Hydrolagus > Hydrolagus colliei. Next base: position 12,168,935 of record CM068742.1, on the reverse strand, counting down.
AGGGGGCCAAGAACAGAGCCCTGGGGAAGGCCGCATGTGACTGTGCGGGGGCTGGAGGAAAAGCCGTTGGAGGAGAGACAAGGCCATCTCTGACCACCATTTTATCTCCTTCAATTCCCCTATCCTTCTCCCCATTCCTACCACCATCTTCTACCGCCCAAGGAAGAAGATCTGCCTACAATCCCTCTCTGCTGCCTTGGAGTGCACTGAACTCCTCCACCTCTGGCCCGCCTCCTGCACCGACCCATCCTCTGCACTCACTCTCCTCCACAACATCCTCTCCACTGCACTCAATGTCCTTGCCCTCCTCACCTTCCAAACCGCCTCCTACTGTCAAACATCACCCTGGTTCACCAGCCATCTCCACTAACTCAAGGACCAGGTGTGGGCTGCTGAACACACCTGGTTCAAATTCAGCCTAACAGCCCACCAACATATCTGGTTGGATCACATCAAAACCTACCGCTCTGCTCGGGCCTCCGCCAAATCATCCTTCTACTTCAGGACAATCCTGGAGTGACTGGTGAGGTGGCGGCTTAAAATAATCGGTTATGGTTCCGGCCCACGCCTGGACAGCCTATAATGGTCCGGCCTACCATTGGTAATAGGTTGCCTCTCTCTGCCCTAGAGGATCAAATTAAAGATTCTCATCCTCACTTTCAAGGCCATTCACAGCTTTGCCCCATCCTATCTCTCTGACCTGCTGACTCCCTATCAACCTGCCCGCCCCCTCTGTTCAGCAGGCTCCGGCCGGTTCCATGTCCCCCATCTGACCCGCCCTACCATCTGTGGCTGGGCTTTCAGCCTCTCTGCCCCCCACACTCTAGAACTCCATCTCACAGTCGCTTTGCTTAGCTTCCTGCCTTGCCTTTTTCAAGACAGGTCTCAAGACCCTCCTCTTTGATCATGGCTTCTGCCGCCCTCACAACTCTCTCCCTCCCCTCCCCACCATCCTGGCCCTAACCCTTGCTCGGGGCCGGACCCTTAACTGTTCAGCACCTTGGAATGTCCTCCTGACATGGAAGGCACACTATAAATGTAATTTTGTTGTTGTTGTCTTTGGGAGAGCTTTCAGCTACTTTGTCCTCACCTTCTGAAACTCCCTTGCAAAACCCTCTACTTTTGGTCCCCCCACACTCCATGTCTTTTTTAAAAAATCCCTTTGACTATGCCACTGTTCATTCCCTCCCTCCCTCCCTCCCTCCCTCCCTCCCTCCCAGCTTTGGCTCTGACTCTATCTTTGAAAAGGTGCTTTGAGATGTTCTCTCACTATGATGGGTGCTATATTAATCTTGCTGTTGCTGTTTTATTGCTGTTGTTTTCGTGTCATATAATACTAAATTGGAGAAGAATTCTGGGGATAGTTGAAACTCATCAAGTATCTCAATAATCAAAGGAGAAAAATTAAAATCTTTGCATTCAACCTATGTCCCTCCAAAGACAAAAAAGAGAACTGAAGAATAACTTTGATGACTCAGCAGGAGCTGATCCTGTATAGACAACAGAAATATCATATTATTATCTACAAAAACATTACATTGAGATGCATTTGTTTCCTATGATTGCATAGTTTCCTTGTCATGCTGAGATATGCTGTGATTCATCTATGTATATTTTTTCTGATAAAAGCAGAAGTTCACTCTGGCTGACGCATGCATTTCATGTCTGATTTGGTGTATGTTTGTGATATAATAGAATGGAGAAAATCATGTGGTATTTTTCTAGTATTGTATATCTGAAAAAAAACATATTTAAAACTTTAATGTCAAAATATAGCAGATCATATTTCAAACACATAATTTTTTATCCTTCTGCTATATCTTATGCCAGACTTATATTTGCTAAGTACAAATCCTTATTTTGTATTAGAAGTGGGAAGGAATAACCTGCTTAAAGTTAGTTAATAGAAGAGAGGATATGGGTTAAGGGCAGACAATCAGAGTGAGATGCCAAGAAAGTAGGACACATTGGAAATAATAATAATCCTTGCATTTGATATAGGACCTTATTAAGTAATAATTGACTTTAAACTGAATTGACTATTATCTTGTGGGTGAAAACAGCAGCCAATTGAGCACGCAGTGTCCCACCTGCGGTCCCACCGCATTGGGTGACCTCTCTGTCTGTCTGTCTGTCTGTCTGCCTGCCTGCTTGGCTGTCTGTCTGTCTGTCTGTCTGGCTGTCTGGCTGGCTGGCTGGCTGTCTATTTTTGAAGGGATTATTATCCCTGGAAAGAGATTTTAAATACGCAGATGGAATTTATAGAAACATCTCAGTTGTATAGCAATTTCAAGAATAACTATTTTTACGTGACTTGAATCTCCAGCTTGAGTCCAAATCCTTGACTGTTCAGCACCATATCCTCCCGATGTGAAAGGCGCTGTACAAATGTAATTTGAGTTTAAATTTTATAAGGGAGCTAGGGCAAGTAAATATAAATGTTCAAATAACTGACAAGGATTGAGAAACTATTGATACAACATCTCCACAAGATCTACATGTCTCTGCTTTCAGGAAGTGTAGATAAAAGTCCTGTACAAGAATTAACCCACTCATTTGTTTCTGCACAGTTGATCAGCTGAAGGGCAGCAGAGAAGTGCCAAACTGTTCCACGGTGGATTTTCTAGAATTAGAGAAAAACATGAAAATAAGCCTTTCGGCCCAACTAGTTCATGTGGATTTGGGCTGCTTTAAAGTTCTTCCTGCATTTGTTGTTTTTGATATATTCTAGTGTGTGTAGGCCCAAGGTTACTGGGGTAAATTTTCTATGGAATCAGCCTGGATCACGATCGAGCCTGATCTTTTGTATTGGAAAGTGAGAATGCACATTCCATCTCTGGGATTTCCAAGTGGCGGTGTATTGATGGAATTCTAATCTTAGTTTGGACACTCATTAGCATGGAGATGGGATTCTGCATGTGCCAGTCACTAGCTGACCTCCCCCACCCCCCAAAAAAAATATTGGAAAGTAATTGTGGTGCTATAATAGATTCTTTAAAATAAATTGTTTTAGTAATAACACCAATTCCATTAAATCAAAATAAGCTTTCTTGTTTACAAACTGATCTCCAAGGCTATAATCCATGATGATCTTACCTTTGGAGTATTAATTCCTAGCTGGATTCTTTGAAAAACATAGGAACCGGTTTTATAAGATTGACATTGCTTTATAATTTGTGATAATGGGTAAGATTATATGAATAAACAGGTTAGTGCAGTGAACAGTGAGATGTCGCTCATTAAAGACGACAGAGGGAAACCACAGGCCCTTCAGTTATCAGTGGTGCTGTCTCTGCTATTGTCTGTCGTGAAATGTGATCTGAGCGTGTTAGAGGATGACCTGGTCATTGACGTGCTTGGGATTTACAAACTGGAGCTCCACCTCCCCGAAGCAGACAGCCAAGATTCTGTCAGAGCAAAATTCAGTAAAAAGACTCACATTTTATCAGTGATGATGGGTAATAAGTAATCACCGCTTGTTCTTGAGTCAAACAGATTTGGGACTTTAATAATCCGTCCCCAAAAAAGCACAATAATAAAATTGGTCATTTCAATCCACGACTGTTTGTGGGGACACTGCTGTGCGCAATTGGCTGCAGCGTTTCGCCTACAAATATACAGTCAATTCACTTTACAGTATATTATGGGAAAGCACTTTGGGACGTCAATGAGATATGAAAAGCACTATATCAAATGCAAGGATTATTATTATTATAACATTTTGTTTTATTAAATTCTCCATCCCATTTATTTTTCTTTTCACAATAAATCAGATTTTGTAGAATAGATGCAATCTCCCTTTCAGTCAATGACAGCAGCAGTTTGCATTTACAACAACAACATCAAATTTAATGAGAACTCCTCACATTCCCATCCCCCTCAAAATTAGTTTGAGGGGGATGGGAATGAAATAAGTAGTAGTCCGGAAAAGGGAGGAATAAGACAGGGGAAAAATGTCAGGCGAAGTCTATCTTGGAGTGCATGTGTGTAAATGCGTGGAGTTTGACAAACAAAATTGGTGAGCTGCAGGCTGTTCTATAACAAGGCTTCCCTGTAACTCCTGTCTGAAATATTGGTTGAAAATGGAGTAACTCAGATCTTAATTTAAAAGGATTATCAAATCCACATTTCTGTCAAAATATATATTTTTTCTCGCATAATTATTTTCTTTTGCCTCTCTCTGGCATGTAGAGTGGTTGCTTCCCAAGCATCTGATCATACTCACCTAGGAGAACATTCAAAGTAGCCTCTAGTCCTATTTAACTTCGCCATTAATGCTATCAACCTCATCAGAACGGGAGCTAGAAAGAGGAAAGACAGGACACACACTCCTCCCAAGGGCTGGGCTTAGGGGCCGGGTTGGGGGTGGTGTTGGGGGCCAGTGTTAGATGGTGTGGTTTAGAGACCAGAGTTGGCCAGCCCAGCACAGGCTACTTCACCCAACAACAATGCAAGGAGGAGTGGCTTGCACCAATTCACATTGAGTGATGGGAATCTATGCTTTGTGGTGTCTTTATGTGCTAAGAGTATGCACTGTTATCATAATAAGTTCAAGTTAAGTTCAAGTTAACAGAGTGCTAACACAGCACACTGTTCTCTGATTGAAGAAAGTAGTTTATCAAAGAGCCAATTCTCAATGTACCCCTTTATTCTTCTGCCTTCAACTGACTGGGAAGGAGAATTCCACATCTTCATAACTCTGTGTGAACAACTGCTTACTATCCTTAGTTCTAACTCTCTTAGTTCTGATTTTACGTTGAAAAGAATAATGCAACATTAGTCTGAATGTAATGTCTGTTCATTTGTTGCATTGGGCTTTTAGCCAACATCTCACATAATTTGGCAGCATACTTCATTGTATTCTGGCCAATACAGAACAAGTGAATGCTACAGTCTACCATAAATAAACATTGAGTACGTTTCAAAACATGAACACTCTTAGTTCAATAAGTACAACTGATCAGGTCCAATTCATGATTTAGTCCAAGTGCTGGTAGCATACTTCTTTTTCAAATAAGCAGGTCTAATTATTTGTGTAAACTTTGACAAATTGTGGCCAAATGACTCAAATTAAAAATGTTATTCTGTCAGTATTGCAGCAGAAAATGGATTCCATACTCTGTCAAATTACATTAATCTGTTTAATGTTAATGATAATCAGAAGAGTTCATTATCCTTTTATTATTTTACTAAAATATTAGTTAATCCATTTGCCCTCTGCTTTCTCTTCCAGGGAGTTTAAATTCCCCCCTGCTATTTCTTTTATAACGTTTATTTTTGTTTCTACAGGTTTTATATGATGCTAATACCTTGTATATATTTGCACCAAATCCCAATAGCAGAAGTGTATGGGTGCAAAAGTTAAAAGAAGGTAAATAACTATGAGAAATAATCAGTTTTATAATTTTATGTATCTGTTTGCTTATAGGTATCAGATGGTTGCTTTGTCCAGTGCAGTAACTGTGCACATTAGTTCTCAATCTCATCAGCATTCCCTATTTAAATAAATATTTTTAAATGATTGTATTTAATAACAAAATGTGGCATATTTCAAAATAAATTATGAGTACTGAAATAAACAGGATGATATTAATCATAATATTAAATGTAATCATAATTATTGTATTTATCTAATGGGTGTTGGTAGTGAGATTCATTCATTAGATTTGCAGGAAGTGTTTAATTAAGGATGTAATTTAACATTTGTAAGCATTTTTTTAAGACTAAATGACTGCATGGTTTGTATCCCAGGTTTTTAGTCTATAAAACATTGTGACTCATGCCAGAAATGTATGTATTTCTCCTTAAAGTGTTTATTTTTTCCATATGTATCTTAAGTCTTAAATAGTTTGCTAAAAGGAAAATCAGTGTCATGGTTTCTTGAAATGTTTCCACCAACTTCAGATGTATATTCTATCATGCTTACTAGAAAGTTGTATAGTCATAACATATATGATTACCAATAGGGTTAACTCAGATTATGAAATGAGCAAATCATTCAATTAAATAGGATTGTAATTCAGTTTGTGATTGGCAGTGGATGCATTTTGTTTGTCCAATTTTACTTTTCCAACCAGAAATAAAGAATAATGAACTCATATTGCCAAAATATCATCCACGATTCTGGGCTGAAGGGGCATGGCAGTGCTGTAGACAAGCAGATAAACTTGCCCCTGGCTGTCAGGAATATAAACTCTTTGCTGATAGTAAGTATTAATTGTTTTATCCATTGTTAAAGTTTAAGAACCATTTCTAAATGTAATCATTAACTTAAAAACTAGTATGATTATACATTAACATACATCATTTTCCTTGAGATTGATTCCTTTATCGTGTAATTTGTATGTTTCAATGAACTTGCATTTCGCTCACAAAAAATGTGTTCACTTTACTAGAACAACAACAAAATTACACTTGTATAGTGCCTTTCACGTCAGGAGGATGTCCCAATGCGCCAGATAGTTAATGTTTAAGACCCAAGATGGGGTTGGGATTGGGGAGGGTGGAGGGGAAGGAGGGAATTTGGGTGACTGATGGGACCATCGAAGAGGAGGGTCTTGAGGCGGGACTTGAAGGAGGCTAGGGATGGGGCAAGGTGGAGGGACCGCGGGAGAGAATTACAGAGGCTAGGGGCATAGTGGCTCAAGGCTCGCCCGCCGATGGTGAGGTGGGTGGGTTGGGAATGGAGCAGGCCGGAGGGAGCGGGCAGGTTGGTAGGGGTTAGGAAGTCTCAAAGGTTGGGTGGCGCAAGGCCATAGAGGCCGTGGGCTTTGAAGGTGATCTTGAATTGAATCCTTTGGGTGATGGGGAGCCAATGGAGTTGGGTGAGAATGGGGGAGATGGGGTCACGGAGCTTGAAACTGTGGAGGACACAGTCTTTACAGCATATTCTGTGAAGCATTTTGAGAGGTCTCAAAGACGTGATCAGGTGTTGTATCAAATGAAAGGATTATTATATTGTATATAATATCTGATTTGACTTTAGACAAACTTTACTGGTACTATTAAATAAATTATTTTAATTTCACACATAATAATATCGATGTTGCATTTTGGTGGAATATCAGATCAAAGGAGCTCAAAGCATTTAATGTGATTTATTATCTCCGGGGATAGTTGACCAGGTCACTGGGAGAAAGATTAAAATACTTTTAATGTCCACCTGAACAGGCACAGGACCTCAGTTTAACTTAATTTATCTGATGGACAGCACCTTAAACAATGTAGCACTTCCCCAAAACTACATTGCAATGTCACTCTACCACAACATGGTATTCAAAAAAAAAACAGGTCATGTACCAATGCATATAGTTTCACACCACCTCTTGACATTTAATCCAAGTGGTCAAACGCCAAAGTATCACATGCACCGCATGAATTGCAGGTCACAAAAAAATTGAACACATGCATCCAAATGATAAATAAATCAAATACTGTACTGGTAAAATAATTTTCGTTTTTTTTTAGTTACTCGAAAGCCACTTCCACCAACACCGGATGAAATGGTAAGAAATAACAACAATTCAAAGCAATTGGAAAAAAAGCGATTAGTTAGTTTACCGTTGTTTGGATCATGGGTATTGTTCACGGTTTGCTTTTGGTTCATCTTCTGTAGTGTTATGCTTTCGTGATTCTACTTACTCATTTCCAAAGGGTTTCACTAATCCTCGCTTAACGTTGCACTTGTATTCGCAAAAAGTGCAACTTTAAGCGAAATTACGTTAAGCGAAACCTGCGCGTGAATATGTTCAGCAAACCCAACACAAAATATTTACTTATTTTAAAACATACCATATTAATGATATACTAAATAGTAACAGAATATTGTATGGATACTTACCAATAAAGATTCCAGCACACTCGGTAGAATAATCAGTAAAAACCCAGAGTCCGTAAGTTTAATAAGTGCGCATGCGCAAAGTGAGCATACTCGCGATTGCTGGAATGGGGAATTGTCCCGGGAGGGGGGTCGCGCAATCCAGTTGATCGGGTCACGGATAAATGGGCTTTTACTGTAGTTTGTTTCCACCCGCGTGAACAACGTAGTAGCGAATGTCGCAATGTTAAATTAATATATGTTCCCCTATGTATCAACAACGTAATAACAAAACAACGTTGTACCAATCAATGTTATGCGAGGTCTACCTGTACAGTATTCCGTGATTCACTTCTCATCCTGTGCTCAAAGGATGATCTCGGAATTCGGTTCACTTCCATTTCATAATGATATACTGTACCTCAGTTAATTAAGTGCACAGAGCAAGGTCTGCTGACAACATAATGAAGGGATATTGTTAGATTGCCCTCTTTCAAGTGTCCAGGGGAGCCTGAAAAAGTGCTCAAATAATCCATTCTGTTCGCAACTATTGCAGTAATTTAGAATAAACCCTTCATCGTTCACGGCCACCCGCTTGACCTGGTGATCACCCGGGGCCTCAGTGTCTCGGATGTCACCATCTCCGATAAGGCCATCTTCGACCACCACTTCATTTCTTTCAACTCCTCTAACTCTCTCCCCTTCACCCCCCAAACCTACCACCATCATTTACCGCCTATGGAAGAAGATCCCCCTACAAACTCTCCGCTGCCTTGGAGTCCTCGGAACTCCTCTCCCTTTGGCCCACCTCCTGCACTGACCCCTCCTCTGCACTCACTCTACTCCACAACACCCTCTCCACCACATTCAACACTCTTGCCGCCCTCACTTCCCGAACAGCCTTCTACTCCCGAACTTCACCTTGGTTCACCACCCACTTCTGTTCCTCAAGGGCTAGGTGCACCAGCATATCTGTCTGGACCTCACATCATCCTACCACTCCGCTCTATCCTCTGCCAAATTGTCCTTCTACTCCAAGATAATCCTGGAGGTGAAGGACAACCCCTGGCTTCTCCACCACCAACCAGCTCCTCTGTGCACCCCGCTTCGTCTTGCCGATCCTCTCCTCGAACTCCCGTGAGGAGAAGTTGGATTTCCTCGAGTCCAAAATCAAGGGAATCCGCTCTGCGGTCACTGTCCCTCCAACTTCCACCCCCTCCCCACCTCCCCGCCACACTCTGTCTCCTACCCATCCCTCCTTCCACACCTTTGATCCCATCTCCATCAAGAAAACATCTCCGCGATGAAGTTCACCACCTGCTCCCTAGATCTCATCTCCACCCCACTACTCACCACTCAGCTCCACCTTCTAGCCCCACTAAGCACCGACACCATCAACCTGTCCCTTTCATCTGGCACCGTTCCCACTCCCTTCAAAACCGCCACTATCACCTCCATCCTAAAAAAAAAACCTTCCTCGATGTGATGCAGCACTCCAGCTACTGGCCCATCTCCAATCTCTTCTTCCTTTCTAAGGTCCTCGAAAGAGTGGTTGCCTCCCAGCTCCGCTCTTTCCTCTCAAACCACTCATTCTTCGAACCCCTCCAATCGGGCTTCCGCGTTTGCCACAGCACAGAAACTGCTCTGGTCAAGGTCACCATCGACATCCTGACAATCTGTGACCAGGGCTCCCTCTGCCTCCTCGATCTATCCGCCACCTTTAATACTGTAGACCACACAATCCTCCTCCACCGCCTCTCCTCTCTCCTCAACGTTCAAGGCTGTCTTTCATTGATTCCGGTCATATCTCTCCCGCCGCCTTCACTTTGTCTCCTCCAACGGCTTTTCCTCCAGCTCCCGCACAGTCACATGCGGCGTACTCCAGGTCCCCGAGTCCTTGGCCCCCTGCTGTTCACCCTCTACATGCTCCCCCTGGGTGTACATCATCCGCAGACACGGGGTAAATTTCCACATATATGCAGATGACACCCAACTCTACCTTTCCTCCTCCACCCTTGACTCCAGGACTACTGGCGTTCTGACTGCATGTCTGTCCGACATTGAGTCCTGGACGAGGGCCAATTTCCTCCAACTTAATGTCAACAAGATGGAGGCCCTCTTGATCGGCTCGCGTCAGCGCTTCCGCACCTCAGGCGTTGACAACATTAGCATTCAAGGCTGCTCTCTCCACCTCTCAAAGCCAGTCAGGAATCTGGACATCTTGTTTGACCCTGAGCTTTCCTTCCTCCCTCATATCTGTACTCTCCCGCACTAGGCTCCGCGAGGGTATCACTCCCACCCTTGCCCGTTTCCACTGGCTCCCCATCCTCCAGAGGATCAAATTCAAGATCCTCATTCTCACCTTCAAGGCCATTATTGCCCCCGAGCTATCTCTCCTACCTGCTGTCTCCCTATCAGCCCGCCCGTCCCTTCCGCTCAGCAGGCTCTGGCCTGCTCCACGTCCACCGCCCTAACCGCCCCACCGTCGATGGCCGGGCTTTCAGCCTCTCTGCTCCCACACTGTGGAACTCCATCCCTCAATCCGTTTGCCTCACTTCCTCTCTTTCCTCCTTGAAGGCTAGTCTCAAGACCTTCCTCTTCGACCGTGTCTTCTGCTCCCCTCCTAACTCTTCCCCCTCTCCTACTATCCTACCCCGACCCTTCCCCACCCTGCTCGGGTCCGACCTGACTGTTCAGCACCTTGGGATGTCCTCCCGACGTGAAAGGCGCTCTATAAATGTAATTTTGTTGTTGTTGTTGTTGTTCTTGTGGTGGAGAAGAGTCATCTGTTGAATCCAATCAACAATTTGTTGAACTTTGTTTTAATAATGCACAGTGACATCCAGGAGCGTTTTTCTAACTGTATGTACCTAATGGAGGAATTCTACCATTTAATTATCATAGCCCAATGATTCAACAGTTCAGACATTTAAACAAAATGAATAAAATAAATTGTTAACTGGTCTGCAATCAAACAACAGTAAAAGCCCGTTTATCCGTGACTCGATCAACCGGAACTTCCGTGTAGGCGGTACGTCAAAAAAAAGTCCCCATCCGATTAACCAGATGTTATCCGGCACAATCACGGTGGCGCATTTAATAAATCGATTGTTGCACGAGAGTACCGCACAGGTATTTTGGCTGTTAGTAGAGCCTTAAAGTCGCACTGCCGTTTTTTTCCCTTGCGTGGCGTCTGCCATTGCAGAAGTTATCGACAGACTGTACACCTCTACCCCAGCATCATGGCTTCAAACCAGGCATCTACCAGCAAAGGTGATTTCTAGGTGAATTTTTAGGTGAATAGCAAAGGTCTGTTATTGTCTGTTATTATTTAGTCTATTATTAATATGGTATGTGTTAAAATAAGTTAATTTTTGGGGGGTTGGGTTTTTGGCATTGTTTCCGACCGAATATCCGGCATGTCGTTTAACCAGCATTGGTCAGGTGCCGGATAAACGGGCTTTTACTGTATATTAACATAAGCCTGTAAAGGATATCACTGTTCTGAGGATGATTGCTTGGGCGTGATTTCGCTCACTGTTCACATGGTGAACTTTATAACCATAATAGTAGAAGGATATAATTAATTGGCGATGTTTGTTATGTTTGGCTAAAATAGCTTTGCTATTCAATTTCCTGGATATGATTCGATTTTTTTTTAAAAGCAATTTTACTTTTAGGAGGAAAAACATCTGGTCTTTTCATCCCATTTAACAGACACACAGGAACTGTTCATCATTGGCTGTCAATAGGCCCCCTCCACCCCCGATTCCAGATGATGATGAGGAAGAGGAAGAGGAGGAAGAAGAAGAGATAGTTACAGCAATGTATGACTTTGAAGCATTAGAGAATCATGATCTCAATCTAGTGAAGGGCGAAGAATATGTCCTACTACAGAAATGTGATGCGAATTGGTGGAAAGCAAAAGATAAACATGGGTAAGTGTTACTTTCATTGGTATCTGGTCATCCCTCTGGGTATACTGTGTAGACCAGGGCGGGCCAACTTTTTTTTTTGCTGAGGTCAGATGCCCTATTTGAGAAAAGTCCACAGGCTGCATAAACAATATTTGTTGTTTCCCTTCCAGACCCACAGTAACATTCACAACAACAAACAACAAAAATTACACTTGTATAGCGCCTTTCACGTCAGGAGGACAGGTTATGGAGGGAGCGGGTGGGACAGATGCAATGGAGGTGGGGAGGGCCATCAGATGAATCACAATAGTGTACAGCATTTACAAAATATGCTGAGCTAAGTGGCCTGATTGTGATTTCGCTCACTCTTAATTTCACTCCAATTTTTACAATAAATACAATTGTCCATAGTTGCCTTGCTATCTTTACTATAAATTAATGTCTTTCTATTTTTACAAATCGGCGTGTCAATTAATTGACACTTCTTAATTTGTAAAAATCATGCTTGCTGAAGAGGAGGAATAAAGTGAATTGATGTCCCCCGATGTGAAAGGTGCTCTATATATATAATTTTGTTGTTGTTGAAGTTATGTACTTCAGAGCTTTTAGCAAAGAAACTACTACGTGTTACTAGATGGTAAACAGAGTTGAAACACTTCTTCACTGGTAGTGAATTTATGGAATTCTTTATCCCAAAAGGCATATTCAAGACTGAGATTGATAAATTTCTTATGGATAGAGGGATTAATAGATATGGGGATAAGGCGGGTAGGTAGAGTTAGATTAGAAGATCAGCCATGATCTTATTGAATGGCAGGCAGGTTTGAGGAGCAGAATGGCCTACTTCTGCCCCGTATTCCTATGTTAAATGAAAGATTAAACTCCAACATACTGTATTTTTATTATGTTCTTCCAGCATGTGCTCTGCATACAAACGTTCATTATGTCTGCACTTGTTGATACATTTCCTGACTGTACATGGGCTTGTAATAATACAATTTCCCTTTATAAACTGCACATTTTCAAAGTGAATAAATTGGCTATCCAGCTTAGAGCATTCACCAATGTAAGAAACAAACAGACAACTTGGATTTATATAGCGTCCTCCACGCCAGTCGGAGTGGGGGGGGGGGTGGGGGGAAGGTGACCGTAGAATACAAAGGTCTTCAGGCGAGACCTGAAAATGGAAAAGGAGGGGGTGAGGCGGAGGGATTGAGGAAGGGAGTTCCAAAGTTTCTGGGCGTAGTGACTGGAAGCATGGCACCAATAGTGGAATGGAGAATTCGGGGGACAAGCAAGAGGCCCAGACCCAGTAGAGTGGAGGCAGCGGGTCCTGCTGTGAAGAGAGAGGAGGTTAGAGAGATAGGGGGGTACAGAGGACCGGAGGGATTTAAATCACCCACATAGAGTACGAGATGCTAAGTTCAACAACTTCAAAGTGAGCCTAGTCTTGTCTGACTATCAAATATTATTAAGCCTATCTATCTGCTGCCATTATAGTGGACACGTGATCACAAGTCAAAAAATAGTTGCTGGAGGGAGGCGAGAGTCCCTATTTAACAGAATAGAGCTGGGTAATAATGCAGCAGTTGGGGGTTTATAAAATCCCAACTGTCCTCATAATGGGGCATTATCACTGGTCAGTGTTCTGCACCTGATGCATCACTGTGAGTGCGTGCAGTCTGCTGGCATCATCCCTTGTTACAAATGCCTGACGTCTGTATCATCATGCTACTTTCCGGCCCATCTTCAACCCTCCCATTTGTGTTCAAGGTCCTTGAAAGAGTCATTGTCTCCCAGCTTCGCTCTTTCCTCTCTTCCTACTCCCTCCACGAGCCCCTCCAATCAGGCTTCCATGCTGCCCAGAGCACTGAAACTTCTCTGGTCAAGGTCACAAATGACATCCTGAGCATCTGTGACCATCTGCCTCCTTGTCCTCCTTAACCTCTCTGCCGCCTTTGACATCATGGACCATTCAATCCTTCTCCACCGCCTCTCATCTCACCTCAACCTTCAAAGTTCCGTCCTTGACTGGTTCAGGTCCTATCTTTCAAACCGTCTCACTTTGTCTCTACCAACTTCTTTGTTTCTTCCAGCCCCCATAACGTCTCGTGCAGCGTTCCTCAGGAGACTGAGGCCCTCCTGATTGGCTCACATCGGCGCCTCTGCACCTCAGGTGCTGGCAGCATCAGTATCCACAGCTACACACTTCCCCTCACAAAGCCAGTCAGGAACCTGGGTGTCTTGTTTGACTCTGAACTGTCCTTTCACACCCACATCCGTGATATGACCAGCACTGCCTTCCACCACCTCCGCAAAATTGCCAGACTTTGCCACTGCCTCACCCCTCAGGCTGCCCAAACCATTGTACATGTATTTGTCACATCTAGACTTGACTATGGAAACTCCCTCCTCATCGGCCTTCCCAACCATTCACAAGCTGCAGATTATCGCAAACTCAGCTTGTGTCCTCTCTCCGTGACCCTTGCTTGGCTCCCCATCCACCAGAAGATAGAATTCAAGATCCTCATCCTCACTTTCAAGGCCATCCATGGCCTTGCCCCCTCCTACCTCTCTGACCTGCTGACTCCCTACCAACCTGCCTGTTCCCTCAATTCGGCGGGCTACGGTATGCTCCATGTCTCCTGCCCTGCCATGGGTGGCTGGGTTTTTTGCTGAGTGCAGTAGTTCCTGTGAACTGTGCATGTACAGCATACAGGAAGTGACATTGGCGATGAGCATTCCTTGAAGCAAGGCGGCATGCAGAGAGACAGTGGTGGGCACCAGCATTGTATGTGAACCATAGCTCATTATAACTGTACTCTACTGCAAACTGCCAGCATTTGACTCAGTGCTGGACTATGGACCCAGTATTTCTGTGCGTCTGTCTCTCTCTGCTGCATCAACATGTAAATAAACATATCCGACTCCTCGAAGTTTGCTGATATATGATAAATAAATAATTACAATGAAGGGCCCAGTAAAGTTAAAGGAGAAATGAAAATCTGGGAAATCTAACAATTTACTATTTAAAATAACCTATATTAAGCTCATTTCTTTTGAAAACAAAATCTGTTTTCGATGAGAGTAAAAAAAAACCTTTAACAACTATATATGTTTCCAGTTACTCAAATAAATGCTTAAACCCCAACATATTTCATATATACAGTATATGATGTTGATCTGTTATGGGGAAGTGAGACGCAAAACTTGTCCTGTGCTCTCCTTAGGCTGTCAATTGGTGTTGGTTGGTGTTCACAGGACCAGTCTTTAAAAACAGAACCCGCTTATGTGGCAATGACAACTGTCCTCATAATGGGGCATTATCACTGGTCAGTGTTCTGCACCTGATGGCAACACATTTTATATTGAAAAAGTCAATGAGCAACTCACTACCGCCAAAGATTTAGAAATGGTGTCGATGTTCCATAAACTAGAATAATTTTTCAATCCCCAAACATTGTTGGGAACGTTAGCATGCTTGCAACAAGGCTAATTGACAGCTTTTCGACGATGGGCTTCCTGTGTTTGTGGTAAATGTGGATATTTACTACTGCAGCAACAACAAATTACATTTATCCAGTGGCTTTGTGCTGGACAGTTAAGAGTTTGCCCTCTTTACCATTAATTGGATCATCTAATCTGTCATCTGATAATTTAAAAGTCTGGGAGGATGTTAAAGTAATTATGATTAATGCTACAGTAATTACCCCCAATTGATTGTTCACATTACCAATATACTCAGTCTTAAAGGGGGAAACTTATTAACTCTTCCAAGCAATTGAGAGGCTTAGCCACTCCCATGACACTTTTTGCATTAGTATTTATAAATAATAATAATAATCCTTGCATTTGCCATAGTTATCATGTCTTTGAGATATCTCAAAGTGTTTCACAGAATATACTGTAAAGTGAATTGGCTATACAGTTATCTCTCCCCAACTGCGACCTCGCCAAACAGGAAACTCATATATTCACGGTTTGCTAAATGTGACAACTCTCGCAAACCACATTTTGCGTTTTGCGCATCCGCGATCTAAATCCGTGAGTTTAAATTTTCAAGTTTAGCATAGCGTAGAGCACTAGGACCCAGTTGCTATGTCGCAATCAACCAGTGAGATGTCGCTTCTCTTTTAGGATTAAGGTAAATCTCCGTTGATTTTGCCCCCCACCCGCCATGTCACCCACCTACCCCCCCCACCCCCACCCACCCCAGCCCTCCGTGTCACCTCACCTCCCCCCACCCTCTCTCTCTCTCTCTTTCTCTCTGTAAGTCAGACAGACTGACTGTCTGATTGCTGCAGATCCTGGCAGCCAATGCGCCCAAGTCTACTCCCCCTATCCCCATGTGTGTTATAACTGTATGCGTTTTTTTGTGTTTAGTTTTACTAAACGCGAACTTACTCCCCCTATCCCCATGTTTCCTATAGGGCCCTGCATTTTCCAACCCCGAAAAAGCTCACGTATTCCCCCTATGCCCATGTTTCCCGTAGGGCACTGTATTTTCCAAATGCAACTTTACCAACCATGAAGGTTTACAGGAATGTATCCCTCGTGGTTGGGGAGGGATACCTGTATTTTGTGGGCATAAAGGTAATTATGTATCTTAAATAATTTCCCGTAAATTTTAAGTGGATTTTAAGTAGGAAGTGAATTGTTTCCTACATTTTTTCCCAAATATTTTTGCATATTATGTATATATTATATTTTAAGGCATAGAAGTACAGTATATATGGACCCACATTTACTGGGTATTAAATTTAATGGTCATCACTTTTGAGCCAAGCTGTTAATGCACTGCATGTTGTATGATCCATGATGGAAGATCCCAAATTCAGTATACTATGTGTACTAACATAACAGTTAGATCTTGAATTAACTTCCTTTTGTATTTTAACTTCGCGATTACCCTTGATTTACACAGTCATGAGAATAACGTGAATTATTAGGAGTTTAGGAGTCCTGTAACTCAGTGGTTAGAGCACTTGCCTTGCAAGCAAGATACCTGGGTTCAATTCTAGGCAGGGCGAAACTTTGGGCAACTTTCCTTACTCCACACACCTAATAATAATCCCTCAAAAAAAAATCTACAATTAATTGGTCATTTCAATCCACAACTGTTTGTGGGACACCGCTGTGCACAATTGGCTGCTGCATTTCGTCCACATATATACAATCAATTCACTTTACAGTATATTCTGTGAAGCACTTTGAGAAGTCTAGAAGACGTGAAAAGGTCTATATCAAATGCAAGGATTATTATTATTAATAAGATAGTTGCATTTTTATGACACCACAAATTTGTTTAGTTTCGTGGACCGGCAATTATCTTTATTGGAGATGTCCTTAAAAAGAGAAAATATCTTACCAAAATGTG
Source organism: Hydrolagus colliei (assembly GCA_035084275.1). Taxonomy (NCBI): domain Eukaryota; kingdom Metazoa; phylum Chordata; class Chondrichthyes; order Chimaeriformes; family Chimaeridae; genus Hydrolagus; species Hydrolagus colliei. The sequence continues at coordinate 12,151,825 of CM068742.1, read as the reverse complement.
AGAAAATGTTTTTTTGAAGGTACATTTTGTGATTTATAAGGGTTATTAGTTATTTAAAGAATTGCACACAAATAGAACGACTGCTTTATTTTCCATAATTATGATAAAAATACAAAGTACAATATATATTGATTTAAGTGTGTTTTCTTCCAGGTGCGAAGGGTATATACCAAGCAACTACGTAACTGAGAAGAAATCCAATAATCTAGAAAAATATGAGTAAGTATCATTCGTGTAATTTTTTAATGAAATTTTAGCACTTTGCCACTATGTATTACGCTTTGGACAGTCAGCAGGTCTATCGAAACTCCTAATGTTGTGGGCTGTGCAGTATGGTTTGAGGTTGTGCAATATCCTGAAGAAATTGCATGTACTGTATGTAATAACAATTCTCGGACCTAAGATGGCCTTGTGGGTAATTGCAGGTTCTGTCCTGCAATTCCTGTTTTATGCTAAATTAGCTGATCTCAGACATATAAATAGTTGCGTTAATATAATTGTTCCGGGTACCCTCTGGTTAGGAAACAAAAGTTGGACAGGATTTCTGCTCCCGATCGTTGTCTAGTAACTTGTGCTGGAAAGTGCATGTGTGTAGATGTTGCACTACAGCTGCCCTGAGGATTCTAGATGGGCACTTTCTTGTGTCACAGTCACCTTATTTAAATTGCTCTACCTCTTATTAAGGTTATTAATGTAGATATTCTGCATATGGAGATTTTATGCAAAGTGGAAGGCTTCTGTGTTAAGTGCATTCTTTCGTCTTGGGACCGAAATATTATTTAAAGGACAGCCTTGGCGCTCACAAAGTCTGGGTGAGTTACTGAAACAAAAAAGGAGGGGAGAGGATCATGTAGGTCCTTGGAGGGGGAAACTTACTACATTTAAAGCCCATTTATCTGGCACCCTCGGGACCTCGCCAATACCGGTTAAAGCGCGTGCCGGATATTCGGCTGAAAATGCAAAAAAAATTAAAAGTGCACTTTTCCAGATAAATTCCGGTTAATTGAATATGGATCTTTATTTTGCGATGCCGGTTATACAGAAGTTACAGTTGATCGGGTGCCGGATAAACGGGCTTTTACTGTATATATTGAAAGGGAACGAGATTGAAAATGGAAGGGAAAAAAGCATCAGTGCAATACATTGAAAAGGGGAGGGGTTAGGACATTATGAAAGGAGGGGATTCACTGAACTGGGGAGTTCTTTTCGTCTGGTGTGATACGTGCCTGACCTGAAACCCTTGTCTCCAGGTCAAGATTGTTTATTCTTTGTTATCTAACTTTGGGTAAAGCTGTCAGTGTCAGGTTATCTTCTGTTTCTTAATGTTGCGACAGTCATCAAATTGCGAGTAGTGTAAATTGGACATAGGACGAATAAAATACCTTTTGAGTTTTCTATACAGTGCTTCTCAAGTCTGCAACGATCTAGGAGGGAGGGAGTAAACAGGTTACGCAGGTTATTGCTGAACCCAGCTGTCTGGTAGGACAAAGGACCCTGATGAATACATTCATTTGTTGTGTTAACTAAGGCAGTGGGTTTACCTGTCATTGTGTGTGTGCGTATTCCCATTAGTGGAGTTTCAGTAAGAGAGGGAATTTGCACGATACAGAGAAAGGAGTGATACAGAGGTCACCTAATACACCAAGTGCTTTGTCATATCCATGGGGAATACAATTAGGGGTGAGATCTGTCGCCTCTGGAATGCGTCAGAGATGCATAATGATGATTAAAAGATCAGAGATGCATTCCAGGTATGTGTTGATCCAGCATCCTCAGGGCAATTCCAGCAACGGTTGATTAACTGTCACCTTGGCTCAGCTAGTAGAACTCTTCACATCTAATTCAGAAAGTTGTGGGTTAAAGATCCACAAGGGATTTTAAATTTAATCCAGTATGGTGGACCTAAAATCTAGGATATTAAAGACCCCAAAGAATTTTTTGAAAAGAGAAGGAAGTTTCCCTAATCAACAATTTCCCAGATTAGATTGTCATTTCACTTCATGGCTGTTGGTGGGATATTGCCACCCCGAACTCTTTTACCTCCCCTTCGTGTTTCACCCCTTCCCAAACACTCCCCTCTCAGCTCGGGTCACACGCCTCCTGTGCAGCGCCTTGGGACGTCCTCCCGACGTGAAAGGCGCTCTATAAATGTAATTTGTTGTTGTTGTTGTGCAAATCAGCTGCAGCATTAGCCTGAAAATACTCAGTCATTCACCAGTGAAATGACCAGTGATCTTAATTTCACCTGTGAAATTATTAGAGCCATCCTCAGTACATGAAAGGTGCTACATCAAATGCGAGGATTATTATTTAATTACAAAAGCCTGCCAAGGCTCGCTGAAGATTATATAAATATTGGCTACTTGAGCAGGGTATTGGACCAATGATCATTGAATTTTCTTTTGGTCACCCAGATATCTGAAACAGATGAAATCCCATTATCCTATTTAATCTGATGGCCATTTTAAGGAATAGCCGATGTAACAATCAAATAATTGACAGACAACATAGGTTCAGAAAACTTAAGTCTTGTTTGGCCAATCCCGTAGACTGTTTTGCGGACGAGTCTGCCTGAATTGAATTCTGGCCAGGACAATTCTGGTCGGTAGCTGGATGCTGTGATGGGAGGATGGTAGGTTGGGTATGCTGGAGGGATGAGAAGGGCCTTCATCCAAACCAATATTATGGTCTTGTGACATTGGGAGAAAATTGCATTTGTTGCTCATTTACACTCAGTGATCTTAACTTGTCATATTGGTTAAAGCAACTGCGGTAATACTAGAGTTTAGGGGCACACTGTCTCTTCTCACTTCTGCTTTTCATAAAAGGGAATTCAATTTTGAGAACCAGGAAATTCAGATAATTGTTTTTAAAGAAACACTCACTGTCTTAATTAAGATGTGTTTGGTCTGCCGGGTGTCCAAAATAAGACTTCTATGCTCTATGGGTGGGGGTAGGGTGAGAACAAGTGGGGTCTAGTTAAAGCTAGATTCTTGATTCTTGGTGGATTTCCAAAACAAGATTGTAGAATTGCTTGATGTTATACAATTTTTTTAAAAAGTAAGAAAGCCTTTTCTCTGCTGAGAAACCAGCTTGGGGATGTGTATTTTGAATGTGGCAGCCAGTTTGTGCAATGAATGAGTGAGTGACCAATTGGGGGATGGAGGCCAGGCAGGGAGAAACTCCCTTTCCCAATAACACTAAGGGTTTTTTCTTCAGGAGCCAAGCACTGCATAGAAATGTTGCAGCCCAGGAACAGTCCATTCAGCCCCGCTAGTCCATGCCAGTGTTTATAATTCACACAAGCCTCCACTCTTCCTATCCCCTATCCTATACCCTTCTCCCTCAAATAGAATGTGTGACTTGACTAGTTCTGTAAAGACTCGTCTTAATACCCTTTACAGTTCTTCTTTAGTCCATATATGGCTGGGAGAATAGTATGTTCCATAAGCCTGTTAAACCTTTATATTTTTTTTTAAAGTCCACTAAAATCATGACAGAAGTGACTTTTGTCATTCTTCCAATCAACAGTTGGCTAGTAGCAGCTCACTCAATGCCTTCTCTGCCGTGTTTCCTGTTTAAAAACTTTTGACTTTTACTTAAGCTATCTGGTCATGACTGCATTTACCACAACAAAATGCTCAGCCCAGCTATTTTAGTCATTATCTGCTTGAGGCTTGAAAGAAACAAGTCAACATGCAAGATACATTTTAGTTCTAATCTGAGTTAAATATGTATATATCATATTACAGTAAAAGCCTGTTTATCCAGCACCCTCAGGACCTGGCCAATGCCGGTTAAAGCGCGTGCCAGATATTCGGCCGAAAACACAAATTAAAAAAAAGTTAAACAAAATTTTATGAAATTTTCCAGATAAATTCCGGTTAATCGAACGCGGACCCTTTTTTTTGCGATACAGGTTATACAGAAGTTATGGTTGATCGGGTACCAGATAAACGGGCTTTTACTAGGATAGCAATCTAGGCACAAGAGTTGGTTCAGAGCCTTCGAGTTAGAGAGGAGAAAATCAGCCACATTTCCTGCTTCTAATCACTATCTGGTGCATAATTCATGGATGCAGATTTGCGGTGAGTTCAGGATTAGGCCTGGCAATTATGTCAGCATGGTAGAATGGCTTCCTAAAATTTTACTGTCAAGTCTCACACTGTCAAGTCTCTTGCTGGCACCAGTAGTACTGCATACTAGTAAAAGGAAAAAAAACTGAATATCTTCAGGAGTTGAGGGGAGAAAATATGAGTGTGAAACCGCCATTAAAAATCCCATTCTATTCACAGGATTAATGCTGATGGCTCAAATTATCCAAAACAATTTCACTATTAATGCAATTTTAGTATGGTTGTATACCATTATGTCACATTGTAGAGTCCTGTAGTTCAATGATTAGCGCACTCATCTCGCAAATGAAAGACCTAGGTTCGATTCCCAGCAGGGTGAAACCTTGGGCAAGTTTCCTTACTCCACATACCCGATAATAATGCCTAAAAAAAAAAGCAATAATAAATTGGTTATTTCAATGCACGACTGTTTGTGGGACACTGCTGTGCATAATTGGCTGCTGTGTTTTGCGTACAAATTTATAGTCAGTTAACTTTGCAGTATATTCTGTGAAGCGCTTTGAGACATCCAGAAAAGCGCTGTATCAAATGCAAGGATTATTATTTATTATATTTTGTTGTTAGATAACAATAATTAAAACATCAGATATTCTGCCTAATTTCTAAATCATTTTTCTTTTTTTTTATAGATGGTATTGTAGAAATGTTAGCCGGAATACAGCGGAACAATTATTGAAATCTGAGGTGAGGTTTTTTTTAAACATGCATCTGTATTCTTTGTTAGTTAGAAGTTACAGTTTTTAATATCAAAAGGATGTTCAGGTGAAAATTCAAAAAATTCTCCAGGTATTTAGGCTAATAATCTTTTAGGTTAACAATTCATTCAACTCATGATTGTGAGATAACCACAGCCTTCTGACTCAGAGATTACTCAACAGTGACACATAATATCATGATGTGACGCCATGAAAAGTGATGCACACCTATGGGGTCTGGAAGCATTCTTTAGCTTGCACGTTTACTTAAAAAAACATGAGACATTTAAATGAAAAGGACCTTTCACTGAAGGTAGGTGGTGTCAAATAAACAGAACTGTTCTTGTCTTGATATTTTGCCCGTTGGTTTAATGAACGAATCAAGAAACAAACACAAACCGCCACACTATATCAGACATTTCCTGTTTCGGTATCTGAAGACGTGCATACGTGGTCCCATTAATGGGCTGACCTGATATCTCAAAAAGATCAGGTCAGCAATGTTAACAAGATACAGGACACGAACAACGTGTTTTGATATGCATTCTGTTTACATAAACTCTATAATAATTGTGCAAAGGGCAAAGGGGATTTAAACTTATGATGTACATTTGTTTGCTCACTGCGAGGAGGTGCTAGATTTCCTCGAGTCCAAAATCGAGGAAATCTGCTCTGCGGTCACCGTCCCTCCAACTTCCACCCCCTCCCCACCTCCCTCCCACACTCCGTCTCCTACCCATCTCTCCTTCCACACCTTCCATCTTAGTGGTGGAGAAGAGGAGCCTGGGGTTATCCTTGACCTCCAAGATTATCTTGGAGAAGAAGGAAGCTATGGCAGAGGTGAGTGCAGAGAGGTAGATCTTGAGTGATCAAGCCAAATCTGCCAATGGACTGTTGGTTTGGATTTGGTCCAGGTGCCTTATACTCTTGTAAATCCTCTTGGTGAGCTGCTTTGATCCCTCGGCAGCTCACACATATGCTTTGAGGGATCAAAGCAGCTCACCAAGAGGATTTACGAGAGTATGAGGCAGTTCAGGAGGTGAGACGTCAAGGGTGGAGGAGAGCGAGTTGTGGAGAAAACAGATTGGAGAGGGTAGATCAGTTTGTGAGGGTTAGAGGGGCAGAAGTTCAGATGACTCCAGGGTAACAGAGAGGGAGAGGAAGAGGGAGATTTTTTTCCTGGGGAGGTAGGCGATGGTAGATGGTAGGGGGAAGTGTTAAGGGAGATGAAGTGGTGGTCCAAAATGGCTTTATCAGTGATGGTGACATTGAGGTCCCAGGTGGTCAACCAGGTCAAGGGGGTGGCCGTGGACGTAGGTGGCAGAGTGGATGTGGAGGGAGAGGAGGGATGAGAAGTCACCAGAGGTAGAGCAGGAGGGGCTGAAGTGGTGGTTGAAGTCACCTAAGATGAGGAGGTGTTTAGAGCAGAGGGAGAGGGGAGATAGGAGGGTGCAGATGTCCAAAAGGAAGGTGGGGGAGGGCTTGGGTTGGACGGTAGAATAGGTAGACAATGCATGAGAGCATTGCCGGTTTGCTCCAGCCATCAGCTTGGAAACACGTCCTACTAACTGAATAATGCTTCCACCAGTTGAAAGTGTGAAACTTGAGCAGGAACTGATTATCTGTATGCACGCCAATCAGGACAAATAACCAGCTGTGGGTATATGAGCTTGTGGTCATGAGCCCAGTCTCCAGGTTATGAGCTATTGTCCCAACCCTCAAAATTTCCACATTGGCTGTTTGATGGAAACCTATGCGACATCCATAGGTGCTGGACAGTCAGTGATTTGGACATAAGCAAGGGGTTGGGTGTCATCCGCATTTATATGGAAGTTGACCCCATGTTTGCAAATGACGTCACCAAGAGGGACCATGTTGAAGAGAAGGGGACCAAGGATAGAGCCCTGAGGAATGCGATATAGTCATAAATGAAATTTTACTTTAGTTACAGATTTTTCCTAACCAAAATCAATACAAATTGTAGTACTTATGTACATGTAGGCAAGACCTTACAAATGTCAAAATCAAACAACTTTAAACTGTTTTTAACTGCCTTAATTGTAAACGTAAAACCGTATTTTCCAATATTTCTTCTTTGTGCATACGTTACTTTTGGAGGGAACAGTTCTTAAATGTGAACCAACATTTTTCAGTTGTGAATTGAAGAGAATAGTTATTTTCCATTCAGTTATTTGTGGGTTAGTGGTGGCATGTGTGGGTATTTATTATTTGATGTTGTGCAGATAATTACTCAGCCACATAGAAAATGGTAGAATTATTTCAATTCATGCAGAACTGCATTAAAAGCTACCATTTTATTTTGAAATTATTTTATATACTGTTGTGTCCTGTGCAGATGATGAAGCTGTCTGAAATTGTGTCTCATATATAGAATTTTAGACACTGAATAATTCATACTAGTTGCCCCAGAGATCCTGCAGCAACCGGTAACCTATGCAAAATCTGTTGCCAATTGGTGGAACTCCTTCACTCCTTTCTTGATAATAATAATAATATTAGTCATGACTGCAACAGCCACAAAACGGAGACAAGGATTACATTTTCCAAAATGTGAATTTTTCAAATTGGAGTTAGAACCCTCTGAGGATACACAAACTGAAGAAGTCTCCAATGGATTGTGAGGAACGTTTGGTGTGTAATGACAGATTTTCGTCACAGCCCCTCTATCAAGTTAACCCAAGACTTGCAGGAAGACGAATCATGATAAAGTAGGATTTCTCCGTTCACCCAGAGCACTGTAATTGGCACATCAGATGTTGACCAAAGATCAGATCAGGACCACACACAAAAACAGATAATGTCTGATTCCACCCACCTTTGCTCCAGTCATGACTATCAGTGACTGACTGATGGAATAGTTTGGAATTCCAATACATGCATAATTTGCCTCCTTATGTGAAAGGTGCTATACAAGTGTAATTTTATTGTTGTTTTGTAGGATAAAGAAGGAGGTTTTATTGTTAGAGACTCCAGCCAACCTGAGACCTACACAGTATCTCTCTACAGCAAATGTCAAGGGTAAGTTTTGATCATTTTTAATTTTCCTTTTGCTCCAAGCACTGACAGTATATATACAGAAAATAAGGAAAAATACTTCCAATCGGGCTGATTGGCAGTACTTGAGAGGGACAGACCGGTCACCAAGAACAGGGATTCACCTTCCCATTCAAATCCATTTAACCCTGAAAGCCAAAGCTCTACTGGACAGATTGACAGATACAAGCATCAATGGCAAGCATTAACAATATTAATAATAATCCTTGAAATTGATGTAGCACTTTTCATGTTTTCTAGACGTCTCAAAGTGCTTCACAGAATATACTGTAAAATGAATTGACTATATATCTATATATATATAATATTCGCCCACATATATATATATATATATATGTGGGCGAAACGCAATACCTAATTGCGCACAGCAGTGTCCCACAAAACAGTCGTTAATTGAAATGACCAATTTATTATAGTCTTGTTTTGGAGGGAGTATTATTATTATTATTAGGAGTGTGGAGTAAAGAAAGTTGCCTGAGGTTTTGTCCTGACCTGCCTGGATTCGAACAAAATCTCACTCTTGTGAGGCGAGTGCTCTAACCACTGAGCTACCGATGAGGCATCAGTACAGGAAAATGCAACATTCCTACTGTTTCAATCATTTACCATGGCTTGATGATTAAACTCCTTCTACTCCACCCATTCTTAAATCAGCCTCTACTAAACCAGTTCATTTTTTTTGTTCCATTTTTCCACAGCAGTCTTTGTGTTTAATAATTTATATTCTATTATGTTGTTTGTAAAACTACAATGTTAAAACTACATAGTAGATATAAATTGATTATCCTCCAGCAGGCAGCACCCCAATACACACTGTCCTCAGTAAACACACTCGGGGGTCCACAAGCCTTGGCTCTTGCTGACTTCAACCCAAATACTGTACTTTCTTGAAATACTCTGCACGCGAGGGCATGTCCCTACAGGGAGAGAGTGTGTACGGTATTTCCAGTTCAGACTTGGAGAAACCTCCATTGTGTAGGTAGCACGCACATTAGCATGACTTCTTGATGAGCAGCACAGATCAACATGAAACCTTTGCCACAAACCTTGTACCCACAACTTGAACACACATCCCTAATGATGGAGCAGTGATTCCATCAATGGGCTGTGCAGAGCTGGACCAGCAGCTGTTTACCTCTCTGTACACTATTCAACGATCAAACCCAGATATGCCCCCACAACTGCCTTTGATTTATGAGTGTGTGTGTGTTCATGAACCAGATTCCAGGTAACAGCCCCAACAGCTCAGTTTCCTCATCAGCTGTTCAACAGATATCTGCTTCATCAATTGTTGCCAATAGATGGCAGCACCGTATTTTGTTTACTGTGGTGTATTCATGACACAGGAAAGCTACTTTGCTAATTTATTTTAATCTAGGAATGTAAAAATACTGTATGTTTATCTAGAAAATGCATTTGCAAATATATCATCATTCAAACTTGTGCAGCTTGAACTCTACTTCATTTTGAATTGTTAAAAATGACCATTAATTAGATCGTAACTTTTACATAGGTAATTAAATTAAGCACTTCATTTGACTTTGGGACCAAGAGTGGGGAGAATATTTCTAGTAGAATATTGAACATAACATAAAGGTTAACCTGGCTTTGAATTTGTGCAATTGAATCTTTAGTATTGGTTTGATATCAAATAGTCTGCTCATTTTTAACCATGTAAAATCTCCCATTTCCTGCAACAATATGATGTTCCATTGTATCGCGGTATAGAATATACGTCATACACATCGTCCACAAAATGCACAGTCATTTCACTTTACAATATTGTCAGTGAAGTGCTTTGAGATGTGATAAAGCGCAATATCAATTGCAAATATTATTATTATTCTATTATATGACAAGTGTGAGTAGTCTTTAAAAATGATTTGTAATTTTTTTTCAGAGAGGGCGGATCGACGCGGCATTACCATATAAAATTGAGTCAGACTTCACCGTGTCTTTACTATCTGGCTGAAAAACACTTGTTCAGCAATATTCCAGAGTTAATTGCATATCATCAGCACAATGCAGCAGGTATTTGCCAAACTATGAATCCACTGTTAATTGTTAGAGTATTTATTTGTATTTCATGCAAAGTAATTTTAGAATAAAACTTTTTTATTACACTACACTGAATTTAGAAAAAAATGTTCTTTAATATCTAGCTATTGTCGTTAGACCAATTTTCATGTTTCGTGACTTGATTTCCGAGTGAGTTATTGGTTGAATGCTTCACTCCACCCTTCCTGATTCCGACCCTAGCTTGGGTTTCAAACACTGATTGTCCAATGCCTTGAGGCATCCTCCTGACATGGAAGGCGCTGTACAAATGTCATTTTGTGGTTGTTGTTGATGATAACAAGAATTAATGCAGTGTGAAAGGGAAGTAATTAATGTGTCAAAGTGTTGCAGATTTTAAATCAATCAATGTATGAGCAACTCTATTAACATTATGGTATAATTAACGTAAACTGTCTTGTCTTAGGTCTTATCACAAGGTTGCGATATCCAGTAGGCTGTAAAGGACGACATGCCCCTACAACTGCTGGCTTTAGCTATGGTAATGTACAGACTCTTTTTATATTTGGTGGGAGGCCAATATGTGTATACAGTCAACCCTTGCTGATCGTGACTTTCTCGAATGCGAATTTTGTCTATACGCGAAGAATGTGGCAATGACCCTATAGAAAGGCAAAACAGTTGAACCATGCAAGCCTCCCTCTTTAATGCCCCTTTTCTCTCCTGTAATGTTTAAATTACATTTCTTTTACAGTGCGTGGATTAGTATTGTTCAATGCCTAGTTCTATGAAAAGGGCTAAAGAGGTACAGTAAAAGCCCGTTTATCCGGCACCCGCGGGACCTGGCCAACGCCGGTTAAAGCGCCTGCCGGATATTCGGGCGGCCCCCGGCCGAACACCCACTACAAAAAAATTAAAGTTATTTTAACACACACCGTACACACCTGACTAAGTAATAACAGATAATAACAGAATATTATATTAGTACTTATTGTTGAAACTACTCTCTTGCGCTTCTCACCTTTACTGGTTGAGTCCAGCGATTCTTTTTTAATGGAGGACGCCAAACGGGTGAAAAAAATGGCAGCAATTTTAAAGTCACATGACTTTACTAGCTGCAAGCCGAAGCCCTAGACTCTACTAGCAGCAAACCGAAATACTGCACCTATGCGACAATGTGGGTTATCGGCTAGCGTTATTGGCTTGCCGCTAGTATGACTTTAAAGTCATATGCGCTCTGTTTTTTTCACCCGCTTGACGTGCTCCATTTTAAAAAGAATCGCTGGACTATAAACCTCAACCGCAGCATCATGGCTTCAAACGCAGCATCTACCACAAAGTGCAAGAGAGTAGTTTTAACAATAAGGATCAATACAATATTATGTTATTATTTATGCATTTACAAATGCTCCACTGCTATCGTTCCGGATAAGTTCCGGTTTATCGAATGGGGATTTTTTTTTGGCATGCCGGTTAAACAGAAGTGCTGGTGCATCGAGTCACGGATAAATGGGCTTCTACTGTGTATCACACTCTGATATTACACAATGTGAAATTTGTTACCAAAGCAACTATATCCACTAAGGTTAAAATCATTCTCATGCATTTATTATTAAAAGGATTATTTCTGTGTTGTAACTCACAAGAATACAAAGCAAGGAATGAGAGAATTATATTCATTCCATCAAGACAACTTTCTACAAAATCTCTCCAATCATTTCACCCCACTGCCTCCTGTGAACAGCTACTTAAACCATCCACCCAAAAGAAAAATATCTCCATGATTACTTTTCCTTTCTCCACAACAGTAGTTTTGCAACTTGATCTTGTTTCTGCCATCGATAATATTTTCCTGCACCTTCACCAATGTTGCCTTGAAGGTAGGGTTCATAACTGCATACAGTATTATAAATGTGGCCGCACCAATGTTCGTCTACAAAATACAATCACTGCACTTTACAGTACATCCCGCTGAAGCACTTTGAGATGACCTTGCGACATGAAAAGCGCTATATCAATACAAGCGTATTTTTAATATCAAATTAGGATAACTTTTGGACTTTTAGTCATAAACATTCAGTTGCAACCTTCTATTCGAATGATTTTAAAAGATGCTGATTTTGTTTACACAGATAAGTGGGAAATAAATCCATCCGAGTTGACCTTTATGAAAGAGCTGGGCAGTGGACAGTTTGGAGTTGTACGACTGGGAAAATGGCGGGCACAGCATAAAGTAGCAATTAAAGCCATTCGGGAAGGTGCAATGTACGAAGAGGATTTCATTGAAGAAGCTAAAATCATGATGTAAGTAATATTTTGATATTAGGTGTGAATGACATTGCTGACATGTTCTACAACTCCAAACAAAACATTTAATTCTTGACGTGTTATCAGTTAGAAGCACTCTTAACATCCGAGTCAGGAGGCTGTGGGTTCAAGCCCCTGTGAAGCACCGTATAAACATGTGCTACTCATTTGCTCATCCTTTAACCACCAACATTTTTGTTTTGTCTCTAGGAAGTTATCTCATCCTAAATTAGTACAACTGTATGGAGTCTGTACACAGGGGAAACCGATATATATAGTGACTGAGTTTATGGAACTTGGGTGTTTACTCAACTATCTACGACAAAGAAGAGGCCAGATTCAAAAGGAAATGTTACTGAGCATGTGCCAGGATGTATGCGATGGCATGGCATACTTGGAAGCAAACATGTTCATTCATAGAGACCTGGTAATACTTTCAGTTATTGTATATAGCTTTATACAAATTTTTACACCAGAGATCTGTACGAGCCACCAATATACAGTTGTAGATGCTAATCCTGTGGGCTTTTGTAATGGTAGGTGACTGACTGTTTCAGTTCATGGTACTGTACTAGGTATGAAAAGTGAGTGTGGAGTGGATGTGCTTATATTTTACATTTAATGTACTTTTATTCTCAGACACTAAATCAGAGGTAGCAAAATAACTACAGTATATTTGTAGAAGTGTAGGGTGACATGCCCAAGCCAGGATTTGCTGAGGAAGCAGTAGTGGTGGATGTGGGGAGGTAAGGGAAGATAATGATTGATCGTGGAGGATGGTGCAGAACTGGCTGAGTTATTGTGTTAACATAACTCTTTAATAATCTTTAACAAAATGCAAAGTGATCAACTCACTTAAAAATATGTCCTGTGAAGCGCTTTGAGATGCCTCGATGATGTGATAAGGCATTATATCAAATGAAAGCATTTATTTTTATTAAATAGGTTACAGTAGTGCGGTAACTCAGCTAGACCTGCAAATGTCCAGATGAACCAGATTACACTTGCGTCACTGGGTAGGCTTCCATGAGCAACAAGTAATTTGAGTCATGATTCAAATAGTGGGAATGGATAGCTGACATCTCAATACTCCCACTATATTTAAATTGGGCAGTCCATCACTGTAACATAAATACCACTGTTGTTATAATGTTCGCCAATAAAATACACAGTTCTGTGAAGTGCTTTTGGAATGTCAAACTTAGACAGGTCTGGTTTGATGTCAGAACTTTATTATAGAATTGATCATAATTTCTCAAGACAATTTTGTGCAAAATACTGAAGTATTATACTGTCATATCAGTGGTGGACATTCGTTAAGGTTGGACAAAAATGGTTCTGGGTTGAATAATTCTTGATTTATGCTGTGAATCAAGAAATATTCAAACTAGAAAAAACTGAAAACATACTACTGATCGAACAAGGACTTGCCTATGTTCATGTGAAGGTTTGGGGGGCTGCTTCTTGACTAAAGGTATTGCTGAGTGTTAGTTGCACATAAATGTGGTTTCCATATTATTTTGTGGTATGTCATTTAAGGAGTGTTCACCATTGCAATTTGAAAAAGGGACTGATTGTGAATTAAGTTGTCGAACGTATGCTTTAAATACATTTGAAATGCAACCGATTTCTTTCTTTCTAGGCTGCCAGAAACTGTTTAGTGAGTGAATCACACGTGGTGAAAGTATCTGATTTTGGAATGACGAGGTAAAATAACGAATCCCTACAAATCCTGTTGATTTGGTTTTCATGAGTGAATTTTACATTTGTTTGGATTATTGAATTATTGATCATCATTTTTGAATTTGTGAGGAACAAAAGCAATTTCAGGACAAAATGTTGTGAACAGTTTATTTTCTATCTTGTGCAGTGGAACACCTTTGATTTGGTGAAGAATTTTCCCTCCAAGAAACAATTCTGATACTCTGCTCACTTCAGGAGCTGTTCTCATGAGGTAGATGAGGGAGGCAGTTGTACCTCTGAGCAGCTCCTTGACTTGATAGGGAATTTGCTTCATGATGACATGGTTGCCAATCTGAGGGTATTGGTTAGTGAAGGATAGATTCATACTCATTTGGCACTTCTGTATACTCAACTGGTATTAAACCTTGTAGAGTAAGGCAATTCCAGGTCCAAATAAGTTACAACTGCAAATGGAACTACTCTGGAATCACCTTTAACTTATCTCATCCAAACAGCTTCAGGCAATTGTGTAAATCTAAGGGAATCTTAATTAATTTTCATTTCCGTTTCTCACTGTGCTGCCCCAGATTGTAATTCCAATGAGATGTCAGGGTCTGTATAACAAATTATTCAGTCTTGATATTTCGTGCTTCAAATTCTGAAACTTTAGAGCATTCCTTCAAACAGAAAAGCACCAGAGAAAGACAAATGAAAAGCATTGTAAGTGGTTAAACTCCTTTAGAAAGGGTTCAGAGCAGAGGAACCAGGAAATGTAACCAGGTTTCCTATCACTGGATTATTGAAGAATATGAGTGCGTGAAAATCTGATGTAATTGGAAAAGAATAAAAGACAAAGATCACAGATGTTTGTTCCAGGAGATTTGATTGTAGTTTGTTTTTCTTGTGTAATGATTTTATATTTTTGATGATCCTTTTTGATTTTATGTAACTGATTATTTCATATGATTAACTGTTCCCTTAATTTGACATTTCTAGGTATGTCCTTGATGATCAGTACACCAGTTCATCAGGTACGAAGTTCCCAGTGAAATGGTCACCTCCCGAGGTGTTGCATTACTCTAAATTCAGCAGTAAATCAGACGTGTGGTCATTCGGTAAGAGACATTTTTATTTGGATGTACAGTAAAAGCTTGTTTATATGGCACCCAACCAACCGGAATGCTCAACCAACCGGTATCTCCTAATACAATTCACCATTCCAGCAAACAGATCTCATACCGGAGCTATCTGGGATACTTGCGAGTATACTCACTTTGCACATGCCGGATAACCAAACTTTTACTGTACAAGCAATCTTTTACTTCCCTCGATAATATTTCTTTCTATTCAGATTCACGCAAAATATCAGTTTAATGGTATTTCTGACATAAGAATTGTAAATAAATACTTATCATTAGTGTAAAAAAAAACTGCAGTGTAGTCATTATGTAATATAGGTATCCCGCCCCAACTACAGTTTTTTCTACCATTAATTTCACTTATTCACGGTTGACTCACTAAGACAACCCTTGCTAACCATGGAAATGGCTATTGCTTAACCCTTGCTTATCCACGGGTTTTAACACTAACTAGTGTCGAGGACCCAGTTGCGATGTTGCAATCAACCAGCGAGATGTCACTTCTCTCTTAGGATTAAGGTAAATAACATGAATTTATTGTCGCTTCTCTGCATCCACACCCCTCCCTCCATGTCACCCACCATACCAGCTTCTCCCCCCCGCCCCACCCTGTGTCACCCACCACACCACCTTCTCTGTTGATTTCTCTCTCTCTGTGTGTCTGTGTAGATCAGTCAGTCAGACAGCCTCGCAGATTGCTGCAGATGCTGGCAGCCAATGCTCCCAAACTTACTCCCCCTATCCCCATGTCACTCACACCACCTTCTCCATATCCCCCCACCTCCATGTCACCCACCACACCACCTTCTGCACGTAATTCTCCAAGTCACCCACCAAACCATCTTCTCCGTGGATTTCTCTCTCTCTCTCTCTCTGTCTGTGTGTAGATCAGTCAGTCAGACAGCCTCGCGGATTGCTGCAGATCCTGGCAGCCAATGCGCCCAAACTTACTCCCCCTATCTCCATGTTTCCCATAGGGCCCTGAATTTTCCAACTGCGGTCCTATCAACCGCGGAGGTTTTCAGGAACGTATCCCCCGCAGTTGGGGAGGGGTACCTGTAATTTACCATGTAAAATGTAATAATCTTTGATGTTGTGCCTTTTCACATTATTGAGACATCTTAATGAGCTTCATAGGATATACATTAAAAGTTGATTGACTGTGCATTTTTTGGTGAAACAAGGATAATAGGAGCTAGCTGTAAACATAAATAAGTCTGTACCTTCATTTTCAACTTTGATAGGTGAATGTGGCAGCCCATTTCCACAAGCAATGTCATACAAACAGCCATGAAGTGAAATCTAAATTTTACTTGGGGAATTGTTGGTCAGGGCACTGGAAGAAACGTCCTTTTTGAGCCCTGCCACAGGACCTTAACAGAATCATCTTTGGCCTATCATCAATAATAATAATGATGATAGCTGAACGGAAAAGAGGATTAACTACCGAAAAGTGATATTAAATTTTTATAGGACACTGGTCCAATCCAAAGTGGAATATTAGATAGATATTCTGGTTGCCATATAAGGACATTGTAGTGATACTGCAAAGGGCGACTAGATTGATAGCTGTAATTAGTAAAAAAAAAAGAACCATAATTTGTTTTTTCCAATTCTGTACATTCTTGTTTCTATTCTCCACCTATGTTGGACAAACAAAATTATGTTGCATGTGGTATTAAAAACCTTTTACATTAATGTCCAATATTAATTTGATGAAATTCTAATTCATGCTTTGGTATTTCACAACAAACACTTTCCTTTTCTTTTTTCCAGGTGTTTTGATGTGGGAAGTTTACATTGAGGGAAAAATGCCATTTGAAACGAAATCAAATGCTGAGGTGGTTGAATTAATTACAGCTGGATTTCGACTCTATCGACCAAAACGGGCATCGAAGGCTGTGTTTGAGATCATGACTCGATGTTGGCACGAGGTTGGTGTTGAGGCTACTTTAATCAGATTGAGCTATTATAACAAACTTTAATTCTAAGTTACTGATCAATCATTTGCCCATGTTGCTGTTTATTGACTATTTATCCATTATATTTGTATAGCAGTCTATTGTAACTCGCAAGATTCATAGGATAAGTGTTTGCGAGGGCCAATAAGACTAAATTAATCATGTGTTATACTGTGAATGGAGCAAAGGAGAATCAAATAAATTTTGTTCTAAAAAAATAGATTAAAGATTAAAAGATTTTGCAGAGTTAGCCTCGGTAAAACCCAGGGAGGGGAGTTTTAAATAGAACAGCACAAAAAGAAAAATCCAGCACAATAAATATTTGGAAAAAAATCCAGTAGTCAATAGAAACGTTCTGGCATGATTTTTAACAAGTTAGTTCCTAGAAACAAATTTTCCCAAAACCTGTGTGATAAGGTTTGAGAAATTCTATATTTTCAATTACAAACATTTTTTGGCTGAATTTAAGTAAAATACTTTCAAGGAAATGGATATTTCTTTTTAAGCATTGAATTTATTTGTGTTCCCTAACTTGTTTCAGCAGTTTAAACATAGTGGTAGCATGACTGGACCAGTTTCAGTGTAAAACAAATCAATATAGTGCAGTTGCTACTATTCAATGCTACTAATCAACACTGAATGGTGTCAAGCAAACTGGTATAGAGCATGTTGGACCTGTTATCATCTTACTGAAGCTGAGGCAATCATCATTTGAAAGGGAATTCCATGAATATTAAAACAACAAATGTGTAAACTGATATGCAGAAAGCGCAGATGTTGGAAGAGAGAAGTGAGCTCCAGGAGGGTGTTTATATGTCATACATACTTCATTCCTTAAAAACATATTTACATTATTCTGATATACTGTATTCTGAATCCCACACCATTTAACATTTATGTTTATACATTTTCTTGCATTTGAGTTAAAATTTACTGTTTATCTTTGCAGAAACCAGAAGGACGACCACCTTTTTGTGAATTGATGCTCATGATCAATGAGTTAGTGGAATATGACAGTTGAAGAGACTTGCGGTTGGCTTTTGGAGCTGCTAGGAACTCTGAGTAAATCGTAAAAGCAATATTTCAACGGAAGCCTCTTAGGAGTTATTTGAAAGCTGAATGGATTGCCTCATACGGATTTCTGAAAAGAGAATGATCTATTGCACACTTAAAGACTACTGGAACCCCACAGTTTATATTATAAATGTTGATGCAGATCTTCATGGTCCAATGATACATTGTAAACTAATATGCACTGAATTGGTGTGAAGCCTGCTGGTTTCCATGGTTAGTATTGTTCACGATTAGGGTGCACAAAACAGTAATCACCATATACAGTCAAACCTGTTTTCAGCATCTCCTCTGGCCATTGAATCAAAATGGCCTTTATGTAAGGGTGGCCTCTGAGTGAGGGCTCATGGGTTTATTGAACGGGCTCTTCTCGAGGTGGCTCTCCAGTCAACTTTCTCCTCACTCCTGAAGATATTGGGTTGCTCCCACACCCACCCCCCAATTAAGTTGGTTCCAGGGACCCTGGTTGCCTCTTGTAACTTGCTCACATTGTTACATGTGTGACGTGACAGGTTTTATTAGACAGAAAATTATATTCAGTTTAAAAACAAATCTGGTTGATCTGCCTGATGAATCCCATGACTGTCGCCTCTTTTTTAGACACCACTACATTTTCACAAGACTTCAGGCACTTTTTCCAGTAGCAAAATGTAAAGAATAATATCAAATTATTGCTAGTGAAATATTTGGATAGATATGATGTGGTATCTATTAAAGAATAATTGAATGAGGAATGCTCTGCTGGAGCTAAAAAGCATATTTTAGCCATGTGTTTATTGCCCTCATTTATTTTTGCTTTAAAAAAGAAGAAAAATCTTGAATTGTATAACCTTATCATCCTAAAACATCTCAAGAGCTTCACAGGTAATTACTGTCAAGTGAAGTGACTGCTTTTGTAGCCAAGATCCCACAAGCAGCCACAAGCTGAATGACAAATTAATCTGAAGGATCCAAACTGAGTTGGGCAACCAAATCAGAATGTCCACTGACCATGTAACTATTATATGTAAACATGTCGAACACACATAAGCACACTGAACTGATTTTGATGAATCCTTGCATTTGATTAATCAAAGTGAATAACAGAATGGTTTGAATATCTTTTAATGATTTGAGAGACGTACGATCGTAAAACGTTAGCTGTGATGTGGAGTAATAGGATCCACGTATACAAAGTCAGTCAAAGCACATCAGAAAACATTTCCCCACAATGAGGGGAGATTGGATACAAGGGAGCATGTAAAACACTCAGCCAATTGAACCATTTAGTTCTATTAAATCCATGGAAGGTCTTTTAATCTAATTTCACCAACGAAAAGGGATATCTACCTAACAATGGATCTTTCCAAAGGGTGAAAATATGTATGCAGTCCTGCATTGTTTTAAAATATTTATTAAATGTTCACTTATTTTAAGCAAAACCATTTTAACTTGCTTAGAATAAGGAAATTCCAACACTAGAAAATAAATATCTGGAGGTTATATTTTTGCAAAGTTTCTGGTTTAGAAATCTGTTGATACTGTACTGAAAACATTTTAGGGTTTCGTCTATGTGCAAGACTCAAAGTGTGATTGTGAAATGGTTAGATCTCCATTGAGTAAAGTACCTTGAATTACTTTCCCATGCTGTCCAGTTTCTTATTTGTTTCATACATAAATTCAGGAATTGGAATTGTATACTTTGAGAAATAGATGATCCCAAATATGATCAGACATAAACAAATAAATTGATTCTTATTGAGTGATTAATTTTGAGAGTAAATGCAATAAATGTATTTATCTGCTGCTCATGCTGGTAATGACACTGAGTTATTTAACCAAACAAGAATGAAACTTATTGCATTTTCTGATGTAATTTTTCTTCCTTTGACCTTCTAAATATGACAAAAATAAAGACAATGAATGAGGAATCTGATCTGATCACTGTTTCATGAATAGTTTGAGTATACGAAGATCATCAAAGTGAGAGATGACAAAAGGACAATTTGACCCACTGAACAATTTTGTTACTTTACAGATTATTCCAAACAGTTTAATTTCTTTTGAGTAAAAATACAATTTGAAGGTTCCTGAGCCAGGTGAGTCTGCAGTATTCCAGGGCACTGCCGATGACAGCACAGCCAGTCTAGTTCACAAATAGGACCTGGAAGAGCAGACGAGACGCTGGTAGAGAGAGAATCCTCCCACTCAGCTCCTGTTAACCCTGCAAACCAAAACCCTAATGGGTAGGGTGGTCTTAGCTGGACAAGCAGTGAGGAACAATAACAACAAAATTACATTTGCATAAAGCCTTTCACGTCAGGAGGACATCCCGAAGCACTGGAAAGCTCGCCAAACACGAATATCAATGACAATCTATGTGTTTTTAGCTGGTTAGACTCCCAACAGTACCACAACGCATTCTCTAGGGTCCCCAGTGCTTGGCTCTTGCAAATCGCTGCCCAATACGTTTAGGTAAGAAGGATGCGTAACGTTAGGGAAAGAGTGTGCATTCCAATCCAACAAAGATCTCTGGAATTTCCAAGTAGGGATGTGATGCATGGAACTTTGTTGGGTTTAGATACTCTTAAGCATGGTGATGGGATTCCTTGTGTGTCAGACACCCAGTTGACCCCCCCGCCCCCATAAAAGAATCCAGCAAAAATTGCAGGCTTCATGCACCATGTCGAAATGACAATTTTGACAATCACAACGACAATCAAAATGAGTCCAGACAGCGAGTGCCTGCACATCTAATTGATTGTGAAGGATAAGCTCAATGTTGTTCTCACGCGATGTGCGCATCCGGACTTTCCAACAGAGATCACTAAATGGTAATCAGAAGTGGCAATTTACCTATCTTTCATTTGTAAGGCTAATTGTAATAGCCCAAATGTATTTTACTAAACTGGCACAGGTCAGGAATTGAACCCACAGCCTTTTGATCTCTATGTTTGGAATCTTTACAATCTTTGCAATCTGGGGAGCTATTTTAAAGACTTTAAATCAGCAAGTGATTTGCTTTCTCCTTGCTCCTCTCTTTTGAAGATATTTGGTTGCACTTTCTCATTTGGCTCGCCATCATTCCTGACTGGGTTATGTCCAGATGCAAACCTAACCTTTCAGACATGCAAAGGCTGGGACATGTTTTGGATCTTTGTGGTATAATTTAGTTTCTAATTTTATCCCAAAGTATCTGACCATCAGGAATCTGTCATTAGAAGTGGGATATTGAAATGGTAAAATCTATTTTTCACTGAACGTAGTTTGCAGTGGGCGTCTCTTCTGTGACAGAATTCATATTTTGAATCAACCTGTTCAAATCAGGCCATAATGTGTGCGTCATTTCCTGAGTGATTTCGCTTCATATTCAGTTATCAGATACAAACTTCAAAGACTGCAAATGAATCATTCTGCAAAGCTTCGGTATTCAGCATTCAAAAGGATAGCTTAAACTGCACCAAAAGAAACAAGATGACACTTTCCACCTGTAAGTAAACTAAAAAATTTCATCTAAATCAATAGTTTGGTGTTTTACATTGATAGAAATCTTGAAATAATGATAGTATGTGTTATTAAACCACCTTTTTATGAACTGGGCTGGATGAAAACTTTGTATGGGTAATTTTAGTGTGCAATCTGAAGCTTGTGGATAAAACATTTACAACTTAACGTTCGTTTCAAATAAGTATTGTTCGGTATTCACTTTTTCAAACGATATGCTTTAGTTTTCTAATTCAATCTTATGTTAATATTGATTCTGTTGAACCAATATTGAAAGTATGCTATCTGAATGAACCATTATACTGTGCGTTATTATATTAAAGTACTCTAATACAGTATTACATTTGTATTAAAACAATTAAAATTTTAATTTTGTTGGCCCAAATATTTTAACTTTAATCACGTGGCAGCGAGTACCAAGATTTACTACAAAATAATCATTTTTAATATAACCATAACAAGTAAAAATAACATTTAAAATACATAATGTAGCATTTTATCATGGTGGCAACAGCACAAAGCTAAGTGCTTCACATGGTTTACAGTAAATCCACGACTTTGTGGGACACTGCAGTGCGTAATTGGCTGCCGCGTTTCGCCCACAAATATACAGTCAATACGCTTTACAGTATATTCTTTGACGCGCTTTGGGACGTCTAGAAGACATGAAAAGCGCTATATCAAAATGCAAGTATTATTATTAAAGAGTTGTGATCATACACTTGTAGATGAATGTTTTATATTGGGATTGAATGAAAGTTAAACAAACTGACATCTTAATTTTTTTAAGTGCTCATCAAATGTTTGAATGGAAATGTATTAAAAAACCAGTATTCAATACATCCACCATTAATTTTCATGCAGAGTTGTAAGCGTATAGGATCTCCGACTGGGAATTGTGGTTGCGGAATCTGTATTTGCTTTCAAAGATAACTGATAGATATCTAAAAAGAATCAACTACAGGGGTATGGGGAAATGGGATTGAAAGGTTGCTCTCTAAAAGATCCAGTACAGACACAATGTTTATGGAATGGATGCCTTCCATGCTATGAATTCCCATGGTTCTATTCCTATGCTTCTTTAGTTGTATTTTAATTTATCTTTAAAGCCAGTTTATTTAATATATTTATTTGCACACTGGTTAAATCAATAGGATACAATAGGTGAGGACCTACTGAGTTCAGATCTTATAATAATAATGCTTGCATTTGATATAACGCCTCATTACATCTTTGAGATATCCCAAAATACTCCACAGAACATACTGTAAAGTGAATTGACTTTATATTGACTAATTCAAATACGTCTTGATTTGCTGCAGCCCATTCAGATGTACACACATTTTTGCCATTGTTTTTTTCCAATAATAAGGCAAAGGTACGTAAATACAATTTTGAAAAGGAAAGTAATACATCTTTCGAAAGTATGAGTGAAAGGAGAAGGGTTTTGTTGTTTTGGGGCAATATAGTTATAAGGAAGAATGGAAACCTATTGTTACTTTTTACTCCTGAGCAATGGTTGGTTTAATAAGGTGAAAATAGTTTTTTTTCGAGGTTGTGGGGAGGGTAACAGATGTGATGCATTGACTAAAGGCAGGAAGACGAGTTTCCGCTACTGCTGTAAGGTTTCATACACGTCCTATTTCCTGCCTTGATAATATTGATAGAAATGTGTAGTTTCAATTGCATCTTACTTACAATGTTGCAATTGCCAACTTCAATTATGACACAAAATTAATAATTATATACCATAGTAATTCTATGGAACAGAATTCATTTTATGTCCTTGCCTGTATCGTCTCTCGCACCAGTTTCTCAGGCCCATTTCCCCCATAGTCAATTATCTCCCCTGGCTCCCCATTCTCCCATCATTTCAGACCATCTGTCCCCACTCTATCGGACAGAGTGTGTCCTCAGAGTGTAACACTCTGCCCCCATCCATCAGTCCCTGAAAATTCTCCCTCTCCCAGCATTCAAAATACATCCAGACTTATCTCTTTGACTTTAACGAACGTTCAACTATGCTTTCAACCAACCTTCTCCCTCCCCCACCTCCATTTCAGCTGCCCCCACCCTCCCCTCAGGTTGTCTGTCATCTGTGTGAAAATATTTGAACGTCCATCTAACACTGTTATTAATGCTACTTTACCTTAAATGGCTGACTGGTTATCAAGATAATTATTACTTTTAGCAGTCTGAACACTATTTCAAATTATGACTAAAGTTCTGAAGGACTTATAGATCAGAGTAATTTTTCCAGAGGGTGTGAGAGAGAGTAATTGAGTGAGAGAGAGTAAGAGTGTTTGTCAAAGAAGGAGAGACTCCCACCCCTTCCCTCCCTCCCTCCCCTACATCAAAGCATATCAAGACATAACCGTTTGACTACTTTCGGTCATCTTTTCCCTTCCCCATCCCATCTCCCTTGTTCCCACCCCCAGCTTAGTTGCCCTGCCGCAGTGTTGAGCGCTTGAGCTGTCCTTCCTGCACTGTGTAATTGTTATGTTTCCGGAAGGGAAACAAAAAATATTCCTTATGTGGCTGCGGATGTTTCTCAAACAGAGCATGCGGATCCTAGTAACCCAATGGTTGGACTGCCCTGGTTTATATCAGTAGTGGCCAACATGTGGCCCGTGGGCCGGTAGGACTGCCAAGAAAAGCCACCTTCCCCCACCCCCACAACATTTGCACAAATCAATATAATTCTGTATTCGTTTGGTAGTGTTTTCAGTTTTTTTCTTGATTTAATATTTCTTGATTTATGGCAGAAAAGTACCTGAGTTCCTGGTCAGTTTGCTGCATTCACCTTTTGCCTTGCTCTCGCTGCCGCTTCTCTTTCTGTTCGGGTGCTCACACTGCGCTCGAAAGCCTTCGGCCACAACAGGCATGTGGCCGTGTAGCTTGGTCAAAGACTATTTCTTTTCTCCATTACATTTCACAGATGCATTGTACATCAGTCTCTCGGCTGGCATAAGGTGAATATAATAAGTAAGAATAACTCTCATACATCACGCAAAATACTGCACTTGCTGAAAATCTGAAACAAAAACACCGGGAACACTCAGCAAGTCAAGCAGCAACTATGGAGTAAGGAAAGTGAGTTTATTCTGATGATGGGTCATGGACCTGAAATATTGCCTCACTTTCCTTTCTCCATAGATGCTGCCTGACTTGCTGAGTGTTCCCAGCAAATTCTGTTATTATTTCAAACTCTCAAACATGTTAGATGCTGATACCAAACACCTTAGGATGTCCTCCTGACATGAAAGATGCTATATAAATGTAACTTTGTTGTTGTTGAGTAAAATAAATGGCTATAGATGCACATTTCCACTAACAATTTTCTGGTCTTTGTATAGTTTGGTGCTGCTGTCTGTGTGCTATTGTATGTTTTCATGAATTCAGATTGGAGAACTGATTCCAAAACCTGTGCACCTAACAGAACCATTGAAAATGTGTTAAATGAGTTGCCACTGATGATGTAACATGGTACTGTAACATGTTGATGGACTTGTGTTTAGGTGCAAGCAGATCAATGTTCACAGTTACGCCCACACATATGATGAGTTTCCAATTGTAACTGGGCTGATTGGAGGAGGTGTCATACAGAGATAGATCACTTCCTCAGAGAAAATTGGTCACGGGATATGAAATGAGACTGAATAATCCAGATAGGTAAAAGAGATTAAAGAAAAAGGAAGGGAAACGTTTTTTTATGTAGTGCTGCTAATTAAAACGAATTCTGACAAAAGAAATCTGATTGAAAGACACAAAGTACTTTAAACGTAAACTACCCTCTCCTTCAGTGCATTAACATCAACAACTGGCATTTATACAGCTTCTTCATGTCTAGTAAGGACTCTGAGCACTGAACAAACATGGGGTTCAACACTGAGCAAGGGATACAGATAAATAAATGGCCATAAGCGTGGTTATTTCGACTTCAAGACCCTTACACTCGTGTTCAAATCCCTTCACTCCTTGGCACCTCACTACCTTTTTTTAAAAGAGAGGCAGACATTTATTTGGGGAGGACGGGTTTGCGAGGTTATGGGGAGAGAGCTGGGGAGTGGGATTAAATTGCTCGTTTTAAAGAGCCGGCACAGACTTGATGGGCCGAATGGCCTCCTTTTGTGCCATAAGATTCTATGATTCTATCATACCTATCCGACCTCCTCACTCCCAAATCCACCTCCGGTAAACTGGCTCCGGCCTCCTACTCATCCCTCGTGCCCTCCACCCCACCATTGGAGATATTGCTTTCAGCCACCACGCCTCAAAACTCAGGAACATTCTCCCTCAATCCCTTCGCCTTGCCCTATCTGTCCCCCCTTTCAAGTCCCATCTGAAGATTTTCATCTTCCACTGTCCTTGCGACCACCTCCCCCGGCTCGGAGTCAGGTTCTGCCAACGTTAAGAGCTCTGAGACACTACCCTGAGTGGAGGGTGCTATGTAAGTGCTAGTTATTGTTATAAGGCAAGACTTAAAGACAGAGAGGGGAGAAAAGAGCGAAGGAGTTCCAGAGATTAGGATCTGAAGGCACTGATGGTGTCACGGAGTGGGACATACAGCAAGGCTGGGTTTGCTGAGCAGAAGGAGTGAGCAAAAGTGGGGTAGGTAGAGATCAGAGAGATAAGAAATGCTGGAATGTGGAAGGATTTCGAAGTGAGGGTGAGAACCTTTGGGAGATGGAACAAATAGAACTTGGCAAGGACTGCATTAAGAAAACTGCAGTGTTTAACAAAAAATGTTTATATAAACCATTGCCGCAGTTTGCGAGGGTTGTCGCATTTAGCAAACCGTGGATGCATGAGTTTCGTGGTTGATGAGGCCGGGGTTGGGGTGGGATACCTGTACTGCCTTTCATTGCACTTCACAGGATATCCTGTGAAGTGCAGTGACTTTGTGTTTTGTGGGCAAATGTTACAGCCAATTTCCACAAGTGTCCTGCAAACTGCCATGAAGTAAATAATAATAATCCTTGCATTTGATATAGCGCTTTTCACATCTTATCAACGTCCCAAAGCGCTTCACAGAATATATAGTAAAGTGAATTGACTGTATATATTTGTGGGTGAATCGCGGCAGCCAATTGCGCACAGCAGTGTCCCACAAACAGTCGTGGATTGAAATGACCAATTTTTATTATCGGGGTTTTTTGGGAGGGATTATTATTAGGCGTGTGGAGTAAGGAAACTTGCCCAAGGTTTTGCCCTGACCTGCCTGGATTCGAACACAGGTCTCCCCAGCTTGGTCTCCCCAGCTTGCAGGACAAGTGCTCTAACCACTAAGCCACAGGAGCTCCATAACTTGCATAATAACCAATCTTAATTATGGAGATTGTTGACCAGGACACAGGAGGAAACTCCTTTCGAACAGTACCATGGAGTCTTTAATGTCCACCTGGACAGGCCAATCTGATTTGGGTTTAATATCTCATCCGAAAGACAGCAGCCCTGACAGTGAAATACTCCTTTAGCACTGTATTGGTGTATCAATCTAGACTGTGAGTTCAAAGTCCTAACACGGGACTTGAACCCATAACCTTCTAACTCAGATGTAAGAGTGCCACCAACTGAGACAGGGTGACACCTGTCCTATGGTATTATTAAGCCCCCATCAACTGCTACTATACCTATGCCCATTGTTGCTGTGTATCCTGGAAGGAAATCGCTTCAACCACAGCTGCAGTCACCCTCAGTTGGGGCCAGGATGTAATGTTGTGAGTAGGATTGTAAATGCCTGATTCAAAAGTGAAACGCATTTCGCAGCTGTGGAAAAATATGTTTAGTGCTATCTCTCCTCTGATCGAAAGGTTGCCCGGTTTAAAGAAGCGAAACATTTCCCATCACATGACCTATTGATGTGTTTCGCACCGTCTGCATTCCATTGAATTTTACCCCAAATCGTGATGTTCCATTAATGGACTGCGGCAAAGCAAAATAACACCTCCCACAACCCCAGTTATATATAGAAATCTTTATCCAGCATATTGATGCTTATGTGTCATATCATTTGTCCTACAAATATGCAGTCAATTCACTTTACACTATATTCTGTGAAGCACTTTGAGACGTCTGGAAGACATGAAAAGTGCTATATCAAATGCAAGGAGTAATATTATTTTATTATTATCTAATGGATAGAGCACTCGCCTTACAGGCATGAGACCATTGTTTAAATCCATGCAGGTCAGGGTGAAACCTTAGGCAAATTTCCTTACTCCACACACCTGATATAATCCCTCTTAAAAAAACACAATACATGTAATAAAATTGGTCATTTCAATCCACGACTGGTTGTGGGACACTGCTGTGCGCAATTGGCTGCCGCGTTTCGCCCATAAATATACAGTCAATTCACTTTGCAGTATTTTCTGTGAAGCACTTTAATACATCTAGAAGTCGTGAAAAGCGTCATATCAAATGCAAGGATTATCATTATTATTATTACTATCTTCTCCCTCTGGATTAGTTCTCTACATTGAGAAGAATTGTCTCAGTCACTGACCAGTTCCTGAGCTAACCCCCTAAGCAGACCAGAGTAGTACAAAGGAAGTCCTTCCGCTCCTTCAGATAACTTGGCTGACTAACCAACTTAGTCTTGAGGGAAACCACAGGCAGCGGATATCAGTCAAGACAAAGATCCAAATTTGGGCTTTCCTGAGAGCTATTGCTCTCGGCTCCTACCTGCTAGCTGGCCTTTCACATAGATGTCTGGTTTCCTTTTTGTTGTTGTGAATTAACACATCTTGGACTATAATCCTGAAGCATCAACAATACAAAAAGTCAGCACATGGCATTAACTACAGGACCTAGTTATTTCCTTGGTTATTTCTTTCATAAGTGTTAAAAACTTTCATCTGGAGTATTACAGATGGGAATATACCATCAGCGGCAAACACCTTCCATTTATCAAAGAATTTCCTTGACTGGAGTCTATTCAGAATATCTATGTCGCATTGTTTTTATTTTCATCTGAATGAATCAACACCATTGATAAGTGAGTTGACTCTTAACTGTTCTCGTTAACTAAAATTACATTGGAGGAAAAATATGTTATCTTTAAGACGGTGAAAGTAACCATTAATATAAACCTCCAATTTGCAGGCTTGGGTTAATTATGTGCAAGTCTATATCTATGAAGGGAATTACAAGTATCGTTAATTTTATGGTTGACAACAATGAAAAGAATTAGGGAATCACTTTTATTCCACAAATGGATGTATGTTAAAGTATGAAACTCAAAAATTCTTTACTGTGGGAAAGATGACACAAAACAACCAAACAAATAAAGTGAGGAGATTTTCTTGGCAAATAATAATACTAATCTTTGCACTTGCTATAGCGACTTATCACGTTTCGCCTGCTTCTGTGCTGCAACATTCATCGTAATTCTGTGTAACAAACTATACGGTATAAAATAACACAAGACCTGACATCTGGTTTATAACCTGTGGTGTACATGTACTGCAGAACTATGGTTTATGCTGTGGTTGTAAGATTTACATTAGCACAGGTCCTGTGTGGTATAATAACCACCATGTTTGTTTTGCTGCAGGATTGTTAAAACAGTTTGTTGGACACATGTGGGCATGGTTCCAATTATATATTTGGCTACTAAGCAGTGAGCACAAGACTGCTATATTAGCTTGTAGGTGACAGCTTGACTCAGCAACTTGATCGCAGTCCCTGGATCAGGAGATTGTGGATTTGTCAAGGACGCTCTAATTTGACAGTCCAGTGTAATATTGGGGGAATGTTATACTGTATTCTTAGAAGCAGTGTCCTTTGGGTGAGATATTGAACTGAGGTCTTATCTATTATTAAATAACCAATTACAGGCCCGTACGCAGGATTTTTAATGGGGGGGTGCGAATTGCTAGTGATGGGACCAACAATGGCCGGCGGCTTGGGGGCTGCCCACGAGGGCCCCTGGCGGGGGTGAAGGGGGAAAAGCCCCCTCGAGGCTCCGACGTTTTACACAGTTTGAGGTCATATTTTACACATTTTTGCGGTCATTTTTTTTGCATGCCAGTGGACGTCGCTAAAAGCAATTTTTAATTACAGGAATACATTTTTAATAATATAAATCAAACGTGATAATCAAGACAAAACAAGAAACATGATATTTCAGAAACACGCCTATCAAAACTTAAGTCATTTTTACTTACATTTATCAGATTAAAATATGATTTCAGCTTCCACAAAGTGGTGCTACCTTTTTATGTAGTGACTGTATACGGGATGATTTCCAATTGACACACCACGTAGACATAGGCGCTAAAGCATAGGCCTACGTCCATGAGTATTTTTTTTAAAGATAGGCATTCCCGTCCAGACACATATACCTTTTTTGTTGGGTTCTCAAAAGCTTTAATTTCTCAGAAGCTTGTAAATATGTTGTCATTGTTTGCTAGCATTACAGTCACACCTCTCAAAACTTGAGTAATTTTTACTTACGGTGATCAGATTAAAAGATGATTTTAACTTCCAGAAGTGGTGCTGCCCCTTGTGGCTGTATACGGGATGATTTCCAAACGAGGATGGATTTGAGTCTTGGCGCGCGCCTATGTTTACGCGGTGAGTCACAGACTCGCCGCGTCATTGACTAGCGCGTCTATCGACGCGGTATGTGTTGGGTAGACGCCGATTCTAGTGTGCGAGTAATTTTATATTAATACTAAATCATTCAAAGATGTGTATTTATAAGTAATACATAGTTTTGAAGAATTAATTGTTACACAAATGTTCAATAAATTTACTTGGTATTTAAATTTGATAAAAATACAATTCTCTACCCCGGAAAATGTGGACCTTTTATAATTTGGGGGGGTGCCTACGCACCCGTCGCACCCCCCTGCGTACGGGCCTGAATTACACTGTAAAACCCATCACACTATTCACCAGGAAAGCCTCCTGCTGTGCTGCTCAGCAATCCTCCAGATAAATTGTTCATTTACCCCCTGGCTGTTGTGGAACCTTGTTGTAAGAAAAGTGGTTGCTGTGATTGACCACAAATACACACTTACTATATAAAGATTTGATGGAAATATTGCTGTATAAACATAAGATTGATCATTATTATTATCATTATACTGCCCTGTACATGGTTTCCCTCCTGCTGCTAGCCGGAAACAATATCTGCTTTTAATACCAAAGAAAATACCAGTTTCTATTCTTATCAGCTCCCACTCTCTAGTAGGCCAACTTGGAGTTCCTTTGCCCTTTCCCTCAACTTATTCATGGTCTAACTCAATACCTTATTCTTCGACCATGGCTTTGGTTATCTTCGCAACTTCCAACTCCCCACTTTGCCTCCACTGCTCCTGAATCCAACCACCAGCTCAGCTGCATACTCTCATCTGTCCAGTGTGGATTTGTTTATTTGTTTGAATACGCAGGCAACAACAACAAAATGGCAAATGTATAGCAGAACCCTGGTTTAGTATATCACCTGGAGGACAGAACCTCCAATAATATAGCATTCCCCAAAGCTGCACTGGAGTGTTAAACTAGACTGGGAACTTAATGTACCAACACAACAACAACAAAACTACACAGGGCTTGAATTCACAAACCTCTGACTCTGAAATGATAGCGCTAGCATTGCGACAAGATGATACTGAACTATGGGGTTCTAGTATCAGGAAGATACTGTAAAATTAACTTAGTACACTGATAGGTTCTCAGGCACCTGGATATTTCTGAAGTGTGCTTATCTTGAAATCCGTTTCTCTTTACAGACCACACAATGCAGTCGATGTTTTGCTGTTGCTGCTCAGTTCAAAACCGGTAAGTTGTTTTTGTTATAATTGTCGCGTTCCCCCCAAAATACATTCATTTGCTTTATGTAAAACTCTGCAGACTATATCTATACTTTGAATGTTATGCTCATCACTTTTTGTTTTAAATTGCAGAGCAGTGACAACCGAAATAACTCTAACTAATGACGAATATTCCTTGAATGATAGCCTGCCATCATATCAATATCGAGTAGGTGATGTGGTCTTATTGTACGTTTATTGTTTAACAGGTTATTTTTGGCCATTTTAGGGAGATGGAACACCCGCATTCAACAACTTAGACATTGACTGGCTGTACATTTAAGCTATTAGTTGAAATATCAACCTTGATGCAATATGAAAATGCTATTCTTATTTAAGCTGCAGCTCTATCAAATTGAAATTTATGCTGCATTCATGTAGGGTGAAGTCTGGGACCTCATCCCTCCATATATTTGAGAATTCAGCACATCTGCAACCCCTAGGTTGCAAGTCCTACGCTGGCAATGGCCGGCGAGAGAAATGTTGACAACTTTCAAACAACGCTGTACTCACCAGCTTTTTTGCGGAAGTTTCAGTCGTGGCATTCCCAGTTTGGTAAACTCACAGTCTAACATCTGCATGCTGAAAGTCATGGTTAGCATCTTAAATCCTGTTGATGAATATTGCATTATTGATCCAGGTACTAAGCTACATTTCCCCCCCAACCCCCACCCAGCCAAACAGGTATGGGGTAACTCCATCAAGAAGGAAGCCTCCACCCCCTCCACCAGATGATGAGGATGAAGAAGGGGATGTTAAGGTTATAGCAGTGTATGATTTCTTTGCCGAGGAAGATACTGTGTTAAATCTTAGGAAATACGAGGAATACACAATACTTCAGAAATGTGACCCCCACTGGTGGAAAGCAAGAGACAAGCATGGGTAGGAACCATATTTTCTGCTTTTTTAAAACTGTATAGTTGTTGATGAAATAATATTTGATGTTATGTTTGAGTTGCGACAAGTATTTGGGAAACTAGATTCTGTCAGTATCATCTCACTGCAAGCCCCATCAGTTGTGTAGAGTCAATTCAATGAAATCCAAACACCAAGTTCAAACTGGAAAAAATACTTAAGGATTACACTGATTTGTAGAACTGTATCTACAATACACAGATATTGTAAATACAATATCTACATATATTGTAGATATAATATCAGTAATAATCAGTGCTTTAGGATGTCCTATGGACAGGAAAGGTGCTCTACAAATGTAATTTGTTATTGTTGTTGATGTAGAAAGAAGATCACTCATAGTTTTACATAAAGTAAATATAGTTACAACAATATCCCACAATAAACATGAAGTCAGTTTTATCTTAAGGATTGTACTTTATATTAAATTGTTAAATAATCCTTGCATTTGCATTTAAATTGTTATCAGGAATGTTATTGTACAGCATTTGTTTGCATATTATTTTTGAATTCAATGGCAATACCCACCCAAACCAATATTAATAAGATTTATGGATCTGCAATGCTGCTATTCAGTATATTGTACACAGTGTCATCCTGCAGTTCTACAGCTATTCATTTTCATGTGTAAAATAGCACAAAATAAGCGATCCCCTTTCATTCCATCACTAGTATTTGCAAGTATTCCAACTATTCATTATTCTCCCAGTCATACCTCTTTCGTAACACATTGACCCAATTTTACCAGTAAATACTAAGCCTGATAGTTCCAGTAGGATTACTACGGTACTTTCAAGTTTGAAGCTAACTCCTGATTGACATTCTAGGACATGTACAGACTAGTACCATTTAGTGTGTCGTTAATGCTTGACCTCCTTCCCTCAATGGAAGCTCCAGGTTTCCCCCATTCCTTGGTACATTAGAAGGATCTTTCCTTTAAAGGGCAATTTCATGATTAACAAATGCTGAACGGTTCCTCAGATAGGCATTTTCCATTTGACCAGTGCCAATTGCTGTCTTTCCTTGAGTAAGCAATACTGGCCAATGTTGACTGCTTCCGATGGATACTCCAAGCTTTACTAAACTATGCGCCCATTTTAGGAACATAAGCACAGTACCTTGTAACCCATTTCACTGATCCCAATTTCTTTTCACTGGTTCTGAGCTGGTTAACTCGATCTACTTGATTCTAATCTTGTTTTTCTTTCTGCCTCTATTGCGTTCATTTATCTAATTTGTTACTTTACGTTTCTTGGAAGATTTACAGGCAGAAATAAAAATGAAAATATTGGACTTTTATTTTCAGGAACGAAGGATTCATTCCAAGCAACTATGTCACAGAGAAGAAATCTAACAATATTGAGGCATTTGAGTAAGTTTATTGTCTGACTTGTTTCTGTGCTGACTAATAGCACACTTACCCTAGAAGAATAGCTCCATAAATTAATAATTTTAACAATTAAGCGATTCTTGTTTGAGGGTCTTTTTCAGGACGATAATGCATTTTGCTCCTCAAAAGCTTAGTTGCATCTTATTTGTGCTACTTGCTCCATTATAATAATGCATTTACACAACCTATTTGATCCAACAACAATCTCTCAGTACTGATATAGTGTCTCATTTGATATAGTGCTTCTAGCTTCAAACGACTAAAAATGATTCACCGATGATTGCCATCAAGTGTAGGGATTGTATTGGTAAACATAAATGGCAGACAAGGCAGCAAGGTCCCACAAAAAGCCTGAGATGAATGATCAGTTTATCTGGAGGACTATTGGCCAGAGCACTGGGAGAAACTCCTTTCTCATTTTGAATAATGGTATAGAAACTTTGTGTAGAATTCCTTAGCAGGTAGACAGGAACTTAGTTTAACTTGGACAATACAACGCTCATCAGATATAATTGATTAATGCAAGTAAAGAAATTAGTTTAATAAAAAAAAGTTTTGTTTTTTCTCCAGGTGGTTTTGCAAAAATATATCAAGGGCCAAAGCAGAACAGCTTCTTCGGCAGGAGGTAACTTTAATAAATGTTAAATCTATACTGATGTATAGTCAACTGCTTTTCAAAGCTCTTCAATTGGTTTTGCAAATACTAAAATAATTCTGTTAAGAAAACAGGATGTCAAGTTTAAGGAAACGAACTGCAATAATTCCATTAAACATTTGTCTGTTTAATGTAATTTAATTAATTTAATATTTAACTGACTGTCCAGCACCTTGGCATATCCTCCCAACGTGAAAGGCACTATACAAATGTAATTTTGTTGTTGTTGTCTGATATGTAACAAAAGCAAAAAAGACAACATAGGCCAGTTGATTCTGTTATACTAGGTGTAGTTGACAAGTTCTTTCTATAAGCTAGTCTTTCATAATTGCAAGAGTAAAACATCTTTAATTATATTTAATAGGTTTTGAAACAATGTGTCTATGATAAATGAGATATTTATGCATCTTTTCTTCCAGGCCAAAGAAGGAGCTTTTATTGTGAGGAACTCCAGTCAGCATGGGATGTATACAGTGTCTGTTTACACCAAAGCTGGAGGGTAAGCAAGGCTGTTGGTCAGTGATTAACAATGATTCTTGCATTTATTTTAGTGCCTTATTTAGTGTCATCGTAACATCTCAAAGTGATCACAGGATTTACTGTAAAGTGCAGCGACGTTTTTATGCGTCACTGCAGCTGCTAAATTGCACAAAGTGTCCCACAAAACAGCCATGAAGTGACCAATTTTATGTTGGGGTTTGTTAGTGAGGACAGCAGGAGAAACCCCCACTTCTCTTTTCGCTCAGTATCATGAGATCTTTAACTTGAACGGGCAAATGGGACCTTGGTTTAAACTCTTATCTGACAATGCAGTGCTCCCCCAGAACTGTGCTGTTGAATCAGCCAAGACTATGAGCTCAAAGTCACCATTGTGACTTGTATAAGTTTATTACTATTATCACTGGAATAAATTTCTGTATCAAATTATACAGTCAATCCACTTTATACTATGCCCTGTGAGGTGCTTTGAGACATTGTCAGGAACAGGAACTGTACTCTGAGTGTCTGGAAGATGCTAACTTGGGAGCAGAGTTTCTGTTGGTCAGTGGATTATATATTTCTGCACTTTTTGATCCCTGACTCGAGATCTTCTTTGTATTGGACTTGTGTGAGTTGGTGTGGTATACATGGATCTCCCCGCTGAAAATGTGGTTAACATTATGATATCTTTTGGGGGTGGGGTGTTGAAGGGGTGGCGGGGGCGAAGTGGGTGGGTGGGGGGGGGGTGGCCTTGAAGTGGAGCACTTTGTCAACTTGTTACAACAACAACAAAATTATATTTGTAAAACTTGTTAAGCGCTTGTGAAGCACAAGGAACACTACCCTGCATGAGGGGTGCTATACATAAATACAAGTTGTTGTCGTCAACCCCAAAGGCAATGCTCATTGACGGTATCATGTCAGTTTATTTTCCCTAAATTATTTTTGCTTTCTGGAGAGCTGATAGACAGTGCAGGAGCTTTGAGGCAGAGTGAAAAAGCCATGTAGTAGCTGAACTAAGCTGATTTATATTTAGCACTATTGACTTTTTTGTTATGTTCCTACAGACATCAGAATCGGGGAATCAGGCATTATCATATACAACAGAAACAGATGAAATACTACGTAGCAGAAAAACACCTATTTGATACCATTCCTGAGCTTATTGAGTACCATCAACACAATGCAGGAGGTATGGGGTGGTGCAATAAACATTTTATCCTAATATTTGAAGTCAAAATGTTTTGGTTTCTAATTGGCAAACTTCATATATCTGATTTGCGAATGATGGAATGAAATGTATTTTTTTTTTCTTCCCGATGTAAAGCCGCTATATAAATGTGATTTGCTGCTGTTGTTGCGGTTGTGGTTGATGGGGTCAGAATACACTTCTATTTATTCCTGTTATGTTATAACATTCTTAGGCTTGGTCACACGCTTCCGATATCCTATTGGACCAATGGGAAGATGCATTCCTGCTACAGCCAGCTTCAATTTTGGTACAGTATGATATTTAATACCTGTATAACCATTCATTATGAAATGACGGTTTCATAATGTGAAAGGTGCTCGATAAATCTAATTTTATTGTTGTTGTCATTTCATTCTCCTACAAATCCTAATATGATCATCCTGACAATTGGCCAAATAACTGTGCCTGTGAGATAAATGTGGAAGCTTCTCAAAGGTTGCCTGATGCATGTGGAGAAACACTGGGTTCTTTCATTCTATTGGTAAATTCTAATTCAGTAATAATTCAGAAGAGCAAATTCAATTTTGATGGAGTTAGAAAGGGACCTAAAACCAGAAATATAACTTTTCTGAAGTTTATGATGGAAGTTTCTTCGGTTTGCAATATTGCTTAAAATCATCAGCAATATTTCACTTGAGAAAAATTTGCTTTCTTAAATTTTCTGATATCAATATATGAAATAGGAGAATAATAGACATTAGATACTTATTTAGTGTGGACGGGGTTATGTGGTTAGGGGAGAGAGCTGGGGGGTGGTATTGAATTGCTCTTTTCAAAGAGCTGGCACAGACTTGATGGGCCGAATGGCCTCCGTTTGTGCCGTAAGATTCTATGATTCTAGGAATAGATACTTCGGAAGTAAGCAAAGTAAGGAATTTAGTGAAAGCAAGGGTAAGTAGAACTAAAAATATAAATAGTTGCCATAGCCTAATAACATGGTGGATTAGATAATAAATAATCCTTGCATTTGATATAACCTCTTATTGTGTCTTCAAGATGTTTCAAAGCACTTCACAGAATATACTGTAAATTGAATTGACTGTATATTTTGAGGGAGAAACAAGGCAGCCAATTGCTCAGGAATTATTATCTCTGGAAAAGTGAGTCGCCAATTGACTAATAGCTTTATTGCGTGGAATAAGGAAACTTGCCCAATGTTTTTCCTGCCGGGAATCAAACCCAAATCTCTCGCTTGTGAGGCGAGGGCTCTAACCACTCAGCTACAAGACTCGAATGACCAACTCCTGTTCATATGTCAAAAGTACATGGAAAGTCTTCCTAAAGATTTTTTATTCTCATATTTCTTGGCCTTCTCTTTTGACATGTACTAATCAATATTAAACTGAAAGCTATATTATAGCAACATTATACTCAAAGATATTGCTAAGAGTGTGAACAGAATGATGTTAGATGGACT